>OZ010790.1:36435046-36970453 GCA_963932465.1 Maratus speciosus | reverse complement strand
TTATACGTTTGAAGTTCCCGGTGTGCAGATTGTATTTCTTTTTTTTAAATTTGCCTAATTTTTTTAGGTTTTTATTTCTATTTTAAATTCAAATTTTCAGCATTTCTAGAGATATTTTTTACAGATTTTAGAAAGTGATATTAATTTAAACTGTTGCCAACTGTATAAACAGCGGAAACAATAATGTTTGCTTAAAAAAATATATATATATATTTATACGTGTAATAAATTAAAATTTATTTACACGTGACTATTATAAACAGAAAAAAAAAATTGGAATTAGAATTAAATAATTATGTACAAAAAGCAGGAACTTATTAAAAATTATGTCATAAAAACTATAATTACACGTGAATTTTAAAGAGAGAAAGGAATTTGTAAAATAATAAATTTATTAACATGCGTTAGAAGTCTTAAATAGGAGAAATTACGTCATATTTACGTCACATTACAGTTATTACATAAAATGAGCACAGAATAATATTGCAAAACGGTTTAAATTTAGAAATTGTGCTAGACATTTATTTGATATTTTGAGAGGATACTTTTCAACTATTTTTGTTAGGAAAGCACAAATAATATTTCATTTCTAACACAAGTAATTTCACGCGAATATTAAAAAGAGAAAGAATAGTTTGGTCAAAATTACGTCAGATTAAAAACGATTAATTTAAAATGTCTTATTTAAAAGAACTTTCTTTTCGCTTTGTTAAAAATACCGGGAGACAAAGATTCTGTTTACTTAATTCCTTTTATATTAGCTTAGTTTGAAATGTTTATCTTATTTTACTTAATCAAAGACGAAAACAGCGATTGACATATGTATTTTTGGTACTACTTAGTTATCCCGTCGACCAAAAATCTATCATTCGCCAAACTAAAGATTAAATGCCAATAATGGTTGATATCGTAAATGTCACATTAACTTGACTTTAAGCACGTTACACGCGTCTACGTCATCAAGTTATTTTTATTTCGACGTTTTATTTGTATTTTTATTAATGTTGCACTAATTTATTTGTTCTTTCGTTATTTAAAATAAAAATGGTGTCAATTTGTATTATTTGGCGAGTGCTTTAGCGATTTATATAATTTGGCAAAATTGGTCGACTTGTTAATCAAGTAGTTCCGCAGCGGATTTGGCCTTTTAAAATTCCCCAGACAACGAGAAATGAATAGAAATCCGTTTATAGGGAGATCGCCATTGTTTTTTTAAATTATAATTTAATCTTCCGAAATCTTTTAAAGCCGATCAAATTAGCGTACTTTTAGAGTCTGCGGTGTCTGAACGGGGTTGACGAGCGTAGCTCGTAGGGGGCAGAGCCCCCTAGTATTAAAAAGAGAAAGAAAAGTTTGGTGAAAATTACGTCAGATTATAATTGTCAGATTCAAATTATAATTCAATCTTCCGAAATCTTTTTAAAGGTTATCAAATTAGCGTGCTGTTAGAGTCTGCGGTGTCTGAACGGGGGTTGACGAGCGTAGCTCGTAGGGGGCAGAGCCCCCTAGTTTTCTAAAATCTTTTCTTTCTATCTAAAAAAAAGTAACTACCGCTGTCGCCGTCGCCGCCGGTTTTGAACTTTTTGTGACCGGAGGTCTTTCTTCGTTAATATTAAGAAAAATAATGCATACAAAAATATGAAAATCGGTAGTGTTATACACAAATGTTTGATAAACACGCTGATGCAGACAGTTTTCAAATCGAAGGATTATTTTAAGAGATATTTAATGCTAAAGTTGGACAAAGTCGTTCCACTAAAAAAGTTTTATAGTAGCAAAAACTATACATCGGAATTTAATAATTTTTAGTTCATTTTATACGTTCTAATTTCCCGGTGTGCAGAATTGATTTATTTTTTTAATTTGACCCATTTTTCGAGTTTTATATCTATTTCAAATTCAAATTTTCAGCATTTCGAGAAATATTTTTTACAGATTTTAGAAAGTGATATTAATTTAAACTGTTGCCAACTGTATAAACAGCGGAAACAATAATGTTTGTTTAAAAAATATATATATAATTATACGTGTAATAAATTAAAAATTTATTTACACGTGACTATTATAAACAGAAAAAACATTTGGAATTAGAATTAAATAATTATGTACAAAAAGCAGGAACTTATTAAAAATTATGTCATAAAAACTATAATTACACGTGAATTTTAAGAGAGAAAGGAATTTGTAAAATAATAAATTTATTAACATGCGTTAGAAGTCTTAAATAGGAGAAATTACGTCATATTTACGTCACATTACAGTTATTACATAAAATGAACACAAAATAATATTGCAAAACGGTTTAAATTTACAAATTGCGCTAGACATTTATTTGATATTTTGAGAGGATACTTTTCAACTATTTTTCTTAGGAAAGCGCAAATAATATTTTATTTCTAACACGAGTAATTTCACGCGAATATTAAAAAGAGAAAGAATAGTTTGGTCAAAATTACGTCAGATTAAAAACGATTAATTTAAAATGTCTTATTTAAAAGAACTTTCTTTTCGCTTTGTTAAAAAATACCGGGAGACAAAGATTCTGTTTACTTAATTCCTTTTATATTAGCTTATTTTGAAATGTTATTACACGTGTCTACGTCATCAAGTTATTTTTATTTCGACGTTTTATTTGTATTTTTATTAATGTTGTACTAATTTATTTGTTCTTTCGTTATTTAAAATAAAAATTATGTCAATTTGTATAATTTGGCGAGTGGTTTGGGGATTTATATAATTTGGCAAAATTAGTCGACGGGATAATCAAGTAGTACCGCAGCGGATTTGGCGTTAAAATTTCCCCAATCAAAGAGAAATGAATAGAAATCCGTTTATAGGGAGATCGCCACTGTCTCTTAAATTATAATTCAATCTTTCGAAATCTTTTTAAAGCCGATCACATTAGCGTGCAGTTAGAGTCTGCGGTGTCTATACGGGGGTTGGCGAGCGTAGCTCGTAGGGGGCCGAGCTTCCTAGTAATGTAAAAAATATCTCTAGAAATGCTGAAAATTGGAATTTAAAATAGAAATAAAACCTCAAAAAATGAGTCAAAATAAAAAAATTAATGCAATCCGCACTCCGGCAAATTCTAACGCATAAAATGATCTAAAAAATGATTAAATTCCTATGAACAGTTTTTGCTCCTATAAAACTTTTTTAGTGGAACGATTTTGTCCAACTTTAGCATTAAATATCTCTTAAAATAATTCATCGAACTTAAAACTGTCTGCATGAGCGTTTTTATCAAACATTTCTGTATAAAACTTTCGATTTTCATATTTTTGTATGCATTATTTTTCTTAATATTAACGAAGAAAGACCTCCGGTCACAAAAAATTCAAAAACGGCGGCGGTGACAGCTGTAGTTACCTTTTTTTAGAATAGAGAGATTTTAGAAAATGGTATTAATTTATACTGTTGCCAAATGTACAAAAAGCGCAAACAGTAATGTTTGCTTCAAATTAAAAATTTATTTCCACGTGACTATTATAAACAGAAAAAATCATTTGGAATTACAATTAAATAATTATGTACAAAAAGCAAGAACTTGTTAAAAATTACGTCATAAAAAGTACACACGTGAATTTTAAAAGAGAAAGGATATTGTAAAATAATAAATTCATTAACATGCGTTAGAAGTCTTAAATAGGAGAAATTACGTCATATTTACGTCACATTACAGTTATTACATAAAATGAACACAAAATATTACAAAACGGTTTAAATTTAGAAATTGCACTAGACATTTATTTGATATATTGAGAGGATCTTTTCAACTACTTGTGTTAGGAAAGCGCAAATAATATTTCATTTCTAACAAAAGAATTTTTACGTGAATCTCTCTATTCTAAAAAAAAGTAACTACCGCTGTCACCGCCGCCGCCGCCGCCGGTTTTGAATTTTTTGTGACCGGAGGTCTTTCTTCGTTAATATTAAGAAAAATAATGCATACAAAAATATGAAAATTGGTAGTATTATGCAGAAATATTTGATAAACACGCTGATGCAGACAGTTTTCAAATCGAAGAATTATTTTACGAGATATTTAATGCTAAAGTTGGACAAAATCGTTCAATTAAAAAAGTTTTATAGGAGCAAAAACTTTACATCGGAATTTAATAATTTTTAGATCATTTTATACGTTATAATTTCCCGGTGTGCAGAATTAATTTATTTTTTTAATTTGACTCATTTTTCGAGGTTTCATTTCTATTTTAAATTCAAATTTTCAGCATTTCGAGAGATATTTTTTACTTATTTCAGAAAATTGTACTAATTTAACCTGTTGCCAAACTGTATAAACAACGGAAACAATAATGTTTGCTTCAAATTAAAAATTTATTTACACGTGACTATTATAAACAGAAAAGAAAAGCTTTCAAATTAGAATTAAATGATTACGTATAAAAAGCAGGAACTTATTGAAAATTACTTCATCTATAATTACACGTGAATTTTAACAGAGAAAGGATATTGTAAAGTAATAAATTCATTAACATGCGTTAGAAGTCTTAAATAGGAGAAATTACATCACATTTACGTCACATTACACTTATTACGTAAAATGAACAAAAAATAATATTGCAAAATAGTAGTTTAAATTTAAAAATAGCGCGAGACATTTACTTGATATTTTGAGATGAACGTTTCAACTCTTTTTTTTTTTTTTTTTTGGACAGCGCAAATAATATTTCATTTCTAATAAAAGCATTTTCACGTGAATATTAAAAAGGGAAAGAAAAGTTTGGTGAAAATTACGTCAGATTAAAAACGATATATTTAAAATGTTTTATTTAAAAGGACTTTCTTTTCGCTTTGTTAAAAAATACCGGGAGACAAAGACTCTGTTTACTTAATTCATTTTATATTAGATGATTTTGAAATGCCATTGTATCTTTTAGCAGCAGCTGATTTTTCCGTAAAATTCCCCAATCAAAGAGAAATGAATAGAAACCCGTTTATAGGGAGATCGCCTCTGTTTTTTTAATTATAATTCAATCTTCCAAAAAAATTCAATTAAAGCCGATCAAATTAGCGTGCTTTTAGAGACTGCAGTGTCTGAACGGGGGGTTGGCGAGCGTAGCTCGTAGGGGGCCGAGCCCCCTAGTATTTAAAAGAGAAAGAATAGCTTGGTCAAAATTACGTCAGATTAAAAACGATTAATTTAAAATGTCTCATTTAAAAGAACTTTCTTTTCGCTTTGTTAAAAAATACCTGGAGACAAAGACTGTTTACTTAATTCCTTTTATATTAGCTTATTTTGAAATGTTGTTACACGTGTCTACGTCATCAAGTTATTTTTATTTCGACGTTTTATTTCTATTTTTATTAATGTTGTACTAATTTATTTGTTCTTTCGTTATTTAAAATAAAAATTATGTCAATTTGTATAATTTGGCGAGTGGTTTGGCGATTTATATAATTTGGCGAAATTGGTCGACGGGATAATCAAGTAGTACCGCAGTGGATTTGGCGTTAAAATTCCCCAATCAAAGAGAAATGAATAGAAATCCGTTTATAGGGAGATCGCCACTGTTTTTTAAATTATAATTCAATCTTTCGAAATCTTTATAAAGCCGATCAAATTAGCGTGCATTTAGAGTCTGCGGAATCTGGACGGGGGTTGGCGAGCGTAGCTCGTAGGGGTCCGAGCCCCCTAGTAATATTAAATAAAAAGTTAGTTACATTGAAAAACAAAATTACTTTTATACTTTTTTTTTTCATATTTTTATGAACCGGCAACGTACATCGTACGAGCTAAGACCGCCCCTGTCTCGAACAGGGGAGGCGCCAGAACTTGCCTGACGGGGGGGGGGACAGTATCCCCGACAGGGGGGGGGGGGCGAATTTATAATATATACAGTAGAGTGCCGATTAACCGGATTGTCCAATAAAGCGGATCGGTCAAGGGTCATATGTTTTTTTCCAACCTTCTCCAAAAATATTAAGTGAATCTTCTTTGGGCGCGGCAGGGTGAATTTGGCTGGATGTCACGAAAGTTAACCGTTAAATAACGATTTCCTAATCAGGAAATAATAAAATCGCCAACAAATGCAAAAAGAGCAATGCATAAAATCAACTGTTTCTAGAACCTAAGAAGTTTCGCTTCTAACGCGCGAGAGTCCCACGCGGATAAAAAGAAAATGCTCTCTAGGAAGCAGAAGTCTATCAAGAATTTCTTTTTCCTATCACAATGAATTTTTTTAATGTACGTACTGTGAAGTGTATGTGTATATACATGTAATAATTTCTATGCATACGTCTAAGTTTGGACCAATTTTGTAGAAAATAAAATTAAAAAAAACAGAAAAAAAAAACAAAAAAAAACTTCTAAATACGACCTTAATACGCTAAAATGTGCACTACCACAATTGCCAGTCCTAAATCTGGAAGAAGTGTGAAGGGAAGTGACCTAAAAAACATTGCCATTAGGTGTTTTTATATGTTGTCCAATTATCCGGATTTTTCATCAACCGGATCGGCCTCGGTCCCGACCAGTCCGGATAATCGGCGCTCTACTGTATAAGAGATCTAAACGAGCCCGGGCTTGTCCCGAAGCCCGAGCTCGGTAAAAGTTTCTTTCATTAAAGTCGGGCTGGGCTTAAATTTTATCTGAAAACTCGGTACGGGCTGGAACTAAATTTTAGCTTTAAAAAAGTTGGTCCGGGCTTGAACTTCATTCTTCTCAGGACACGTCCGGGTCTTATATTAACCATTTGGAAAAATGGTTATTGTTCTCGTCAGGATAGGAAATCAAAAGCATATCTGAAGGTTTTTATTGGTTTAATCCACATTTTATTCGTCTTCTGATTGGTCTACAGTAATATGTATTTCCCTTTACTTTCAACAGAAATCTGTTGCCACTATGACAAAAAAATAATAAAAACTACAAAAAAATAATAATAATAATAATAATAATAACTCAGAAACAAATTGAGATACAGCTTTCAAACAAATTGCATTTAAAAGTAAATTTTTTTCTCTATACGACGATATAAAAAGTAATATTGTGGGATGTTTAGAAGTTTAAGAATGAAATTTCATTTAAAATTGGCCGTCAGATTTCTTGGAAATCTAACGATGGAAAAGCCTTTTCCCGAACAGCCAATGAAATGCTTGGATAATACTTAAGTTTCAGGTGGATAATATGTACGAGTCGCAGGCGATTTCTGTCGCTTGCAACTTTTACGTGTAATAACACTATTAATGTTTATTAATTCATGGCGTACGTAATGTAGGATCAACTCCGTGCTATTTTTTATGTCTTAAATTTTAGTCTTTGAAAAAATCTTTTTCCAAATGGTCGTTGTAATTTGTTAAATTGCATTTTTTTTTTTTGGGGGGGGGGGCGGACCGGGACTGTATTCATTTTTTCCCCATGTCGTGATAACTTTTCTCTTTTATTAGTGGTTTAAATGAAGAATAAAACATTTCTTTCTTTCTATTTTTTTTTTTTCGTTTTTTAAATAACAGGTGTGAACATGTTTCGCGTCCGGATTTGGCTTATCCCGAAACGCGCAGCTCTAACACTCACACTGCATAGGCGTAACCAGCCTTTTGAACGGGGGGGTGCCCAGGCTTCATAACCTGACCATGTTGGATATCTTATATGGTAAAACCCGCTAAAACGGAACCTAAAAAACCAGTCGAATTTCCGTTTTAGACAGGTTTTTATCTTAGAAGGTATAGTTGTGTGGTATTTCCTTTAAAGAGGGCTCAAACGCGATTTTTGTTTGCGTGAGGAGGGATGAGAAGGACATTCAAAACATCAAAACTGAATCTAATGGTAAAAAAAAAAAAAAAAAAAGATATGTAAATCTCCTTGCAGCAGTGACATAAGACAGTGACTAGTGGTCACAAGTGTAAAATCGTTTGGCACCCTAACTTCTTATAAAGATTAAAAAAGGCCTTTAAATCATGCTGGAAACTTCTATAGGCACAGGGGAACACTGCATGAGATCTAAAATTATCTCAGTCAAAGTCTTGTTGATGAAATTTTGCGGAATGATAAATCTCAGATAATACACGCGGTACACCAATACATATGCACGAAAGTTTTTTAGAATGTGACTCCATGACTTCTTAGGGATCGCCGGAGAGACTAAAGAAATTTTGGAGGAAAGTCTATATAAATAATTATCTTATTATTATAAATATTTATAATATTCATTAATACCGTAATTTCCTGCCTATAATCCGCGGATCAAACAATTCGATCCATAAATTTTATTTCATTATTGAAGTTAAATATTTATGGCGATTTAACAAGTTACGTTTTATGAAACAAGATTTCTGGGACCGAACACAATTGTTTGATCCGCGGATTATAGGCCGGAAATTACGGTAATTCATGTTTTTACCTCAGAATGTGTCGAATATATTAAGTAAAGCAGGTCATGATAAGATACACTAAATTTTATCAAGATGATAAAAATTATACTATCATGATGCGACTGTAATAATAAAGATAAGTGCTTGTCTGTCTCTCTGTCTGTGTACGCGCGAGCGCTGAACTATGAAAAAACAATGCACTCCGCACAGCCGTAAAATTTGACAGGACCTGTATGCCTGAAGTCATGCATATCGAAGACAATTTCTGGAATTTTCAATTAATATTTTATGGGAATTTTTTTTTAAATTAGAATTAATTAGTAAAAAAGAATCCGATTTCAATATTTTATCCAGTATAAACTTTTATCTTCTTTTCAATAAAGTGTTTTCGAGATTCTTACGGCGATTTTTCAATTTTTAACAATTTTTTAATGTTATTTTTAGAGGGTTTTTTTCGAATTTCGAGGCGATTTTTTTTTGACATTACTAAAGGGAATCCGGTTTAAATCTTTTACACAATTAGTTAATTTCGTTCCCTGTGGTTTTTTAAACTTTTCCGAATTTTTAATGCGATTTTTAGCGGTGGTTTTCGTGCTTTGAGGCAATTTCTTGACTTTTTTTTAAACAGAAAAACTCTCCGGTAATTTTTGAAATTGCCGTGATTAAATTCGAATTGGGAGAATGTCAAATCAGTTCTTATAAGGAAGCTGAAAATTTAATTTGACCCGAAATAAAAAACGCAATAATTTAAGATTCGCTTCTTTCGAGACAGAAGAGGTCGTAGCTTGCTCGGGAGTACGTTGCCGAAGGCAGTCCCCACTTCAATCCTAGAATTGTTTAATTCTACGTTCGTTAAAAAACCCCAACCAACGAAACCCCACTAGTAATGAAGTTTTCTTTGAGGGACAGGGTTTGAAATAGCGTGCGAGATGATCGCGTGATTTGCGCACAGAAAAGGAATGTCCCGCATAATAAAAAATGTTGTGCAGTATTTCCCCCCTCCAAATTCTTTCACAGACCTGTGATTCTTCAGTGAGTATTTATAAAATATTTTGAAGTCCTCGATTTTTATTTCATGAAATTTTTCAAAGTCAATTCGTGAATCTGTCCCGGAAAAATTTGAGGATTTTTTCAAACGATCGTGGAAAAATATCGGGAATTTCGATAAAAGAATGCAGAAGATAATCGCGAATTTCGTCAAAAGATTGCGCAAAAAATCACGAATTTCGATAAACGATTGACGAAAAATTTTTGCAAATTTCGTCAAAATGTCGCTGAAAAGAGTAGAGAATTTTGTTAATTGGTACGGAAAGATATCGAGAATTTTCTCGATCGGTCGCGCAAAAATATCGCGAATTTCGACAAATGACCCCGGTAAACAAATCAGTTTCGTCAATCGGCCGCAACAGAAAATAAATTTCATCAAAGGATCGCAGTAAAAACGAGAATTTCGTCAAAGGATCGCAGAAAGAAAAAGCGAATTTCGTCAAAAGATCGTAGAAAGAAAACACGAATTTCATCGAAGGATCGTGCTAAAGAAATGCCACTTTCATCAAAATATCGTGGTAAAAAAATGCGAATTTGTCAAAGGTTAGTAGTGAAAAGTGCGGATTTCGACAAAAATCACGTAGAAAGACGTGAATTTCGTCAAATGATTTTGGGAAAAAACTGTAAATATCATGAAATGATCGAAGAATAAAATCGCGAATTTGGTCAAAATTTACTGCACTGGGCTAAAAAATTGAAACCGGGTTCCTTTTCTTACTTTCAAAAGAACGCCGCAAAACGAGAAGAAACTTTAAAAATCGTATAAAAATTTTCAGAGGAAAAAAATTACTATATTAACTTGAAAGACTAAAACCATATTCCTTTTACGAATGTCAAAAAATGTCCGCGAAACACCAAATTCAACAAACCAACCAACCTCCAGATTAATTTGAATTTTCTGTGCTATCATTTTTCATTTTCAAAGGAGGCAGGGTCTGTGTCACTCGCTCCTCTTTCCCACGGATAATCGTATTTTAGAATTATCGTTTCACATCTGCATTCCCTTTCAAATTTTTTTGCTTCTTTCTAGATTTTAAACCACGAAAGCAAAGAGACAAATAGTTTCTATCCTCGTCTTGAACGTGCGTTAATTTCACATGAAATTGCAGAAACAGACAATAGAAAGAACGGCGTTAAAAAAAAATCTCCCCCAAACAAAAGACGTCAAAGTGGGATCATAAAGCCACTTTTTTGACTTACTATGACTAATACAGATTTTTGTATATATTCTAGTTTAAAAAAAAAATAAACAACATAATTTTCTTAAAAAAAGAAAGAAAAAAAAAAGAACGTGGGTTTCTTTTTTTATCAGATTTCAAAACTTAGGCTGTTACTTTTCTGAACCAAATTAATTGAACTCTGCTTTCACTTCTTTTTTCTTTTGTAGATTTCGATTTTTGTAAATAATTATGCTTGAGTCTGCCCAAGCGGAGGGGGAGGGGGGGGGCTGGCAGCCCGGGCACCCAGCCCCCCCCCCCCCCCCGGTTACGCCTATGCACTGCTATTTAAATTAGAGATGAATTGCACAGGGCCAAAACATTTTTATTCCAAATATAAATTTCGAAGCTTGTAAAGAATATAGTGGATAAGTAAATTGAAAATAGCTCTTAAGGTTAATTTGGAAACACCCTACTAGTCACCTAATCTTCATAGGCCACAGGACTCCATTTCTAACAAAAAAAAGTACCGGAGCCCTAATATTCTGCAGTACTAACAGCCGTAGCGTGCCACCCCCCCCCCCCCCCCCCAACCCGTCACTACAATCTCCATATTTATATTCCATACACTATTTGCAAAACTTAAAGCATTTTTTCTTCTTTAGAGAAATAATTTTTTTAAATATATCTATCAGCATATACTTAGATGTAAACTATTCCACTCTTTAGTTATATCACTCCTTTCGAATAGAAATCTTTGCCTAATTTTAATCTTAATTAATTGCAGACTTCTGGGATTAAATATGGTAAGGATTATGATTCGGAAATAGTGGTAACACAAAAAAGGAACAGTTCGCCACCTATGCATTTTTTATGAAAAAAAAGAATGAAACTTACAGAAATTAATACTTATATCTGCTGAAGAATAAAACAACGTTTTTCAATTTCCTATAAAACGTGCATATCTTAAACTATAATCGATTCCTTTCGCTTTACAATCTTCTGTGGTGAGCCTCTGAAAATCAGATTAAATTAAAAATTTCACAGATTAAATTAAAAAGATTCGATGCTTTTATAGAAAAAGAGGAAACACTTCTCGGTTGCTTTCTACCAGAATAACAAAACATGGCAATTATATCTACTTACAAATGAAAATGACTTCGTAAATGTGCCTTAAAATGGGCAACGTTCATGATACAAAAAAAAGCGCTATTGTAACTGGGCTCCGGAGCCCTGTACTTATGAGCTCCGGTGAATTCCAACCAATACTTAAATATTTACTAAAAACAGAGAAGTACCGGAGCTGGCCTCCGGCGCAAATTAAGCCCTGAAGGCAGACGAATCCACAAAAGAAAAAGTTTCCACACTTTTGAGCATTACCAGAAAGGAAAAACTCTGTTTCGTACTCTTTTTCCACCCAGCAACCTCCCAATAAGAGGTCATTCAATATTACAGATTTTACGTGCACATATGTGGCCAATACACAGCAGTGTGTGAGCGACAACGTATGGAACAGTTCTCCGGTTATGAGGCGGATCACCCGCCCCTTAAGAAAATGCAAAGGCCTAGAAACAAGAGTCCCGCATCAGGTAAAATGGGTAACCAATTTTTTTCGAAACGTGGTTCGTGTTCAGGGCGAGTTGACCATGTATTTTAATGTCGGAGGTAACTGAAAAAAATCAGTTGACAAATCTCTACTGAAAACGCATGCAGTGACCACAAATTATTTTAATTTAAAATTATTTAAATTTGTTAGTGAAAGTGTCATCGTGAAAACTAGCAGTTAAACGTTACACCTAATTAGGGTCCCGCTAAGGTAATAAATAAAATTTGCAGCCCTGCAACTTTTATTTAAAAACAAGCTACAACCCGAACCGAACTCAACCAAAAATATTGCGTCTACCCGTAACCCGATCGAACCCGAAATACTTAATTCCAATCTCAACCTAAAACCCGGAATCGGAGAAAATTGATCCAAAATACATATAATGTAATTATAGAAAAATAGTCTGTAATCATATCAATAATATTAATGTTATCTTTTATGTAGAAAAATAAGCATGTAAGGAGTCATTCATATTCAAATACGCGGTTTTTTTTTTTTTTTTTTTTTTTTTTTTTTTTTTAATCTGAAACAGATTCCTGCGCTTGTTGGGTTATACCTGACCCAAACATTCAACTTAAAGTCAATCCGAAATTTAACAAAAAATATTCCGTTGACCCAAAACCCGACAACAATTTTTCCCGCAGTTTACAATGAAGTTATGTATGTATATACGTAATTATTTTCTCATTTATACCTTCCATTTCTCTTCTATATACAATAGAGATTAATATCCATATTATTATAAAATTAGACTCTACTCTATATTAAAATTAATGAACAAAGAAGAAATTTTTAGTTTGATACTAAGTTAGCTTGAATAATTATACAAAACTACTTTTTTATTTACTTATTCATTTATAAAAAAAAAAAAACTTACCCTACGCTTTTTAATAAGGCGATCGAAGAGAGCAGATGAATTTCCACGTCCTGTCTCTTCTTGAAATCGTATTTCTTATAGGCGCCTAAGTTTGCGGTCAATCGAATAAACATTGGACAGGAGTGAACATGAGTTTAGAGAAAATGTATAAGGTTTTCGGTAACATCCGGTCGTTGTAACGACAGACTGCAACCGAAATGTGGTTACATTCTTAACTTTTCTCTTCGCAGACTAAGGAATAAAATTTTAATTTAGATTAAACTCGTAAAAATTTGACATAATTTGAGTATGGTGAAAAATTCCACGGACGTTCCACATAAATCGGGACACTTGGCAACACTTCTCTTAAGTATCAACACTCAACCCGAAACCGAACCCAACCACAACGAAAAATGTTATCCTCAATCCGAGTCGTGGGTCGTATCGGGTGTAGCGTGTAGGTAAAATCGGGCAACCTGAATCGATGCAGGACTCTAATCTGAGATATAATTCTAGGCATTTTTTTTTTTTTAAATCAGCTTAAAAAAGACCGACGCGTAAGAATCAAAACTCATCCCGAAACCTAAAAAAAATATAGCGATACCAATCCGACTTCCAAAGAAAAAAAAAAATCAGCGGCAAACTTATCCATGAGTCGGGTTTTCTATAAACTAACCAGAGATTTTTTTTAGAAAACTAACATGCACCCGACTCGACACGACTCGGGTCGGGAAAAATCGGGTTACCCGAACCGATGCAGGACTCTATACTCAAGTCAAAAATATTCTCCGACGAGGATTAAATTTGACCCCGACGGGGAGCATATGCCCCCCCCCCGGACCCCCCTCTGGCGCCGCCCTTGGTCTCGAATCGAGCAAACTTTGAATTATTGTGATTTTCTATTTCGACCCAAATTAAATTTAAATTTTCAGCCTCGTCGTTCCCGTTGCTGTATAACCGATTTGGCATTCTTCCAACTTGAATTTAATCACGACAGTAGTATTTCTTTTATAAATGTGGAAAAATCGCCAAGAAATGAGACGAAACGTTAAAAGTATGTAAGTCTCAAAGTACAAAATTTACTATATTGGGCTAAAATAGCGAAACTGAATTCCTTTTGGAAATGTCAAAAAACGGAAAAAATCTTTAAACATCACAAAAAATTCAAAATCGTTGTACGGATTCCGAAAAAACTATCTAAGGAAAGGACAGCTGACGTCACTGTTGGTCGAATTGCTGTTGGTCAGCAAGAAAAACCTGTTCATTCATTATTACTCCTATTATACACATGAACTCCGGGAATTTGATTGATCTTTAACAGATTGATTTAACAGATCTATGATATGATTGGCCTACGTCGTCAAGTGTGTTTCCTACAATGATCGCTAAGATAAAAATGTAGTAGTAAATTGGTTGACGGAAGTGTTTGTTTGTGAACATGCCCTTTCCTTATTGAAAAAGGAAAGAAAATTTACGATACTGGTCTAAAAGATTGAAATCGGATTCCTTTCCTTTACCTTTTCTTTAATTTTTTTACATGATAAGTTTTCAAGCAATTTAAATTATCATCTACAATTATTGGCGATTCAAGTGCTCGAATACGCCATCTGGTGAAGAAAAGATGTAACTTCTAACTTCAGGATAGTACCGTGCAAGGGCATTGCATTACATGTATTTTAAATTTGTTCAGAATGGTTATTCTTTTGCACAATTTCAGATTTTCTGTGACATTTGTGTTCTGTCTTATACGACAAAGTAAAAATTATCCGATTTTGAATATCTAAAACTTTCAAATGCATTTACAATAAAGAATTATTTCAATAGCACTTTAGCATTAGTTAAAGGGAAATTAAAGGGACAATTTTCCTGTACCGAAGGCTGCGAGCAGCCCCTCTATAGGCCGTTTTAATTCCCAATTTTAAAGAATAAAAAAATATTTTTTAATAACAATTGTTATTAAAATATTTTTTCCTACCTCATGTTAAAGGAGAAAATTACTCACCTAAGAAAAATTTTATTATCAAACTTTTCCTTTTTTAAATTAATTTTTCTGGGTAACAAAATTATAGGATTATAAATATTGCTAAAAATTGCGAAAATGCACATTAAGTGTAAGTTTAACAAAATACAAGGAAGGGGCGGAGTTTCGTAACTAATGTTGGTACCATGCATCAGAATCAGATAGACAGTATTTGGAATGATAGCATTTGACTTCATATAATTAAACAGGTTTCAAATAAAATATTGAACGGCGTAAATAATTTGCATTAGGCAGAAAAAAGTAGCACTGTTTGCGTAAAATTAGATTTTTCAGCACTGTCCTAAGCGACTTTTTCTTTTGCATAATATTAAAAAAACAGTGACTAATATAATTAAACTTATTCTAAAAACTGATCCTTAAATGTTTCATGTTTTTGATTTACGTGGCTTTGTTCTCACCATGGAGTAAAAGAGGTGGAGAGGAAACTTAATAGTCATTACTCGCCGAAAACGCAAGTTGCATTTTGGTAAATAATGAGGACGCTGCAATCCGCATGTTGGCCATTCTTTTAGCAGAATATCATATGATTGTATGCATAAGAGCCGTACGTTAGAATTAAAAAATATTTTATGTTATTCGTTTATTTTTTATTATTGATATTACAAAGCATAAATTAAGATGGGGTATAAGTGCTTTGTTCCTGGATGCAAAACAGGTTATACCGGTGACATAAAAAAAAAGAAAAACGAAGGGTAAAATAAATTGAGCTTGTTTCGTGCTCCAGAGGTGAGAGATTTTTTTTATGGAATACTGACAGTTACTTGAGAAAAGGCTATTATTCAGAATTTCAACATTTAAAAAACAAAACAAAATTATATCACATATCATAAAAATAATAATATATATATTTTTTGTCTTAAAGTTCATGTTAATCAAAGGCAGAATGCTAAAAAGTGCTCTCTAGTTTAATAAAAATCCGTGTTAAGTGAAGGATCTGGACCCAGTGACTTCAGAATCATTATTTTATTCACCGAATGGTTTGAAATTTAATATATATAATCATTGCAGAATTTTGTCATGTCAAATTCTATGAAAATGGAATCAAAACTTAAAAAGATATTAATAAAAATTTTCTTCATTCTATTAAATCCTATCATACGTAATTAATTCAATGATATCCCATGATAGGTAATGATTCTAGGTTGCCATGGTGATTATTCTATTAAATTCTGTCACACATAATTAATTCAATGATATCCCATGATATGTAATGATTCTAGGTTGCCATGGTGATTATTCTATTAAATCCTGTCACACATAATTAATTCAATGATATCCCATGATAGGTAATGATTCTAGGTTGCCATGGTGATTATTCTATTAAATCCTGTCACACACAATTAATTGAATGATATCCCATGATAGGTAATGATTCTAGGTTGCCATGGTGATTATTCTATTAAATCAGGTCATACGTAATTGATTCAATGATATCCCATGATAGGTAATGATTCTAGGTTGCCATGGTGATTATTCTATTAAATCTTGTCACAAGGAATTAATTCAATGATATCCCATGATAGGTAATGATTCTAGGTTGCCATGATGATTACGTTCTATTTAAGATGGAGTCCTATTATTTTCGTATAACTGAATTTAATGTATATAATCGTAATAAATTTTGTATTGATGCATTTTTGCATAAGAGTGAGTCTAAAGGGTTATTAAAATTTGATATTCTGTATGCTCTGACTTGAAAACATATAGTAATCTAAAATATACTGTTACATTTTTCCATAAATATTTATGAAGTATTCTGGAAAATAATCTTAACCCTCTGTCTACCAGAAGGGTCCAATGGACCCGACATGTATATTCAAAATATCTATTCAAACCAGAAATTTCTTCAAAACAAACTAAATGTATAAATCAGACAATAATAAGTTAAATAAGCAAATTAAATAGTTTTAAGTAAAAATTCTGGTGTAGAATGTTTTTATAAAACTTTAGTAAAATTTCCGGTAGTTCTAGGGTTAATTGTATGTTAAGAAAAATCGGAATTTTTGTAGAAATTGAGTCGGGTCTGATTTCTTTTCTTTTTTTTTTTTTTTTTTGCAAGGGACGGCCCTGTTTTCACTGATTTTTGCAAGGGGCGGGCCGGGTCGGGAACTGCGAAAATACAAACGGCCAGGCCGGGGCGAACTTTTAGTCTTTCCAACCGCCCGGTCCGGGCCTAATTATTTCACTTTCGGGGCGGTGCGGGCTCGGGTCTAGAAATTCCTGTCCTCTACCCCCACCCCCCCTCCTCCTTCCTCCTTATAAGTAAGATTATATTAAAATCAAACCTTACGACTTTTGTAAAAATTAGTTCCTGAACAATGACCTATAATTTACACGTTTTCTTTCCCAAATAATTAAGATAAAAATTTGTTTTAATTCTACATTTATTAATTACATAGATATCAAAAGTTATGAATTATTAAATTATTCAAAGGGTATAAAATATACGCGACATTAAAATTTACTCCAAAAAATATTTAATAATACTTTTAATTTTTAAAAGTCATAAGTCTATTTATTTCTTCGCGGCAGAATAATCCTCGATATTCAGTATTTTTAAATGGCCTGCTTTCGCTTTTTTGTCAGAATGATCTCTGATTTTAAGTGTCTTAAGAAGCAATCGAAAAGCCAAGTGCTTAAAAAAAATATGTATCTTAAGAAGAAAACTGTAATTAATCAGATTTCTACTTGTACGACTTTCTTAAAATTCAAATTTTCTATTAATTTTTTTTTTTTTTAAATCAGTGCTTTTCCCATTGAAAAGCATTGTACACTATGACGCAAAAGTTTAGACAATGACGTCATTCAGCTTTAAAATGTAGAATTATGACGTCAGAATTACAAAAACCTGTAAATATATTCAAAAACTGATTTAAAATGCTATGTACAAAAGACAGTCGTTTTATTTGCTATAATACTAATTTTTTTCATAAAAATTCAAATGTGCTTGTCGCAAAAGTTTAGACACTATTCTAAATTTCTTTGAATATTCGCTGGCATATGCAAATTTAGAATCGATGATGTCACAAATTTGGAGTACTTAAGTTCTGCAAACGATTGCGCTTCATAGTCGACATGCCGAGAGCTAAAGAAATTCAAGTGAATGAGGTTTCAAGGATTTGGTAGTTGAAAGGTGAAGGGAAGAGCGTTTCTGAAATTTCTGCTATTATTAATAGGTCAAAAAAATCTATTTATCGAGTTTTATCGAGTGGTTCCGAATATAAAGCAAAATGTCAGTCTGGGAGGCCACGTGTGACAAATGTACGAGAGGATCGCCTGATACAAAGACTAGCGAGTACTCAACAAATGAGCGTACGTGGAGTTCAAAGCTCACCGGGACTCTCTGTATCAAAGGATACGATTCGTAGACGAATTTTGGAAAAAGGAACAATCGTTTATAGCAAAATGCAGAAGAAACCAGCTCTGAAACCACATCATAAGTTACAAAGACTTATGTGGACTCGAAAGCATATGTCATATGGAGAGAAATGGCAGTCAGTCATATTTAGCGATGAAAAAAAGTGGAATCTGGATGGTCCAGATGGTTGTTTATCGTATTGGCATGACTTGCGGAAGGAACCTCGACGTTTTTTTAGTCGCAGACAAGGAGGGGGCTCGGTGATGGTTTGGGCAGCCTTTTGCTATAATGGACAAGTATCTCTGACCTTCACCAGTGGTCGTCAAACTTCACAGCATTATACACAGACATTAGAAGAAAACCTACTGCCATTTGCTGAGCTTCTAGGGGGTCCTCAGTGGGAATTTCAGCAAGACAATGCTTCAATTCACACTGCAAAACATTCAAAATCTTGGTTTAATTCCCATAATATAAGAGTTCTTGACTGGCCAGCATGTAGCCCAGATCTTAACCCTATAGAAAACCTTTGGAGCATTATGTGTCGCAAAGTTTATAGCAACGCTAGACAATACTCTTCTGAAAAGGAACTTAAGACATCTATTGAGAATGCATGGTACGATATCGATCCACAAACTATGCAAGATTTAGTTTCTTCCATGCAATCTCGTGTATATGACGTAATACATAAGCATGGATGCGCAACCAGGTTTTAAAAATTGTTTATTTCGATTTTATTTAATTTGTGTCTAAACTTTTGAGACAGCAGTTTATTTTTGTTACCATTTAATTTATTGCAATATGCACAATTCCACTTTTCTTTGTTATAAATATTGTTTATATGTACAGCACATTAATTTCAAGCAGTGATTTGAAAATTGAATAAATATTTTTCAAAGTATGTAAGAATTTCTTCATTGTCTAAACTTTTGCGTCATAGTGTAGAACCATCGATCGATAGACTACATTCTACGGTATCACTACCTAACGGGAGAAAAACTGCATAGCAAAATTTCAACACTAGTTTCCCCTCCACCCCTTTTACTCTGTGGCCTACATTCTACGGTATCGCCACCTAACGGGAGAAAAACTGCATAGCAAAATTTCAATACTAGTTTCCCCTCCACCTCTTTTACTCCGTGGTTCTCACCAACCAGACAAAAAGTTAACAGTTCAACATTACACGAGTCCATTACATTATAGGAATACAGGTTTACCCGGTAGGTTAGTTACCTCGAGAAGTTGCCATAATCTATATGGCAACTGGGCTGCAGCAGTAAGGTAGTAGGGTTGATAGATACTGTTAGGAATCGCTATTTTGGCGCAAACGTATTTTGTTTATGTAAAATTAATAAATTCGTTTTGTTTCAAATCGACTGTTTTATTCGAATTCGACCAGATAAAACCAAGATATGTTTTTATTTACATTTCCATATTGCGTTTGTTATTAAATCTCATTTCACATTTATTAAATGAATTTAAAACTGATATCGCTTAGAAGAAAAATCAATATTTGATCACATACATATCTATTAATTATACTTCATTTATGTATTATGTATATATTTTTAGCTATTTGAGGCGTGGATACAAATGAAACGCTTCCCGTAACAACTCGAGTCACAGTAACAAATCCTACTAAACGGGATACAAATGAAACGCCTTCCAGCTTCTGGCGTCACAAAGTTGTGATTGTTGTCATAAAAATTTGCAACAGCGTGAAATCCACATCAAGCTGTCACAAGACCGTAACAAGTACTCATTATTCAAGATGGCGGAGATTTTGGTTGTTCGACGCCGGCGAAGAAATCCAATACAAAGGCAAATAATAAATAATCGGGAAGATCCTTTTTCAATAAATGAAAGAAATTTCATCCCAACATACAAAGTAACGAAAAATGCGGCGAGAGATCTGATCGAGGAAATCAACCTTTCGTTTTGTTAGATGAAAATAAAAGTTATCCTTTAGAGATTTATGTAAGTTCAAGGATATATATATTAGATAAAACGGTTTTCTCTGTATACGTATAATCGCGAGCACTAGATTAAATAGAAATAGTTTAATAGTACTATTATATGCATAGAGTTTGTATATATATATATATATAATTGCCCTTATTTATGTGAGATGCACGTTATCTGTATTATGATTGGGAGAATATTGTTTACTACATAATAATGGAATGGATAACATATCGGGCTTTAATTAGTATGTTCATAAGTATTCAAAATTTTTGTTGTCAGTTTATGTAGATTTTAAAAATGCAAAATATATGTAGGGTAGAGTCAGGAGGAATGGGACACTTTTTACAAAAATAAGAAAATCAACTTTGTTTGACACATAAACAAAAATTTCGATACATAGAATATACAAAGTGAAACATTTTCTAATGTCCTTGAACAATATAGAAACATAATTTGCGGAAACAATTTCATAAATAAAGAATTGGTGTAAAAACTTAGCACCAATGGACAGATTCTTACCAAATTTTTAAGTATTCTTCCACTAAATTTTATCAGTTATCTTATTAGTTATTAGGCAAACAATACTAAAAATTTACAAGTGGCAACCATTGGCACCTAGAATTTTACACTCCTGGTTACATAGATATAGCTAATGTGGTTTAGGAATTTTATTGTATACATATACACTTATATTAATAAAATAAGGCTTATAAGCACAAGTTTTAAAGCAGATATGAAATCATTCATGCTTTATTAATATTAATGTTGTCCTATTTATTGAATGAAGAATATCAGTTTTTTTTTTATTATTAATATTAATGTTGTCCTATTTATTGAATGAAGAATATCAGTTTTTTTTTATTATTAATATTATTATTTGTCATGTTACAAAACTTTCCTGTTGTTTTTAAATCCACATGACTAAAAAAGGTACCAGAAATATGATTTTTTCCTCCTTTTTACATTAATATATTTGTACTCCATATTTTATGTACTTATAAAAACTGAAATGCTAAAACTATTTTTTTTTCGCCTTTTTAAATTAATATATTTATTTGTATTCCATATTTTATGTATGTTTAAAAACTGAAATACTAAAAACCAAAGTTTAAATAATTATGGATTTAACCCTGATATAGTAGCAATTAAATTTGAAATTCTTTTGTGTCATGAATTTTAACACAATGCAGTTTTATGATCAATATTTGTTTTGATCACAATGTGAACAGGAGGGTTAAGAAAATTATTGTTCAATAACACAACTCGAAATACACAAATATTTCACATATCCACAAGAAGTATTAAAACATCTACTTACAATTTTCAGCTGAATTTCTTTCCTAGAAAGATAAAAGTATTAGAATAGTAGCTGCGAACAGACTACTCCCTGCTACAACAGCAGTGCCTTTGATGTGGCAGTCTTCTGTTGCTCAGCAAAAGGTCATAGGTCTGCGGAGGAGATCCCTGATATGTTTATCACTGCCCTTTTTTTTTTATTGAGACTCCCCTTTCTTTTGTTGATGACCACAGAGCCTTTGGAAAAGAAAGTTCAAAGAAATATACAACTTTTTGAAGCAAGGGTTATTCAGTTTCTATTTTAGCAGGTATAACAGCTACACCGCTGGCTGAGTCCCACCAATAACTTTAAAATCTCTATGCTGGTGTTTCTCAACAAATTTTTATAAACAAACTTTTAGGGGTTTGGTCAAAACTTTAACCCTTTCAGGAGCAAGGTACTTGTATTCATAAAATGTTGAAATAATTGAACGACACCACAAGAAAATTTTTTTGTAAATAAGTAAAAGTATATTCTCGCGTATTTAATAAAAGTGAAATTTTCATTTTTTTATTTACGGAAAACAACAAACTGTTTAAAACTGTACAATTAAATATCTTGTTAATTCTAAATGAACTTGGTATCAAGATGTTAACTTATAATGAAGTGTAATGAAACCTCATGAAGTTATCTCTGGTCTGTGAACCGTGAAGCCTACTTTTAGAAGTCGAGGAACTGAAGTCGTCTATTGGGATTTTTATAACAGCTGGATGCATTATCAGGCAGAAGTTTCTTTTGATATTCTGTCTGTAAATGTAACCTGCTAGTTCTGCGATGTCTTCCATGCCAAGAAATCTCTTGCTGCAACTCTCGTTTTGTTTACAGGTTTGTGTCAGTAGACGTTTCATTCACAATAAGTTAATATGTTGATATTAAGTTCATTTGGGATTTTGAAAGTTATTTTATTCTTACTTTTTTGGATAACAACAGTAATAAAATGTTCTTTGTTTTCCTGTAAATCTTTTTATTTTATACCTTTGTCTCAAAGTGTTAAATAATTTAGAAATGCAGATACTGCCCGAGAAATATTTTGATAGCAAAAAACAGAGGCATACTTTAAGAAAAAAGAAGTTACTAAAAATAATAATTCCCTGTGGAGATATTTTAAAAATATGAATGCATTATGCAAGTATAGGTTTAACATTAGGGAAGGAATTTGAGATCTTACTGTCCATCACCCTTAAATATGTACGCTATGATTATTTAGGCTGACATTTTGGTGCTTCAGAATGAAGACTATTTATTATCAAACATTTTTATGAGCAAATATTACAATATAAAATTTTGCCTTTTTAGCAGAGCTGCGGAGTCGGTTGGATCCATTTTTGAGCAAAAGAGGCAGAGTCGCTAAAAAACAAGCAACTCCAACTTTTTTTTGTTAGACAGTTTGAAGTGAAATTAAACCTATTACATGTAATTTTATATCTATAAAATGAATTATTATTGTTATTTTTGGACTATACCAGTCTACCTGTGTTAAGGATATGCAGTTTTACAGAGTAGATGAAAACTGTTTTTAATTGTATAATCTAGTAGATATTTTACATTTAGAACACAAGTATTTTTCCTCTGATTTTTTGGTTTTGCGAAAGCCAAGGTAGAGAGGTCTGCAAGGACACAAGGCCTGGAAAATGAAGGCAATTTTTCAAATGGGCTGGGTCAGCAGAATAAAGGCAATTTTTGTTAATGGGTGAGACTGGACTGATAAAAGAGTTAAGCAAGCTGACCGGCCCAATATAACAAATTTGAAAAAATTAAAATAGGAACAATTTTCAGCGGATATAACCGGGGAGCAGGGCTTAACTTCTATTTTATAAAAGTACCGGAGCCCTAATATTCTGTGATACCGGTGCTGACAACTGTACTGTTCACGCCTCCTCCCCTGTCACTCCAATCAGCATATTTATATTTTGTACATTATTTGCAAAATTTAAAGCAGTTTTTTTTTCTCTAGCAAAATAAAAATTTTAAATATGTCTATCAGCATATACTTAGCTTTCAACTATTCCACTTTTTAGTTATCACTCATTCCGAATAGTAATCTTTGCCTAATTATAATGTTAATTGTGTTTTTTTGCTAATTCCACGTTTAAATATGATAAGGATTAGGATTCGAAAATTGACTTAACACAAAAAATGGATAGTTTGCAGCTATGCATTTTTATGAAAAAAATTAATGATATTTACAGAAATTATAGAAAAACGGGAAACACTGCTCGATTGCTTTCTATCAGAATAACAATATATGACAATTATATCTACTTGCAAATTAAAGTGACTTTGTAAATGTGTAAAGCAGAGCCTTAATGCTTTAGCATGGGTAGCATTCATGATACAAAATAAATAGAAAAATCACTAACGTGATTTTTATAGTCGTAAGCAATAGAAGACAAAAAACCTCAAGTTGATGCTTGTTGGCTAAAGATATTCTTTTCAGGTTAGATATCTTTTTTTTTTTTTTTTTTTTTAAAGAAAAAGTAAATTACATCCAGTTAAAAATTATTCTACTGTCACAAAAGAAAATCAAACTGAAAGCAAATTCATTGTTCAGTCTCTTGAGTGGTGCCATATCAATGCCACGCCGACATAAATTTGCAAATATCACTAGAACAGAAAAACACGATTTCTGTTTTCACTTCATTCTGATCAAAATAGTATTAAAATGATTTGAAATAGAATATAATACATAATTTTGAAGGAGGAACTTTTTTTTTCTGTACATGAATAAATAAAATTTTGAATATAAGACCGGCCGGTGCGTGAACTGCAAAAATATATATGGGCAGTCTCAAACTTTTAAGGGTTCGCGCCTTGGAAATTTCGGCCGATGCAAATCTCTAACCAGATATAAACAAAAATTGTAAATTTCTGTTATTTTTGGAAGCCAAAGTATCCGAAATAGTGTTGTAATAGTAACCATTTTCCCTTTTAGGAGTGTTCTTAGTTATATAAATATGTAGCACTTATAGTTGTCGTCTGATCCCTCCCGTCTCTGTCTGCATATAACATTGCAAAAACTACCCCACTGAATGGTTTGAAATTTAATAAATACCTATAATCATAGCAGAATTTTGTTGAGTCCTTTCAAATTTTATAAAAATCGAATCAAAACTATAAAAAGATATTAATGAAAGTCTCCTATTAAATTCTATCATACATATTAATTCAATGATACTCTATGATAGGTAATGATTCTAGGTTGCCAAGGTGATTACGTCCTATTTAAGATGGAGTCATATTATTTATGTATTACTCAGGGCTTAATTTCTAACAAAAAAAGTACCGGAGCCCTAATATTTTCCCCTAATACTAATAACTGTAGCACCCCCCCCCCCTCCACCGTCACTCTAATCCGCATATTTATATTTCATACATATTTGCAAAATTTTTTGCATATTTTTTCTTTAGGAAGATAAAAATTTTCAATAATTTCTGTATATACTTAGCTGTCAATTGTTCCACTTTTTAGTTATCACTCCTTCCAAGTAGAAACCTTTGCCTAATTTTAATGTTAATTAATCACAGGATTTTGCGAGTAAATAAATTAAGGATTCTGATTCGAAAACAGTGTTAAAACAAAAAAGAGACAGTTCGCAGCTATAGATTTTTATAAAAAATGAATGAAATTTACAGAAATTAATACTGATATGCTAAAGAATCAAACAATGTTTTTCAATTTCCCATAAAAGTAGCATATCAAACTATAATCGATTCCTTCCTTAGAACAATCTTTCGTGACGAGTCCCTGAAAATAAGATTAAATTAAACATCTGACACCGTGATCGGAAAGACTCAATGCTTTTATAGAAAAAGGGGAAACGCTGCTCTATTGCTTACTATAAAAATAACAATGCATTACAATTATATCTACTTACAAATGACTACTACTTACAACTTTGTAAATCTGCAGAGCAGAGCCGCATTTGTGATGAAAAATAAATAGAAAAATCACTAACACTATTTCTGTACTCGTACGCAATGCAAAACTAAAAACCTCAAGCAAACAATATCTCAAGCTGATGCTCGTTGACTAAAAAAGGAAAATATTCTTTTCTGGTTAGATATCTAAATTTTTAAAAAAATGATCCAACTAAAAAATATTCTAGTGTCAGAAAAGAAAATCAAACAGAAAGCAAATTCATTGCTCGCACTCTTGAATGGCGCCAATATACATGTCGCCGAAAACAATGCCAGACATAAATCTGCAAATGTCAGTAAGATAAACAAAACACGATTTCTGTTTCTCCTATTCTGATCAAAATGGCATTAAAAAGGGGAAAGAGTTATTTTATTTTTTCTATACCTGAGTAAATAAATTTTTTAATTTACAGACAGATTGAGTTCGAGCGCTTTGGTTTTTTGGAAGCGCTATTGCACTATGCTCCGGAGCCCTGTATTTATGGGCTCCGGTGAATTCCGACCAATATTTAAATATTTACTAAAAACAGAGAAGTGCCAGAGCCGGGCTCCGGCGCAATTTAAGCCCTGGTATCACTGAATTTAATGTATATAATCATAATAAAATAAATGATAAAAGTTTAAAGCATAATAAAATTCTGTTAGCTGAGCACCAGTGTTATATACATACACTGGCTAACAGAAAATTACCAAAAGTTTATAGAAGCAAAAACTATACATGAATTTAACTATTTTTTTTAAGGATATACATTACAAACTTGCAGTGTACAGAAGAAAAAAAATAATTATTTTAAATTGTTGGGAATTGTAAAAACATCACAAAGAATAGTATTTCCTTTCAATTAAAAAATTATTTACATGTGACTTATAAACAGAAAAAACATTAAAATATTAAGTTCATTAATATGCGTTAAAAGCAGTAAATGGCAAAAATTATGTCAGATTCGAGATGATCATTTTATCTATTGTTGCGAATTCTGAGACAGCACAAATAGTAATACAGTCGAATCTTGTTAATGTGAACACTCACGGGTAATTTTTTTTTTTTTTTTTTTTTGCTTGTGTTAAAAGTAGTTTGTCTTATCCATATTTTAAAAATATATATTCCATGGAACAAGAATAAATATATGCATACATAACTTCAAAATCTACTGTATTGCTGGTGTTGAATTTGTTTAAGATCTATCCATCAAGAATATAGACCTACACATGAGATATCTCTCGGTGGAAGTCTTTTCAAGGAGAACTGGTTGGTATTTACATTACATACTAAGAAATCTACCAAAGTTATGGACAGCCAACTCGATTTATTTTTACAGATTAGAATCTAAGTCATCACTGCCACTCTCAATTTAATTACCATACTTAAACAGCTTTGTTAAAAGAACTTTAATTACCATTAAATACTTTTTTTTCACCCCTCAATGCAATTCTTGCAATAGAATTTAAAGCTTCATGACAACTTATAAATAACTATATTACATAAATTTCAGGAGGCATCTCACTGTGAAATATGGGGTGGAGGAAGTATTATGAGGGGCTTGTTAATTTTGAGAGAAAGAAAAGAGAAAAGTATATCTTAGTAGCAGAAAAGAGTAATTATATTTAAATGGAATGAATAATTATATTTTAAGATTTTACTTTTCTTTACATACAGAATGTAAATTTACTAAGTTTGAGTTGAATGAGAAAGGATATAAAAAGACAGAGGACACATGCAAGTTCTTATTTTTTTAGGGGGTGGGTGAAATGATTTTACTAAAATAAAAAAAGTTTCATTTTTACAGAGGTAATGAGTTTCTATTTTAGATAAAAAATATATATAAATTACTAGAACTATCTATGGATTAAATAAAAAATTATGAATTAAATTATTATTTACATTTGTGAAAGTCATATGTTGTCTTATTGGCATCAAAGTATTTAAAATGTTACAAAAAATACATTCAGCTGTTATGATTTTTGAACACTCAAACAAAAAATTAATTTTAATTAGTCCTTAATTTAATTTTTGATTTTAAAATTGAAAAAAAAAATAAAACAATTTTTTTTAAAAGTCAGTATTTGGCCAAATCACTATTCGTTACATCCCTAGTATTCAGCCTATTAGTCACTATTCGGCTAGTCGAATATCTGGTATTCGGTTTACCTGTGGGCCGAATATTTTATATTTGGCCAAAATCACTATTCAATGCATCGCTAATTCACACAATGTAGGTACTTTATTTATTAACCAATGAAAATATTAAATTCTTGAATTGTAAATTCACTTTAATTTACTTGTTACAGATAAATTAATAATGTATTTCAATATTTTTCTATCATTGTTTTAAAAAGCTTAGTGCAGTTTGGGTTTCAGAAAGTGAAATTTATTGGTCAAATAATATAAACACCTATGAAAACAAACCAGATGAACTTTTATTCTTGTTTATATACATATATATTACTGATTTTATATACAAAGTACTTCTGTTTGTATATAAAATGAGATAAATAGCTTCTTTGTATTAGATTAGTTGCATAAATATAAAAAAAGAAATAAATGTGTATAAGAAAATAAGGAATAGGTCGCCAGAAAATATGCATGAGAAATTTCCTTTTCTCGCCAAGGTCCCTATAGTCTGACAGCATGTGCATTTTTAATATAAACACTTTGAGACAAAGGTATAAAATAAAAATATTTACAAGAAAACAACGAACATTTTATTACTTTTATCTAAAAAAAGTAAGAATAAAATAACTTTCAAAATCCCAAATTAACTTAATATCAACATATTAACTTATTGTGAATGAAACGTCTACTGACAGAAACCTGTAAACAAAACGAGAGTTGCAGCAAGAGATTTCTTGGCATGGAAGACATCGCAGAACTAGCAGGTTACATTTACAGACAGAATATCAAAAGAAACTTCTGCCTGATAATGCATCCAGCTGTTATAAAAATCCCAATAGACGACTTCAGTTCCTCGACTTCTAAAAGTAGGCTTCATAATTTGCAGACCACAGATATCTTCATGTAGTTTCATTACACTTCATTATAAGTTAATATCTTGATACTGAGTTCATTTAGAATTAGAGAAAGATATTTTGATGGTACATTTTTAGATAACAGCTCTAAAAAGTTCTATTTTCAGTAAATATTTTTACTTTATACTGCTGTCTGCAAGGCATTCTATATTAGAAATATTCCAAAATTAGTAAGAATTATCTTTAACAACTAAATTAAAATGAAGTGGTTCATAAGAGAGTGATATATTTACTGATTACAAAAAGTTATGAATAAATTTACTGTTTTAACTTTACATTTGATAACCTGATGATTAACAAATCAAAATAATTTAGCACATTTACTCAGTTTTATATCTTTTAGAACTGACATGCTTAACAGCTTCAAATTAAAATTCGTAACTTTCAGACTAAACTGCACGATTATTATTGTCCAATGTAATCATAAAATTTCCTAACCTTTATATTCCTAAAAACTACTACATTTTTTAAAAGTTTAGGTAGTTCCGTAAGTGGCTTTTGCCAAGCTTTTTTATACATAAAGGATCTTGTTAAAAATAGATTAATAAATACATTCAAACACAGACTGTCAAAATGTCAATTTTTTTTCGAGTCATGTTTGTTTTAGAAAAAAAAAGTTCTGATACAAACAATATATGTAAAAAGGGAACAGATGTCATATGTTCCTGCGGCCGCTATCTTGGAATTTTTTTGGCGTGAAAGTTTCGTGAAGTAGTAAATGTCGCCAAGCAGCGATTTATGCGCATGTTAGGCTTGGATGAAACCAGAATACAGGTGTAAACGAAAATAAATGTAAAATATCGTCAAGAAATCTCAAAACATCCAAGATGGCGGCCGCGGGAATATACAGCATCTAAGCCCAATAATAATAAAATTTGTACTATAAACTGCAGCATTTTAAATGTCAAAACAATATTTTTAAATGTGATCACAGACACATATAATGTGAAGTAAAGGTATATTCAGGATGGAAAATAGCATCAGTGTAATAAATAAATGTATTTAGTTTATTAAATCTGTATTTAAAAAAATTCATAATTAAGCCTACTGAAAATATTTAAAAAGGCAGTTACTTTCCCAGTTGGTGAAAGCATTCATACAATATTAAAATCTTTTAAATGTTAGATACAACTCTGCAATCAGAAATTTCTAGTTATCACTGCAGACAAGATAGTTATAACTATAATCTTAATATATTTTTAAACAAACAAACTCTTCAACCTTTTCAGATTTTAATCACATTTACACAAATGAAATCTTTTTAAGCAACCGTTACGCTATATTTCTAAACAAACAAAAAAAAAAAACATTTTTTCAATATATTATTTTATTGCAATATTCAGAAATAGACATGCAAACAAATAATTCTTAACATTACCATGCAATACTACGTTAAACAACTGCAGACACAAGAACCTACGAAATACTAGATACATTATTTTAATCGCAATAATAATAATTATTCAGGGCTTACCACACTAATTTTAGCAGATAAAATGAAAAATAATGTTTCTTGAGTACATAGACTGCAAAAAAAAATAATTCGAAAGTAAATCTCTTACATTAAATAAAAATTAACGTAACGAGCAATAGGATTACCCAATGTTTTGCTCTGAGAAGCTCACGACGGTTCTTCGAGTTTGTTTACGTATGACGCCTGGTTACTAGCCAATGAAATGAGCGTATCGTTGAAAATAATCGATACTCTGTAACAATTTTGTTACAGTACTATCTTCATTTGTGACGGTCACAAGGGTTACTTTTGTATCGCTTTTTTCGTGCCTGTTGCAAATTTCAGATTTGTGACGCGTAACTGTTACAGCGTGAAACCGTTTCATTTGTATCCACGCCTGAATTATTTATGATAAAGGTTTCTCCATTCTCATATTAGAATGTGACACAATTTAAAAGCAGTAAAAACTCGTATCAAATGATAATATATATATATTTTCTTTAATTCAAAAAGTTGCTTTTTTAAGCGACTTTCTTATGAACCTTTCTTATGGAAACCTTTCTTATGGAAACCTTTCTTATGAAAAGCGAAGGAATCAGCCCGTTGTTTATGGCAGTTACATGACTTGGACTATTATAATATAAGCGAAATAATGGTGATAGAATAATATTCGGCGATTTATCACACCTGTGGCTGGCTAACATTAAAGTACCAAAATGGCCGCCTGGAATATAAAAAGTGAAGGGATCCGTTGCGTTTGCTTGTGTAAAATAGAAATTGTAGTTGGGAAATGTGGGGGCATAGTGAAGTACTTAAAGACAGTTGCAATTTTCCGAAATTTTATATGAAATTTTACACTACACAATTTATAATACTTGACTTTTTTTTTTTTTTCAAATTTTTATTCTTGAGTTTCTGTGATGTATTATTAAAGATGTAACATAATAGTAAAAAATTATCACTTTACCCCCCCCCCCCCCAATATAGGGCAAAGTGAAATATAAACAAGTTCGCTTCTTTACATGATTTTTTGCAGTTCTGTGATAATTATGCTGATCCACATAAGAAACAAATCTGTCCATGTCTGAGTTCTTCCATTTTACGCACCTTTTCTGTATCTCTGTATAGTATAAAAGACTTATATCATCAGTTATAGGCCACACATAAACATCTTTTTTTGTCTGTGTGGTCGCATGAACTTAACTGAACAAAAAAAATATGATGCATTTTTGCCAGTGGCGTGGCGTCCGGTCATCGCTGGATGCGGCAATGACCAAGCAATATTTTAAAACTCTTAATAAGCTTTTAAAACTCTACGATCCAGTTTTAGCAGAACATTTGCAGTTCATGTATAAGTGAAGGTAAGATTTAAAGTTTCTTTTTTGAACATTCAACCATTGAATTTTAGAGTTAATAATTTTTCACCACAAACTTAAATAATTGCGATGACCACCGAAAATTTTCACGCCACGCCACTGATTTTTGCGAGGTAACTAAATCATTTTACTAACAAACTACTACTTAGTTACATGAACCTTAATCTGAGTGTGACTCAAGAGAAAATCCCCCATTCTTTATTTCACTCAGTTCCACCTTTTCTGGAACAAGCTTTGACAAGAATATGCACATGACTGGCTCTGGTTCATTCAATGAGTTCTAAATTGCTAGTATGTGTCTTATGCACATCAATTATAAGTAAAACTGGTAGTTATTTCGTTGGCTTACTATGTTCCACTAAATGATTAATCACTTTTTTTAATTTTTTTTTCAGAGAAGCACAGTGAGAAAAATTATTTTTAAGAACAAATATTGTGTTCATATCCTGATAATATTTTAATAAATTGTCCAAATGAATGCTTTAAATATAACTCATTCTGCTTTATATGTGTTTAAGTTAGACATATCAATTTATGTAGGGGACACTAGGGTGGGATGGGACACCTGCAATAATTCTTAAAATAATCTTATTTTTAATTTATGACTCTTCCACTAGATGGAATAATCATTGCATTATACTTGTTGCTATAAATCTTTTTAGTTGCAGGCAACCTATGAGTTTGTGACTTAAAAAGACTATGTTACAATATTAAAAGCAAGTAACTACTCAGGTTTTTAATGTAAATTTTCAATCTCATTCTTTGTTACTAACTCAATTGTTTATAATATTTTGTAAATTCAACAGTATGCCATTTGTAAATGAACAGTTAAGTAAAATCTAATAGCTGAAAATTGATGCAAGAGATGTCTGATTCCAATTCTGGGTCTGAAACCTATAATAATGTTATAGAGAAAGAAGCAGGTGATACATCTAGCGCAGTGGTTCCCAACCTTTTTTTGACCGCGCCCCACCTAAGCATCTGTAAAATCATGATGTCTCCCCTTCACTTCTCTATCATATAAATCTTAATTTTATATCAAAAATAAACTTCTGTTTTCCTGGAAGAATTCAAAAATAGCATTAACACTGATAAGTGATTTCATATTCTTTAATTTATCGAAATCATATTTTTTATTGCAAGTATGTTTTTATCATAACTCTATTATTCAATGAGTTCATGGCTCTTCTTCTTTACATCTTCAAAAGTTTTATTTATTTTTTCATCTTACCTCAAATTTAAAAGTGATAAATAGTCTACATTTTAATCTTCGTAAAATTTCTTGAAATCTCTCTCACATTTTGTATTACATCTGATAGAATTGGTACATTTTATAATGGATTTTAGTACTTCATTAAGAAAAAGTGATATTTGTTTATCACCAAGACTGTCTGGATAACATAATTCACAAGTAACATTTCAGGATTCGCACTTTTATGCCATTTTAAGTAACTATTTTTCTTTCTCCTCATAACATGCTTCTTTGATAGCGGGCTTCCTTTTTCCCATTATTATTATTTGGACACCATGTTTTCTCCGATTTTAAATTTTAAAATGGATATGTCATGAATCATGTTTATATATTGTGTATGTGGTTTGCAGAAGAACCATAAGAAGCTTACTTTCTAATTTCATAAAAGTAGTACCTCATTTAGCTAATTCAAAACATTTTTTAGGTTGGTTGATTTTTGACGGCCAATTATCAACACGAGGGATATAGACCCTAAGGGGGGGAGGAGTGCCCTTCGTGGGGTCTTTCTAAGGGTACCTAACCCGTATTTACGCTTGGAAATCCAAGGTCCGGAGAAAACCACAAAAACTCCGAACGATTAGGCCGACGAGCGCAATTGGGATCGAACCCAGCACCTCCCATCTACCAGCTTCGAGAGCAGAACCTCTCGGTCACTGGAGGGGCTATTTTTTAGGTTAAACATGTCCAAATAGTCAATTTTAGATATATCCTACAAAATTTCATATGTGGAAGTTTTTTCACGGGGTATATTGTACTATGAATAGATGTAAAAGTTAAAAAATAATAATATAAAAAGAGGTGTGTTTTACTAAAATAATATTACAACCACAAAAATTTAAGTGTCCTTTTTAATAGATAAAAGTGTAAAAAAAATGTAAATATGTAATATGTAAAAAAAATCTCATAACTATTCCGGTGTCAGTGTATTTTGAAGTTTCAAAAATTAATTTTTATACAGTTATTTTCAAATTTTTTCATCTATTATTTCTATTTTTAGACTAGGGCCTCTCATTAGGAAAAAAAAATGACAGAAATTTTGTTAATAAGAAACTTGAAATTGCCCCCCTGAAAAGTCATATTTCCCCCTGTGGGGCGTACGCCCCATGTTGGGAACCACTGATCTAGCGGTTTTGAATTTATTGTCCCAGATGATCATGCAGTTTCATCATCTAGCTCAAGTGAAAGTGAAAACGTAATAGCTCATGCAATTTCCAGTTATGATGTATCTAAGAACGCCAAAGCAGGATGTAGTGGAGGCTCAAAAAAAAAAAAAAAAAAAAAAAAAAAAAGTGAGAAAAAACAATCAAACAACTAATTGTGAAGAAATTTACTAGAGATAGAACCAGGGCTTAATTTGCGCCGGAGCCCAGCTCTGTTTAAAAATTTTATTTATTCATGTATAGAAAAAAAAAATTCCTCCTTCAAAATTACGTATTCTATTCTATTTCAAATCATGTTAATGCTATTTTGATCAGAATGAAAAGGAAGGGAAAACAGAAATCCCGTTTTTCTATTCTAATAATATTTGCAAATTTATGTCAGCGCGCATTGATACAACGCTACTCAAGAGACTGAACAATGAATTTGCTTTCAGTTCGATTTTCTTTTGTGACAGTAGGATAATTTTATTTATTTATTTTTTTAATTTACTATCTAATTTGAAAAGAATATATTCTGTTATTAGCTAGCAAGATTTTGTTTGTTCGAGGTTTTTTTGTCTTCTATTGCGCACGAGAATAAAAATCACGTTAGTGATTTTTCTATTTTGTATCATGAACGCTGTCCTTGCTAAAGCTCTGCTCTGCACATTTATGAAATCCTTTTCATTTCTAAGTAGAAATAATTGCCATATTCTGATAGAAAGCAATCGAGCAGTGTTTCCCCTTTTTCTATAAAAGCATCAAATCTTTCCGATAATAGTGTCAAATATCTAATTTAATCTAATTTTCAGGGGCTCATCACAAAAGATTGTTATACGGAAGTAATCAATTACAATTTAAGAATTGCACCTTTTATAGGAAATTGAAAAACATTGTTCGATTCTTCAGAATATAAATATTAATTTCTGTAAATTTCTTTCATTTTTTCATAAAAATGTATAGCTGCGAATTATTCATAGGTAGATTTCGTAAGAAATACTACCGATTACATTCTCTCCTATGTTGGAATTTCTGAAAATTTTTTGGAGATGCATGACCCCAAGAACCCAAAACCACCCGCAGTTCAAATCTTTATATATCTATGTATCTATATCACTTTTTTATGGACACGATAACTTCCACAATTCTGCACAAATCTCTTCCTAACTGATATATAAAATCAATGGGCAGAAAATCTTGGTCAAGTTCGTTAATGTGCAAAATTGGACCAAAGGTGTGGAAATAGGGAGGGGTTTTGTGAAAAAGAAAAAAACCCATAGCTTCTTAGTTATAATACATATCAAATCAGTTTAAAGTTATTATTACTTCTAGGGAAAGGGCCAAAAAGTTATGTATCACAAATTTTTGATAAAATTAAAAATGGGCTCAAGGGGCGAAAAAAAACAGGATTTTATTTAGAAAAAAAATCACAACTTCATCAATTCTTAAGATATCAAATTCACTTTAACTTATTATAAATCTTCTTAATACTATCTACAACTTTTATGTTGACAAGTTTTTGATAGGGCCAATTTTTACAGCAAAAAAAAAAAAAAATAAATAAATAAGAAAAAAATGGGGGAGTTGAAGAAGAAAAAGTATCTGCTAAAAAGATTGTGATGACTAATTATATCAGCTATCATTACATCATTAATTGGATCATTTCTTACCACTATTTTCAAATAGTAATTTCAGCTAATATCTTAAATTCTTGGTTAAGACCGACACCGCCTGACGAATGCATCTACGGATAGTTTGTTTAAAAGTATTTCTTTCAGATACACCTTTGTTAAAAATAGAGTGTGCTACCTGTTGGTGGAATGTGGAACTAACAGCCTGCGATTTCATTTTAAGTAGGTAATCTAAACAAGAAACTGTTTGAAACTTTAAGATAGTTTATAACACGTAAGAAAAGTTTTAAAAAGAATGGCACGTGAAATTTCAGGTAGGGGGGGGGGGATGCTAGAATTTTTTTTTTTTAAACCATAGCGTTTCTTACCGTTTAGGTGCGTTTTTTTTTATGGAGTCCTGAGATAAATGCTACTTATTAAATATAAAAATGTCAAAAGTTTAGCTACCACTATTTTAGAATAGTAATTTCAGCAAATATCTTAAACTCTTGCTTAAGACCGCAAGCCCCTCGAGTAACATGTACAGGTACAGTTTTGTTAAGAATACAGTGGTGGTGGAATGTGGAACTAACAGAACACGATTTTGTTAAAATTAGGGAATCTAACAAAATGATCTGTTTTAAACTTTAAGATAGTTTATAAAACATGATAAAAAATAATAGCGCATCACATTTCGGGGTGGGGGGAGGGGAAGGAGCGTGAAAGAAATTAGGAATTATAACAAGGCGATCTGTTTGAAACTTTAAAATAGATCATAACACATAACAAAAATTTAAAAAATGAGGCCGCATCAAAAATAGGGGGGAGGGGGAGCGTATTTTGCCCACCCGGGGAGTGCACTTTTTGAAATGTTAATGATACACGTCATGTGACATATCGTTAGAAAGGGCTGTGACCACTTATTCATGTTATGCACCACCGGTGTCCCCCCCCCCATTTTCCTTACCGGGGAGCACTTTCCTAAATTTTGCCGACAGTACTAATGTGATCTATCGTTGGAAAAGCCTGTGACCACTGAATCATGTTATGGACCTTCGGTGTCCATTCCCCCCCCCCACCCCAGGGGGCTACATTTCTAAATTTAGCCGACGCCCCTCATGTGATATATCGTACGAAAAGCCTGTGACTGCTTAATCATAATATGCCACTCCAGTGTCCATACCCCCACTTTTCCACCCAAGGGGAGTATTTTTCTAAATTTTGTAGACACCCCTCATGTGATATATCCTTGGAAAGCCCTGGGATGTGGATTATAAGATTTTTGCAGTGCGTGCACGCGCAGCACGCCTGCTATACTGTGCCATAGGCAGCGGTGACTCGGTTCGAGATTTACGTATACATTACAGATTCGTTTTAAAGGAGGGACCGCGCAGTGCGTGCGCAGCACGCCTGCTATACGGTGCCGTAGTCAGCAGGGACACGGTTCGAGATTTTACAAAAAAGGAGGGGCCCACTAGCGGGCGAAGCCAGCTAGCCTATACTATTAATGTTGGTAAACGTCTGTCTGTGTATGTTGTTAGTTGGGGCTACATTTTTCTCGGAGGGCGCACAGAGATGTAAGAGGCGAGAGAAAAATTCGGGGAACCTGGTTTTTCATGTCGCGAAAGAATCGTGCGGTAATTACAGCACTGGGAAACAGAATCAAAATCTGTAAATACTTGCTTGGAAATTCCCAAGCTAATGTTTGTTTACATGTTTTACTTGTTTAAGCATGTATGCATAAGCTTAGCGTGACCAGAAACTTTGGATGAAGGGGGGGGGGGGCACCAGGGCCGTGCGAAGTAAAAACTGTGCCCGGAATAAATTTTCAATTTTGCACAACTCCCCTCCCCCCCCCCCCCACCCAAAAAAAAAATGTGTGTTCTTATTCAGAAATTATGCAATCGAATGGCTATTTCCATTTTTTGTTAAAGTCGAAACATCTTTCAGAAAATACTGTCAAAGTTGGTGTTTTGAATCGAATTTCAAGTCGCAATAGCACTGGTAAAGGGGAAAAACCTGCCGTCACGTGATAAAAATCGCTTATAACTAGAGAAGTAATTTATTTATTTAAAAAAAATGGAAAACGCTATTCGATTCAAAATCGCTTCAATAGTCAAGCCTGTAAATTTAATGTCTTTACAGTTAAAAATGAGTCAGAGCATTTCATCTTGATATAAGAATATTATAAGAAACATTTCTTCATAAAATTATCAGGGATTACAATGAGGTTAATATTAGTTACTTTTAATAAAAAAAATTTAATCTAATAATGCTTCCTTTTTAAATCTCTATGATAATGGATACATTAATCAATCTTACAAAAATAAAATTGTTTTATCATCAGTATATTAGACTTGTTTTTAATAATAAGGAGAATTTTTTTTTTTTTTTTTTTTTTTTTTTTTTTTTTTTTTTTATTGAAATTTACAACGATTTGAAAGCAAATATCACACTAGAAACCCTTTTCTTAAAACATAATCATGGTACAGTAGATTCCCGATTATCCGACATCTATGTATATTTATCGAGTCTATGAAATAGAATAAAGTTACAATCAAACTGAAATATTGCATTTCGTCTTATGATTTTATTTAGAATAAGGTTTTTTTTCTAAAAAATTCAGACTTTTTTTTTTATAAAATAACATCAAAGTTGGTCTTGTGATTTCCGAATTCGAAGGCTGACAATTATAAGACGGATCCATTTAGTAATCCGCTTTAACTCTTACTGGCGCGCAGTAATGCTGTTTATAAACTGGTGAAATAATGGACTGACACCGGAATTTATAAATGAATTTATTAGAAAATACGAGCTTGCTTATTTTTACGTATATTACAATAGGAAAATTTTAATTAAATATTCTTGGTGCCGTTTGTCAGTTTTGGCATTAAAATTATGTGTCCTTTTTTAAGGACACCGCCCTCGAAAAGGTTAAATCAAGCTGCTTCGAATTAGGAAAAGAGAGAACGCTACACGAAATGGAAATGAGTTTATGAATGTCCATCCCTGCCCCTCTACAAATATTATACTGTTAAAAAAGAAAAAAAAGAGGGTTACTATTTTATCTTGCATATATTTCACCCCTTAGTCTTTAGTGTCATTGGCCGGCCCTCACGCCCTTTGAGGCTGGATCTGGATATTTAAAAAAGTAACTTTAGTAAAAGGCCATAGGCGGAATTTTTCAGTTGGTGCCTACTTAGAAATGGTAAAAGGACCAGAAAAATAATTTGGGAGACTAAAGGCAGGGGCAATTGCGGCTTTTACTAGCCATGGCGCGCTGGGTGAGGGTTTTTTTTTTAATCACGGGCAGTCGTCCAAGCTCTACTCCTCTAAGAATGGATTTGGTTTGTTGCAATAAAGAATTGCACCAAAAGTAATGCAAAAAAGAATTGCACCAAAAGTAATGCAAAAAAGAATTGTACCAAACGGAACAAGACAGCGTTTTGCAAGGGGTGACTTTACTAGCCATGGCGCCTTTTGCGAGATTTTTCACTAAACCACTACAAATGCTACACTCTTTTATTTAAGGATTCTACTAAGAATATTTACTTTTTTAAATGATTTAAGTCGTAGACATGGTACATTTGTAATGAGAAAATGAACAGCTCTTTTTCCTAATTCATATGCAATCTTCTATTATAGGTGATACTTTTTATCCGTTGTTAAATTTTAATGCATTTGGTTCAGTTTTCTCTTTGGATTTTCCGGTCGCAAGACATTTTTATGCAAATTCCAGATATATATGCATTTTTGTATCTAACGACAAAAAAATCTTCATTTGGCGCCCTTTACGCCTTCCTTCTGTTTTGGATCCCGGGGTGCAGAATGGTTGGGGGGGGGGGGGCACATGCGCCACCTCCTCCCCGACGCTACGCCTATGCATATATGGTAAGTTCTGTATTGTGAGTTGCGATATTTTGGACAAAAACTTATGGAGACATAGAATAAGAGAATGGAGACATAGGCACAGAGCCCGTGATGGGCTCTGTGCCTATGTCTCCATTTTCTTACAAAAGCACTGTAAACAAGATCAAGGTGATTGTGAAAAATTGATCGAGATCTAGAACAAGTGATGGGTTACGGCTTCCTATCTTTTCGTTGACTGCGTTTCCTGTGTCAACGGAAGACGATGTTAATCAGTTTTTGGAATCGGAAAATGAGAAGGAATCATCCATTCGGACCTGAACAATGGTGCACCATACAATGGCGGCTCGTGAATTCTTTCGAGAAATTAAAATCGGTTCCTATAATAAATGAACTTTCAGATTACATTCTCGCAATAAAATAACCGTAAATATAGAAGCGAAAGTGAAACTACGAGCTGTCGTGCTGTTAACTACTGCAGGAGTTTATTTGTGTTAAAAGTACACACGGCCGGAAAATATAAAGTAAAGCAAAAGTGCAGCAACTTAAGAGAAATGCTGACGCAATAAACTTTCGGCCAGAATCCGGAGGGGAAATTACGAGTAGACTTTTGCAGGAGAAAAATCGGTTTGGCGCGCTTCCCCTGCCCATCATCATGGGTACAAGACCTTCAGTCTCAGGACTGATTTCAGTCTTGTAGAGATTTTTGATTGATACTAAATTCTACTTTATATACTTAAATAATAGCAATTTTATCATCAAGAACTTTTAATCACTTTCTTTTACTGAAGGAGATCAATTTTTAGCCAAAATGCAACTCATAGAAAACTTCTAACCCACTTTCATTTGGTTATTTTAATAGTACTCAGAAAACTTTTCAGTCTTGTCTTGGATGGACTTCTTGCACCCATACCCACCATCACGTAACGGTGGGCAGAGATGTATGCCTTAAGAAAAGGTGACCAGTTCTGAGTCTACTTATATGAGAAGTCTGTGCATGGCCCTATATAAGAATGGCGATATTTGATGTTCAGACTATTGCAAACCTAGGCATTTTTTTTTTCACAATCAGAATCAATGAGATTGCGGTGCCCTAAGATAGATCGTAAGTACGCCTATCCTACGAACGAGCGTAAGATTTAAACTAACGAAGTACCATAATCCTATCCCAAATATGATACCGCATATGTCGCTTCTCTCATACCTAATCTCTTTAAGATAAGTCTTTGTTAGTACGAAGTTCGTCCCCTCCCGGTTGTCCTTAATCGATCCCTTGAGTGGGGGAGAGAATCTGGAGGCCGGAAGAGCTTTCAACTTGACGGAGGCGCCGGATCGCGACCAACGATACACAAGGCCAGTTCATGACTTTTAAAACGTCACACGAAGTGGATCATCTTTACACGGTAATTGGTAAGTCATGAACTGGTCTTGTTTTGCCGTTGGTCGTGGCTGGATATGTACAAATCCCAGCCTCCTAGATAGCGGCCGGCGAATAGTGAAGCATTGTGTACTCTGTAGAGCAAGACTCAGAGACTCTCTAGTGTCGACACAGTGCGCACGAACGCAATGCAGGATCTCTTGCCCAGGTAGCACAAGGATATTGACCCTATGGACTCTATTCAGGTGACGTCAGACGCCAGAGCTGGCGGTATGAAGATCTGTTATTCTAGTTACTGCACCGGCAGAATACCAGTATGCGCAGGCGCAAACACCGCTAGCAGACGACTTTAGCCTTGACCCAGGTTGAGTGCATACATTTTAACTGAAAATTTGCAAACTTAGGGAATTTTCTCGCATACAGAACAACATTTTGAATTTAGATTACAATATATTAAGTGTATGCTGTTGCGTCAAAGAATTGTTTTGCGGTATTTTTGACAAACAAGCATTAATAACTCACACTCCATAGACTGCTATGCTAAACACCGCCAGCAGACGAATTTTAGCCTCGGCCTCAGGTCGCGTGCATAAGGTCCATTCTCCCTTTGGGTTCGAGGCTGTGATTTAACGCAACTAATGGACTATATTCCAATCTGGGTTCAAGGATGAAAACAGTCACGTGGTACCGGTAATTTACTCAAAGAACTTCTAACTGATAAGAAAGGAAGCTACTACTGCTTTCCCCATGAATTGTTACACTGGCTGGTGGGTCGGTCACATTGCGTCTACGGAGTTTTCCCTTCTTTACGCTAGAAGTTTTTACCTTGACGACGTGATCACGACGTAGATGGAATATCCCCCATTCCCGAGTGATAAACCAACTACGGGGCTCGGAGGAGGGGAGCTCCGTGGACTTCCGGGATCACTACGTAGCATCTACGGTTTCCTGATAGGGGGCACATTGCACGGGGAGAAGCATCTGAGTGCTCGGAAACTGCGCACCGGGGAACCTCGGGTTTACAGTCTCAGGCCGGTCTCCTTTTGAGTGGGCGGACAACCTGAGGCTAGGGTCAAACTCAGAACCGTTCCCCTCTTGAAGCTGGGAGTTTTGTTGTTCGTGATGATCAGACATTCAATGGTGTATGGTGCTCAGGTCATGTAGCCTGCGAGGGGAAGCGCATGCTCCTTGATGACAGTGGTTATTCCTAGCGGCTTCACGTGGTTTTGTCCATGGGACACAAATGCTAGCGGGTGCACGCGGACCATCTCGCCCAGTGTTGAATTCAGACACTTTTCTCCGGAAGGGATTTCTGCAGCTCCGGGGGGGACACTATAGAGTTCCGGGGGAGGGGAATTGCAATTTTTGACCATTGAAAACGCAAAATCTCAAATCTTCCGGGGGGATATCTCATTGCTCCGGGGGGGGGGGGGGAATCCCCCCCCCTGAAATCAACACTGATCTCGCCTGACCTGCGTAGTTACGGCTCTTTAAGCATATTTCGTTGGACGAAGGCTCAACGCTTCGCGGCTATTCGCTTTGCCGGGAAAGATTGTTTTACCCTCAGTTCATTTTGTTTGCGCATGTTTGCCGAAATTTTTGTCCAAACGCTGACATTCTAGAACTATTCACGCGCTGACCAAACGCTGACATTCTACAAACCTACATTCTAGAACTAGGCGGTACTGATCTGAATAGGATGCCTTTTTTCTGAGAGTGGTAACATACAAGATATAAAGTGGCCGAGAGGTTCGGTTCGAACCCAATCACGCCCGTGGCCTAATCGTTCGGAGTTTTCCGTCTTTTTCTTCGAACCTTGGATTGCCTTGCGTTAATACGGGTTAGGTTCCCTTAGAAAGACCCCCACGGAAGGCACTCTCCCCCCTTTGGGCCCATATCCCTCGTGTTGATAATTGATCGTCATAAACACAACCAACCAACTACAAGATGTAAAATTTGATTAGCGAATCTCGAAGTATTATGGCGATCCTGCCTTTATCTCCAAGCTAATGTTTCATAACTTACCTCACTAGATCTATCACAAACTCGCTGCTTAGACAAAAATGTTTGCCCAAAATGAAACTATGTGTCCAAACAATTGCATTTGACCATACATATATAATATTCGCCTTTAATCGGGAGGTGGTGGGTTCGCAACAGGGGTAATTTTGAGTAGAAATTTTTTTTCTGAAATTCACATTAAACTTTCTGAAAGGTTACAGCAGAGGGGCGAAGGAGGCGGATTACCCTCCCGACACTAAGTATGCATTTTTCCTGCAGCCCTTTGATGAAATTCGCATTTTCCACGATCCTTTAACGAAATTTGCGTTTTTTCGCGATCTTCCGGCGAAATTTGAGGTTTTTCGCGATCTTTTGACGAAATTTGTGTTCTTTTAGCGATCTTTTTGGCGAAATTTGCATTTTTTCACGAGCTTTTGACGAAATTTACATTTTTTGCGATCTTTTGACGAAATTTTCATTTTTTTCGCGATCCTTTGACGAAATTCGTGTTTTTCCCGCGATCCTTTGACGAAATTGACGCTTTTTTCTTGAGAATATTGACGAAACTGATTTTCTTTGGTGACCATTTGCCGAAATTCTCGATCTTTTTATGTCCGAATATTCGGACTGATGACTGATTTTTTTAATTTTTGGAACCGAATGCCTTAAAATTTCAAAAAATTCGAAACAGAATCATCCCTGGTTCGCAACCAGACGCACCCGTCGGCTTAATAGTTCGGAGCTTTTCGTGGTCTTGTTCAGGCCTTGCATATCCTTGCGCAAATACAGTTTAGGTTCCTTTAGAAGGACTCCCCCTTTGGGCCTATATCAATCGGTCATCATAAATGACACACACACATGCATGTTAATTCTACCAAATACGCCATCACAATGCTTAAATTAAATGACAATTTATGCTCATCATGAGGATTCTACAGGTATAGGTTTGTCAAATTGTGTGCATTTAAAAGAGAGATATAAGTACTGCATTTTTCAAACAAATAATTTATTTCGACACCTACCCTCTTATATGTCCGCCACCAAAACTCACAACTCAAAAAGCATAAAAGCGAAGCACGTTCGGCAGTATACACACAACCCTAATAAGGATCTATTTATGTCTAAAATCGAATAAATCCTGAAAAATGCAGCATAGCCGCACCACCTGTTGCACGATTTACACCAAAATCTCACTTACAACAACTTATGCCAACGTGTAACTGAATCTGAAGATTGATGAAAATCCGCGCATTATTTCTTGAAATACAGCTAGCCAATTCTAGATGACAGGGGAATTCTGTATTCAGATGATCCACTTGACAGAGATGAGGTGCCGCGTTCAAACCCAATTACGCTCGTTGGTCTAATCGCTCGGAGTTTTCCGTGGCTTTCTTCGAACCTTATGTAATTACGGGTTAGGTTCCCTTAGAAAGATCTCCACGAAAGGTACTCATCCTTCGTGCCTCTATCAGTCGTGTAGATAATCCATAATCGGCTGTCATAAACAATACCAACACCTATAAAACAGTGGCGATATACGCACAAGCCTGTTGCTCAGGCTAAATTTTTTGTCCAAACTATGTTAAACAATATTCCAGAACTTGACAAAACTCGCCAGAACGTGGAACGTGTTCGACATGTCAATAAATATTAACTTAGCAATATTGGAACGTGCCTACGATATTGGTGATTAGTTTTTGTCCGAAATCGTCTTGACTAATAAAATTTTATTTCCCTTAGTCACCATCATGTTATAGAGACCCTCTAACTACACTTGGCCAAAATATGCGATTGGCGAAGATCTATATGATATATGTCTATATGAGAGTGGGGACATATGCGCAGGACACGTGTTCAAAAAGTTTTTGTCGAAACTAATAACCCAGAATGGCAATATTTGGATGATTTCGATTAGACGAGTGAGAATAGTTAATCTATTAGTTTGGTGATAATGGTCTCTAAGATGTTTGGCTATTAATTTTTCGTCCAAAGTAATTTCAATCAATCAAATTTTATATCCCATATGTCGCACACGAATATAGAAGCACCCTAGGCTCACTGGACATTACTCATGAATGAGCCTTGGTCATCATGGAAGCAGAATTCAAATGCCCTTCACCCCTATCGGTGTTTATTTCTATATACTCTCAGCTGACGTGACATGCTAAAATCTCTTGTCTAATCATACACGACGATGCAACCGCAAAAAGAGCGCTCTCTTGTTCCTAACCATTCTAACTAAATTACACCAACTGACGCTCTCTCGATGACAAAGTTATAAAATATTTTTATTTCTTCCTACATTCCTCCCCCAAACATTTCAATTAAAGTTGCTTAATTAAGAGAAGTGTGGACAAAATTGTAATATTCTGAAGTAAATTAGAGATATTTATTGGCACTTTTGAAATTTCGATAGTTGAAAGTTGGGGAAGAGAGGGTGTTAAATTAGACCTCATACTTTTATTTTTACAACGAAAAATAAATAAAATGTTAGTCCAATTTGGACTTCAGGGGGTGGGATAAAAAAGTTTAAGCCCAGAAAAGAAGACAGGTCCATTCTGAGTCTGCACAAAAAGTGAGGCTTGAAGATACCTAGTCCAACTATTGCATACATCTATTATCACTCCGATTTTAATCCAACACACATGAAAATATATACTCCTTAATTGATAAGCTGCCACCATCGGTATAGGTGCTGGACAAGATGTAAAAAGATTGAGAATCAGTCCCTAGAATACTTCAAATAATATTAAATTGAAGATTTATTTACAAAATACTTAAATATTTACATTAAAACAATATTTTCATTTATAGGCCCCAATACAGCAGATCCTCCCTTAAGTAAAGTAACACTTTGGGATATTATCTATGCAATAGATTATCTAACTATAAATACACTATTCTCGTGTCTTTTAACTCTACTCAGCTAGCTTTATCCAATGATAAGATCATACAGATTGATCAATTTTGAACAAGAATTTGATAATCCAAGGCGGGGTAATTGCCCTGCCTTGCAGGCACCCATGACCCGTCTATACTCCATATAATTTCAATAGGCTTCTGAAGGACACCTCTGCCCTCTCTATTTCATCCTTTCATTGTCATGGGAAACTACAGAAAATGTTAAACAATGTGGGTCTGGAGGTTTATATTAAGCGTGCTTATGAAAGTGTGTCCATGTGGCCTAAGTCAGTCTGTGGTTCTTTATTCCAGAACCTTGTGAATTCATCAATCTTTATTTAAAAAACAATAAAAAGCACAAAAATAGAAATACAAACTACATCACGTAAAAAGTGATGGGGTTAAAAATACAAAAACATATAGAGAAAATCATAACTAAAAATTGTCTTCCACAGGGGATTCAGGGAAAATTCTTAGTTCCTTATTGTCTTAGCGTTAATAATTTTAAATCACTCAACGAAAAAATTTTCCTTTTTTTCAAAATCATGAGAAAAAAAGAAAACTTGGTTAATTAAATTTGATAATCCAAGGCGGGGTAATTGTCCTCCCTTGCAGGCACCCATGACCCGTCTATACTCCATATAATTTCAATAGGCTTCTGAAGGACACCTCTATCCTCTCTACTTCATCCTTTCATTGTTATCAGAAACTACAGAAAATGTTAAACAATGTGGGTCTGGAGGTTTATATTAAGTGTGCTTATAAAAAGTGTGTGTCCATGTGGCCTAAGTCAGTCTGCGGTTCTTTATTCCAGAACCTTGTGAATTCAACAAACTTTATTTAACAAACAATAAAAAGTACAAAAATAGAAATACAAACTACATCACATAAAAAGTGATGGGGTTTAAAATACAAAAACATATAGAAGAAATCAAAACTAAAAATTGTCTTTGCGTTAATAATTTTAAATCACTCAACAAAAAATTTTTCCTTTCTTTCAAAAATCATGAGAAAAAAAGAAAACCTGGTTAATTAAATTTGATAATCCAGGGCGGGGTAATTGCCCTGCTTGCAGGCACCCATGACCCATCTATCTTCATACTTAGTGAGTTCCGGAGTGATAAAGGCTCAACATTTATTGAATGCTTGTAAAATAAAAATAATGATGTTCTTATAATTTAGCCTACTTGTTTGACATGTTCATGAACATGTCTAAACAAATTTTTTGCATATCTGCTTCCTAGCACACATTTATTTAGTCCTAACTCAATTTCTATTAAGTTGTACGGAGAGATTCATATTATCAAGCATTAGGGGTATGCTTTTTCCTAATTTTTATTAACTTTTTAAAGTTGAGACAGAATTCTACAATCTTTAATTCTTTTGATAAGTGATTAAATGAAAACAGCACAGCGAATTCACTCCTGACATAATTATAATGAGTCATTGGCATGTAAAAGCAGCAAAGAACAAAAGACAAATTTAATGCAATATTAAAAAAAAAAATTATGTACTTTGAATTGTAGTTACAAAAATAATGTGAAAATATAAAAAGTGAAAATACACATTTTTATGTATTGATTAGGTACATTTATGACTCTTTAGTGAATTTTGAATAAAAAAATAGATAAATAATAATAAAAAAAAAGACTGCATCTGCACTTGCACACTACAAAATAGTCAAGTATGTGCCAGCGTAAGATGGTTAGATTGTTATGCTTAGTTTTTGATCCTATAAAACTTTAACCAAACAATTTTAATTTTAAATAGCACTTAAAATAATTCTTAGATTTAAAAACTGTCGTCTAAGTTCAGCTTGTTTCTTAACATTTCTCTATAAAATTACCAGTTTTCATATTTTGAAAAGTCAAAAGGTCACAGTAAAAACAATTATGATGGCAGTTACTTTTTTTAGAATTGAGATTGAATCGAAGTTAGCTCTTCCATCCAACAATACATGAATCTACTTACCCATACATATGAAATACAGTAGAAGACTCCCTCAAATCTGCACAGTTTGGGACCAGAGGTTGTGCAGATTTTAGAATTTTGCAGATTTCTGGTGCTTTGTTTACCTTTTTTTAAAACAGTTATTTGAATGTAATAATGCAATAAAAATTATAATTAATGCCTGTAACATAGTCAAATATTAAAATAATTAAGTAAAGTAATTAACTAAAATGATAAATAGTAAGATAATTTAAAAAATGATTAAATTATTAAAAGTAAAGGTCAAATAAGTAAGTAATAATACACAGTTAAATATGCATAATAAAGATGAAACACATTTTTCTTGATGAACTTTCAACAATAAACTTTCCTATAAATTAGATACCATATTAATTCATATCAAAATCATAAAGTAAGGAAGTTTTATTTAAGTTTAGCCAGTATTAATAATCAAAGAAGCTTGATTAATACATAAATATATTTGGTAAAAAGATTGTAATACCAGTGATATCAGCAAAATCTTAATTTTTTTTAGAAGTAAATTTATACTTCCTTCGTGAAAAACTATCAGTTCAGTCATATTATCGAGAATTACATATTAAAATACATACAGAATGATATAAAAGTAAAAAAATTCTGCAATTTTGTTGTTACATCTGAACTGAAAGTTTCATTGTTTACATCTGTGATGATATGCAGATTTCAGGGAGTCTACTGTACAAGATTTACCAAACCATATTCTAACACAACCCAATTTTTCAATTTGATCTCCCAGTAGCAAAATTTCTGCCAATTAACAGTGGTGAACCAAGCTTACTATCATAAGACATCAAAATAATATATAAAATTTGATCAAAGTTACATTATCAAAGAAAATCTAGAGACATAAAGCAGGGGTCTGTCCAGACTTTTCTCACAGGGTCCTGTTTTGGGAGAAATTGTGAAGTTTTTCTTATTTTTGTGAAAATTCTAGTCATAATTTTGTGAATTTTAAATTATCGATGTCTTCATGTTCTATCCTTCATGTATAAAAAGCTAAGTAATATGATCTTTGGTGAGTTCAACTGCTTACTTACAGGCCAGATTTTATTTTTAAATGACTAAATTTGTGAAAAGTTCAATTTGAAAGTGAAAAAATTCTGTGAAAGGTCTATTTAAGAGAAATAATTTTGCGAAGGGTCCTGTTTTGGGATAAAATGTTTTGTGAAGGGTCTTGTTTGGGGATTAATAATCTTGTGAAGGGTCCAAAACAATGTATAAAAACAAGAGAAGGGTATCTTCATGTGTAAGAAAAAAAGATGAATGAGTGTGTTATTTTGTAAAAGCATTTTTCCCCCCTTAATGACACGCTGAAAACAAATTTCCCAGATTTGAAATATACGCATTATTCATGTTCATTAAGAATCATTTTTTTTTTTTATGTGCATCTTATTTTGTTGAAACATTTTGGGTATTGTTTTTTATCTTTGTTTTCAAAGGTAATAAAATGCCCAGTCATGACATAATCAGCTGAAGACGAGGCATTATATTGATATATTAATGGTAAAAAAGAATTGTAACATCAGAGTTTTCTCTAGACAGCTTCAGGGGGTGCTGCATCCTTCCTGCCCTTTGATTTACAAAATAGTACCCTCCTTGCCCCTCATCCAAAAAATTAGCCCTTATTCGTTTTTGTTTAAAAAAATCTGTTTGCAAAATAAATACTTCATCATTGTTGTCTTGAAAAGAGTCCCCTGAATTTTAAATATTAAAAGTGGCTTTGAAAATCCAAAGAATGCCTAAAAAAGTACACTTTGGAATCTAAAAAGCAGCATTAGAATTAAAAAAAAAAAAAGGCACTAGTCACAAGGACCAGTGATGATGAGAATTTACTGGTCGGCAGGCATCATCACTGCACTGCGACATAAAATTCTATCAAGTCATTTCAGCCCTTTGAGTGAGCCCCCCCCCCCCCCACACACACACAGTCCTAGAATATAAACCAAACTTACTTTGTAGTTATCCAAAATTTTCCTCATAATAAAAAATAATGTTATAATTTGCTAAAAATTAAATAAACAACAGTACATAAATTAAAACTATAAAATTATTAATTAGATATTTTATTTCCAATTATTTATTTTAACCGACTGTAAAGTTTAGTGCAAATATTTTTTTGATTATTTATTTAATTTTATGTTTTTAAATAAATAAAATGCCCTTAAGTATAAAACACTGCCCTTTTTTGCACTAGCAGCACCCCACCCTTTTTTAAACTAGGGGGGGGGGGGACTCTGGTAACTTGTATTATAACAAGGAAATCTCTGAAAATAAGCTCGTTTCACCAGAATTCTGTATTATATACCCTTTAGGCATAAATATTTTAATTATTGTAAATATTATTTATAAACAGGACAAAACAAATATAGACTTAATGAAATATTCAATGAAATTCTAGGGCGGGGGCTTTTGCACGAAACATTTTTCACTTTGAACTTTTTTAATAGAGAAAAGCAATATAAAAAATGACAACAGCCGATTACTTAATAAACAAAATCATTAAATAAAATTATACCTTTTTTAAGTAATGCTGAAGTAGAATGTTGAAGGGCGATTCCATGGGGAGTGTCACACACGTAACGCAGGCTTTAATTTGCATTTATTCAATTATTTATTAAATTTTAATGTTAATTCTGATTTTAGGTGGTATGGTAAATAAGTTATTACCATATTTTTGAATTTAAATGTGTGGCAATAAAACTCACAGAAGTATATCATTTAATTTCATTACTCAAAATGTGCTTATTTTCTACTTCAGAAAAAAAAAAGCACATTTTGAGTATGAAATTAAATGATATATTTCAGTGAGTTTTATTTGCACACATTTCAACTAAAAAATATGGTAATAACTTATTTATCATACCACCTAAAATCAGAATTAACATTAAAATGTAATAAATAATTGAATAAAGGAAAATTAAAGCCTGCGTTACGTGTGTGACTCTCTGCATTGAATCGCCCTGAATTAGAATAAAGTCGCCATTCCTAACTCTAGATCTTTTTCATTTCCTCAGTCAACATCTATAGGAGAAAGTATTGTCAATGATAGGATGTGAAACATCAAACCATAGAGCAAAGACAATATTCATTCAATTAATATACTTGCAGTTGCTATAATACTGATGATGGAGGAAGAGGAAAACAGGAACTGTCACTGAAAAGAAAAAGTTTGAAAGAACACAGATTTAATAAAAAATTAAAAATACAGTCCATGCTTATTTTAAAAGTGATGCTGCGATCATGCAAATTTTTTTCTTATATCTAAAAAATTGCTTTAAAAAGTTGTACAAACTTTGCTCATTACTACTAGATAACCACGGTAGTATAATTAATTTTTTTAAAGAAGCAAAAACAGCATTTATAAATGCCGCCCCAGATAGCATGTAAGGTTTCCGAAAAGGGTCGTTTTTGCTTTACTTTCTAACTATCCTGCAAAGTTTTTCGTGATAATCGTGTAGCCAACCCATGTTCGGAAATCATTATGATCCGTACGATTTTTGCGCATGCGCAACTTATTTCTTTTCACGGCCAGCGTAGATGGCGGCCTCCCAATCCCAATGGCGTCTGTTTTGAAAGCTTTCGTTGTGTCAAGTTTCTAACATTTACAGAAAATGCAGTAAGTTTGCCATTACTTTTACTTATTAGTATATATCATTATTGTTTAAATCGTTCTTACTGTAGTCTTTTTTTCTTCTGTACTGTCTTATATTTAAGATTTCTGTGTAAGTTACCCATGAGGAAAAGATGATAATTTGATTCAACGCTATTTTGTTTAATTATGTTATACAGCATGCTACATCTTTAAATTAAACAACATGATTTACTTAAAACATGTTATAACGTATCGTTTCACGTTTCGTAACCATCGCGAATTTTCAAATGTATTTTGATAACATAACTGCAGTTCCGTTATATATACTTTTAACACATAGGATTGACGTAATGGTAATGTAAATGAACCATAAAATACGAAATCGAGAAAGTGTAAAGAGTTTTTTGTAGGAGTAAGTGTTTAGGAACATATTTTATTATAATAAAACATTTTTAATTATGATCGAGGCTAACTAGTGTTTTTATAATTAAAAACACTTAAGTCTTAAACACAATTTTGTTTTTATGTTTAATTATTTTAAACTTGTAAAAATAAATTTTATCTTTTTTTCTTAAAGTCTTCAAAAAATAAGGAATGTATACTTAAAGTTTTAAAATCACCACCACCCCCTTGCTGTGGACTGATTTACAAATCAAAACAGACTTTGACCTTCAACAAATTACATTCATTTGAAAATATATATGCATGCATAGCGTATAAAACACGTAGATCATTTCATTTAAATGTATTTATCAAAATGTAGGTATATTGTTTGTTATCCCTTTTAGCGTCTATATATATATTTACAGATGATTTTCTGTTGTAATTTTAAAATAACATCCAAACAGAAATCTTTTTTTTTTTTTTCAATTATATGCGAATATGGCATCTGTGCCAATAATTGTATAATTTTAATGTCCTTCATTAAATTTATTTGAGAATATCTTATCCTTATTGCACAAACACCCTTTTCGCTATTCCTATATTTATAGTAGCTGCTATATGTAAAATTTAAAAACTGTCTTCAAACACAAGTAATTATTTAAAAGTTTTTCTGCAAAAAACCCCCACTAAATCATGTGCATGTATACATCTCAAAAAATAAATTTGCTATGTGTAGTGAAGAATAAAACAATTATTTATTAAAAATAAACATATATTTACAGTAGAAATTAATTTTCGTATGTCATTTTGCCAGCTGATTGAGAATCGGCAAAGCTTTTAATATTAAGAGGCTGTACATATATAACGTTACCAACTTTATAGTAATTTTGTAATCTTTCCGGCCTTTACAATATCTTACATTATCATTCCTGGATTATGTCCCACCCTTCCATCACTAATCATATTGTTATCAGTGTCTCAAAGTTCTTTTTTTTTTTCCTTTCATTTTATTTTTACATATTTTCAGTTATATGTAAACATATTGTTATATATCTGTTATTTATAAAATTTTCTAATAAAGAAGAAAGAGTATGTAAAATATCACTATATTAAATATAAAATAAGTTTATATCAATAAAATTTTTTAAAAGTATTTAAAAATAGCTCTTTGTTACATAATGTATTCAACAGATATATTGTTTCTTGCCGCTCTTATCAACAAAACAGATAGACAACATTCTTCCTCTTTATTTTACTAATAAGCACAAGTATCACTTCAAACGTACTATCTGGTTTCTCCAACAGCAGATTATATGCAAATATAGGGTAGATGTGCCAGTAATGGACACCCTTAAGGAATTTCTTTAAAATTAATTTTTTTATTAATAGTTAAAATTATTATATTCCAGTTTTTTCAATATTATATTAATCTATCGACAATATTTAACCATTCTTATAGCCTCATTTCCCAATATGAATAGAAATTTAATTTTAAATAACAGAAATATATCAAAACACCCAAAAGCCCAGTAATGGACACCCTCTGGCCCAGTAGTGGACACCCTCTGTTCCAGTAATGGACACCCCATAAAAAGTAATAAATATAATTGTTTTTATGACTATTTAGAACCAGAATTTAATGAATACATACTAATGAAACAAAATAGTTATTTTCAAATAAATTTAACATTTAGGATACCAGTAATTAATAAAGTATTTGTGATAATCATTTATTGTTTGTATCAATAATTGAAATTATCAGATGATCGATGTTTTAATTATTTTAGATGCATAGATTAAAATACTAAATATCAGGCAATTACAGCTATCAAATTATTGTAACAGTGATGGATTTAAAGGGTAATTAAAAAAAAGTTTTGGAATATTAATGTTTAGTTTTGTGCCACTATTTTTAAATGTTTAGTTTTGTGTCACTATTTTTAACAATCTTCCAGACTCTACTTGATATATCATTTATAATAATTAATATTACAAATATGAAAGAAATGATATTGTGAGTTGAATATTTTAAATACTAAATAAAATAATTTCAAAATAAAACTGTAGTACTGATGTTTGAGGCCAATGATCTGCAGATTTACTATAGTTTCATGAATATTACCTGCAACTTTCATTAATAGTATTACATTTTTTTTTTTAAATAAGGAAACATTTAAGACAGAAAATAGATTTTTAATAGCTTCTGTAACTTAATTGTTTTTATTTAAACGGAGAGGGATTAAGCCGTATGAGCCCCTCTTTGACTGTGCTCTTAAACAATATTTTTTGCTTCCTGGCTGGTTTGATTGCCGGATTACAAAATATGCAAGGTATATGTACTACATAAAAAAAAAATAATAATAATAAATAAAATAAAATATTGAAATTTCATAAAATATCATAAAATAACTTAAAAGCAGCTATTTATAAAAGTTTTGGTGTTATTACATTTTGGTAAGTATAATTTAAAAATTAAATTTGATTATTTAGGTTTGCAGTTAAACCAAAGTGTTTTATGCACTATAAACATTACTAAAATTGCATTTTTAGCAATGTCTACATGGGGTGTCCATTACTGGAAAATGACTAATTAACCATCCCAGTAATGGACACCCCTCTTAAAATCTTAAAAATAAATGAAATTTTGTAAATGGCCATTGGTATATAAAATTCAAAGTTTTCTATTGCTACTCAAACAAAAACATTTAAATTTTGCAAGAAAATAAATAATATATAAATTGATTAAACAAAGCCAACTCTTAGCCTCTTCATTAAGATTTTCACAGAAAAACAGCGAAACTTTGAAACATTATTTTCTGCTTCCTGATTGGTTTGATTAAAAGTGTCAACAATAACCCAGTTTTATAAAACATACAAGGGGGAATTATAAAAAAAATAATTAAAGCTAAATATTTATTAGTTATTTTTTTATGAACCAAAAACATCAAGGGGTGTCCATTACTGGAAGGGTGCCCATTACTGGCACATCTACCCTATATAAAAAAAAATAGGAAAGCCAAACGTTGAGGTATTCCACATTTCAGAATGAAATAATTGTATATATAATCATTTAATGATTTAAATAATAACTTAGTATTTTCATAAAAATAGATAACTGAATATTTTGATGTAAAGAAACAGTTACAAATAGAAAAATGAATATTTTGGTTGGATCAAAAATGGTAACAATATCGAAAATGAATTTTCTCCCTCACCCTAGAGATATCTTAAGATATCAAGTGCCAAACTCCACCTCCCTGAAGTGATACCGTTATATTAAGCACAGCCTATAAAATCATGAGCCTTAAATGCTTATCAGTTAGCTTGTTAATTTTAAAATTGCCCATCAATACTTTTAGTTATTAATAGTAAATTGGAAAAAATGAAATCAAAATAAGAATTATTTAAAAATTAAATGTTTTGTAAATTCATACAAATTAAAACTTGGTTTATTATTATTGTTGTTTAATTAATAAATATGAAATTACCTTACCCTTCTTGTCCCTTCCCCCCATAATTTTATCTGTACTGGCAGTGTGATCAGTGTGAAAACTGACAGGGCAGGAAATTCATACTACTACTTCTTTTGGTACTACCTGATTATCCCGACAACCAATTTCACCAAATAAAGTTAGTACATACTTTTAATAAGTGTACTTTTAGTAGTTGACCCAATAGCAGAAAATCCTCCAAGTGTTTGCTACAGATACTTCAGAGGCAGAAAATAATCTGCAGGTAAAACAGGTTTGACAGGTTGCAAGTTTTACAATCGAAGTGTTAATCAAACGATCACCTTTTTTTAAAAATGTTATTATGCATTTTATTAATTTTACTAATAATAATCTTAAGTTTTTGTATTAAGTAAGAAAGAGCCAAACATAATATAAAGCGAAATAAGGGTTCAATAGAAAAATAACCTGCAAACGAAAAAAGAAAATCTGCGACTCCCATCTCTAACTTTCTGCTACCGGTGTAGTTGATAATAAATAATAAATATAAATTGGTACAAAAATACATTACAAAATGTATTGTAATGTTAAGCCCTTCGTGACAACACATGTGTGATATAAAGTGTGTACACAGTCCTTGTAACTATTACTATATCGGAATGGTAATTTTTACGGTACTTTTCGGTTAGCCGGGCGCCAGTGTTAGATATACATACATACATATATATGTATATATACTTGTATACATAACACTGGCGACCGGCTAACTAAAAAGTACCATTTTTACCTTATTTAATATAAATTTATTAAATAAGGAAAAAGTCACTATTTGAAAATAGTGGTACAAGGGAGGCTTGTCATGAAGGGTTTAAAAGTTTTTTCTTCATTGTTATTATTTTATGTTTTATTTTTTAGTTTCAAGAACTAATGACATCATCTGGTAAAGATGCTGAAGTCATGGTTGCTAGCATGTTGAGAAAATTACAGATGATGTCGGAACAAAGTCCTAACAGAGGGTACAAAATCTAAAATTGCCCAGCAAGAAGAGGAACAGACAGTTGTTCTAATTTAACAGGTTGGTTATTATATATTTTAACAAAATTTGTTTTTGTGAGTTCATGCTCAATGGTACGAATAATGTTTTCTTTTTCCTATGAAAGTTTGTATTTTTCTGTAACTGTACGCCAGTGTTAAATATATACATATATTTACACACACACACACACATATATATAGTGAAACCTCCCTGTGCGACCACCTCCTTGACCGATCATTTTTTCATGGAACGAAATTTATTCCCATAGGCTCAATACTAATTTTACCTCCATTCAGAGACCATCCCATTTGAACTCCCTCCATGAGCAACCCATTTTTTTTGAAAACTTTTTACTTTAAGATTTTAATTAAAACTTTTTTACTTTATGATTTTGATTTGAATCAATAGGTTACCTTTATGAGTAAAATTTCATTGAATAATTCAAGGAAAATGTATCTTACCTTTATTATGCATATTTAATTATACATTATTGATCATTTACTTGACCTTTACTTTCAATATTTTAATCATTTTCAAAATTATCTTACTTTTTATCATTGTAGTTTATTACTTTACTTAATTATTTTAATATTTTACCATATTGCAAGCATTATGTATAATTTTGAATGCATTATTACATTCAAATTACTGTTTAAAAAATGTAAACAAAGTAATGATCAGAAATGTGCAAAATTCTAAATTCCGCACAACCACTGGTCCCAAGCTGTGCGGATTTGAGGGAGTCTACTGTATATAATTCTCGATATATGACAACTCATTGTTTTTTCGTGAAGAAAGTATAAATTTATTTCTGAAAAAAATCAAGATATTGCTGATAATTGGTAATCACAATCTTTTTATCAAATATATTTATGTATTAATCAAGCTTTTATTATTATTAAGACTGGCTAAACCTGAAATAAAACTTCCTTACTTTATGACTTTGATGTGAATTAATATGATACCTTTATGAGGAAAGTTCCATTGAATAATTCCTGGAAAATGTATCTCATCTTTATTATGCATATTTAATTATACATTAATTATTATTTACTTGACCTTGAGGGGAGAGTGGGGAGGAATGTGATGCTTTTTACAAAAATAAGAAAATCAACTTTATTTGACACATAAACAAAATTTTGATATATAGAATACAAAATGAAACACTCTCTAATGTCCTTGAACAATATAGAAACATAATTTGCAGAAACAATTTTATAAAGAAATTATAAATTTCAAAATGTGTCCCATACCTTCCCACTAACAGGGAGGTATGGGACAGCTATAAAACAATGTATGATAAGGGGCAAATAGTCTATTGTTGGCTATATATACAGTCTAACAAAGATTGTAGGTTGATGTCTGTGCTACAATATCAAATTTCAGTAACTTCATCACTGGAAGGAAAATTCAGGATTGTCAATCAGAGATAGCATTAAAAAAATCATCAGTTCAATTTATTTATGTTTTGAAGTAAATGAATATATTTATAATGTTATAATTAATATATTACCTTCTAAAAATATTTGCATGTTAGCAGTTTACATTCATCTTATTAAAAAGAAAGAATTAAACATGTCCCATTCCTCCCTCTACCTTCTTTTATGTTAAACTTCTTGTATAAACAAAAGTTCTACTTTTAGTCTAGTTTACAGCATGATGTTCAATAAATAGAAAAACTATTACATCTACGCGTAAACAAGCCTATACTACTATATTTTACTAATATACAGAAAGCATAAAAAGTATATGAAGCAAATTTACTTCTGATTCTTCAAATAATGCTTTGCTTAAGTCTTTAAAGTAAATCGGCTTGTCAAACGATGATTAAAAATTAGTTTAATTAACAAGGTATGCAACTGATATGAAAGGTTTGATAATTCTAACTTTTACTTTTCAATTTTAGAAATTATTTAATTATTTTTTTTAATATTTTAACCCTTTGCACTCAAAGGTTTTTTTCATTTGTATTACCAGCAACTCAAAGTGATTTTAGTTATATCTTATTATTTTTTAAATTCTTTATGAATACGAATACAAATTTATGATATATAAAAAAAAAACTAAAAATTATAAAATTATTACATTTTGTAATCGTAAAGTGTGATACCTCTTGAAGCAATTGCCAATATGTAATCTTGGCTTTTCTAGACAGATATCACAAAATTATTTTTATTGCCTCCGTAGTGGAGCCCTCAAGTTTGAAGACAAATTTTAAATGGCTCCGCTCCGGAGTCCTCGAGTGCAAAGGGCTAACTTTTTTTCAATATATAATGTATTTAAAACAATCAAAAATGGTATCAAAATTCAATTTGTGCGATTGCAGCATTGTATTTCTACAGTCAAAGATTTTGCACCTTAGCCGACTAAAATTTCGATTATACACCTTTCTCAGTTATGCATCGTTTTAGAAAGGTTTCCTGAAAGACATATAATTGGTACTTTACTGGGGTTTTTTTTTTTTTTTGGGGGGGGGGGGGGGGGGGCTGAAATTGTCATATTGCCAGAGCAAAAGTTCTTTATCTACAGAACGAACGACAAAGTCGAAAAATCCATTCACTCTTGCTCGACTGAAAATATACACAATATTTTGAAAATAAATATCAAACTTCATGATATTTTGAAAATAAATATCGGATATGTATCCATTTATATATATCACTGAACCATCCTGTTTGTAGCTATAGTGTTTACTCTTTAGTGTACACTATACACTCTTCAGTACTCCCGCTGCTGATAGAATATAATCTTTTTTTTTTTTTTCCCCATCATCTGAAGATATAAGAAAATGCTCTTTTATGAAACCTTTAAACACATAAAGGCTAGATTTATTATGGTTATTTGTGCTTTTCCTTATGTAGGGATTTTTTTTTTTTTTGTATCACAAAATCAAAACGTTCATTTTATGAGTAACAATCCCAGATGAAGATTCTGTCTGTGTCACTCTCTACTCTCTATTGTGTACAGTATAACCTCGAAAATCCGGCATTGTCAGGACCATGACGATGCCGAATTTCTGACTTCAAAAATACTTTTAATAGTCTTAATGGTGCCGTTATTCGTAATTTAATTCATACCCAAGTAATAGTTATGTGAGAAAAATAGAAAATTAAATATTTTAAAAAATATTAAAATTAAAAGTTTCTATTCATATTTTCTGTGTTACAAAAAAAAAATCTAGTATATATCATTTCTTCTCGTGTAATTTCCTAAACATCGATGTCAATTTTATTTGCTTCAATTATTTGAACAGCTTTTTAACAAGTTTTAATTTTACACAAATGTAGAATATTGAAAATATAGTCTTATTTATCTAAAGCAGATGTTAGTTTTCCAGTCAAATTTAAGCATTTTTCCACTGATACCTTTTCTTCTGTACTCAGAAGGGATTCAATTTAGCATAGCATCTGCGATCTCACAGTCAGCCAATCCATTGCTTTCAATCTCGAAATTTTTAATTGTTTAACGATTTATTATTATTCTTTCTCCTATAAGGTGGAAGTGTAAAAAAAAAAAAAAGCGGCGAGATGACTTTGATGCTGGATTTTCGAGGTCACACTGTACTTTATTTACTTTTACTATACGTATGTGATTTTTGTGTTTATAATTTTATTTTTTATTTTTTTCTAGAGAGAAAAGAATGAATCAAGAAAAAAATTTTAATGAAGTACCTGTTAATTATATCAATTCTTTATATGTAAATAAATTACTATATTAATTCTTTATATGTAAATAAATAGAATTTTATAAACTGAATGATGTTTCATTTGTTTTCAAGACTATTTCCTTGATACTGAGAAATATTTTTCATTGCTTCAGTCTTAAGTTATTAAAAATAATTACAATCAGAAAAAGAACAATTTAAGTGAGTTAAATTATACTTTAAAAAACTAAAAAAAAATAATGTTAGTTTAGTATTTGCTCTGTTGTACATAGGATAATATTTCTCTGGTAAAAGAAAAACATTGGAGAAGGGAGGAAGGCAGATGATTTTAAAAATTTGTCTTATTGTAATATGTAATTTACATTGTTAAACAAGCAAGAAATTACTATTTTTATGTAAAAATGCTGGAAAGATCAATGAATTTGTAAAAAAATTCTTTTGTATGTTGCATCATTAAACTATTTTCAGAGAAAAGACTAAATATATTCCTGTGGTCATCAATCAGAATCCTATGGAGGATTTATTTTATAAATCTGACAATATTCTCTAAATAATAATTGAAAATTCTAAGAAATAAGTTTAATAAATGAAAGAATTAAAAAATTAATGAAGTAGTAATATAAAAAATATACAATCTTCTAAAGTCATTAAATGTACACTATATTGGAATTCCACATATTTGATGTGCTATTTATTGTAGGTAAACACAAGATTTCATTATATATGTATACAATAAAAAATTATCTGATCCTGAATAGTGAACTGGATTCAAAAGGTAAGTAACTGAAAGTATAATTAAATTTACTATGTATAAGCATAGACATAGAGTTGTATGTTCTCAAGTCCCTGTAACATTTTAAATACTTTTTCTTACCCTCTAATATAAAAAAGCTTTTAGTTTTTTTATTTTATTGAATTTCTCCTTTTTCTTTTGTTAAAGGATAAATGACAAAAAAAAATCCCTTTGCTTTTTTTAATTTTAAGTTATCAATAATTTTCAAGACTCTATGTCTATGTGTATAAGAATGATTTTTTTAATATTAAATACGTGAAATTTTTCAAGTTGCTAACTAAGCGTAAATAAACAGAGTGAAAAATGTTGAACTCTGATCTTTGAAATAGTGCTCCAATGCACTGTTGATTTGCGCCGAGTTAGCAATGTAAAAAATTTCACGTATTTAATCTTCAATAATTTCACTGCTGATAATTAATTAAAATTTTACTTGGAATGGTTTTTATTCAAATGAAAGTGTTTTTCCTTAAGAAATTTTTTTTAATGGGATTACACATCCCTCATGCGTAGACACTTGCATGCTAATGTTAATCCTATGGGAGAATTTTTCTAAATATCTCGTTTGCATTTCAATATTGTAAATTTTATTATTTGTTACTTGTCAATCTGTACAAACACCTTTTTTTTTTTTTTTTTTAAGTTTTCAGTTTTGTTTGCAATGTGTTTTTTTTTTTTTCCACTAGAGTATTTTCGCTTTTGAAAGCAGTTCTGAATATATCCTAATAAGCAAAAAAACCTTGTAAAACAAAGTCGAAAAATGGCCTTTGTATCAAAACTGCAGGTATGCAATGCAAAAAAAAAAAGCAAGCGAGATATTAAAAAAAAAAATCTTTCAGCGGATTAACATTAGCAATCAGGTGTTTCTGTGCGAGTGAAGTATCCTCTTAACATTATTAAGCTTTTTTTATTATCAAAATAGGATCTAATAATGTAGCGAATTGATAAAAATTAAACATATATTTTATACATACATAGTAAAGGACAGGGATGTAAGAATTTCTTTCAGGTAAAAAATGAACATATTAAAATAAGCAATTTGATAAACATGTGGATTAATAAAAACCAGTTTTTTTCAATGTATAGATAATATTTGACTAAAATTTAATTTTCCACAGGAACAAACAAACAACAACAAAAAAATATGCTCAGCTCAGAAAAATTCTAAGTTGAGTTATTTATCTCATTTTTCTATCAAATAAGATTTTATGATTTATAAAAACCTCATTTTCATTTTTTTTTATACACGCTTGTAATAAAAGCCTTTCATCAATCTTTGATTGTAACTCCTCTAACTACCCTTTCGTTTCTTCCTTTTCACATGCTTATCATGAAACACTTACAAACTCCCTCAGATAGTGTCAACTAGCAACCTTTTTCAATGCTTTACAAAACATTTTCAAACTTTTCATGCGAAGCCTTTAAAAAGCATTCAAACATTTACGTAGCATGGTTGTAAAAAGGCTTTAAAAAGCAAAAAATGCTATCTGGGGCATTTTCTGTCACAATTGCTATTTTTTTCTGTTACATAACAATCACTTTGATCGATGTTAAGTTTGGAAAAGTCATTTTTTCAACAGCGTTTCATATACTACTACCATAAACAATAAATATTTTAAAACTTACTTTATTGAAGTTTCTATAATATCTAAGCTAAGCAGAAACAGAAGAATGAGATGAGAAGCGACGCAAACAAAACAGCAACAAAGCTACACATTGCTGAGCTGCAGAAATGAAAAATCGCAACGCCAAGATATAAGGTGTTCAAAGGGGCTACTTGTATTGTAGAAAAAGCAGGGGTGGAGAATTTCTAGAAAATCTTACCAGCCAGTAAAATGCAACGTACAGTTGATAAAATTACACAACTCAAAAATAGTTGGTTACTATTACTACAATGCATTTATATATTTTTTTTTCCTATAAAATTAAGAAATATAAACAAGAGATGAAAGTTTAATATAAAGTAGAACTTCATACCATGTTTACATTGCAATGATTTGGAAAGTTGAAAAATATAGCTAACTATACTAAACAAAAAAACGTTTTTGGCATACCTCTATAGTTTGCAGTTTTCAAAGACAACCTGAAAAGTCACTCACCCTGTCAGAAAATTCACTTGCCAGTGGCGAGTAAAATGATGCATTTTCCCACACCTGAGAAAAAGCGATTATGCCATGCCAAGCCAAGCTATACTGCCAAGATACCAGAGGTAACCGTCAGGCGCAGCAACAAACTGCGCATGACGGTTAAATAGAATGATCATTAAGGCAGCCGTATCTTACGGTGAAATAGACACTCCGTATCTTGTATGCTTTTCTCTTTATACATTTGTGTTTTCCACTCGTTAACAACATGCACAAGACAATACATAATGAATAAATGAAATATGGGTGGGGAATACTAACACTTACTTATTCTTGCATGTACAACCTGTCAGTTTTTAAGCCTGTAGCCTTGGAAACCATCTACCAGCACATACAGTTCAGAAAAAGAACATAACATATATTGTATGAAAATTTAATGCTATAGTTTCAAACATATGAGGTTTTCCGTTTTTTTAAACTCGCAAGATTCCAATAAACATTAAATACAGTAAAAAGATTAAAAAATGCAACAGCACTATCAAAGACATCTAGTGAAAAATAAAGTATTTATAAGGGCTTTTAGAAATGACAAAATAAAAATAAGGATTTACAAGCACTTTACAAAAGAGTGGGAATTTTGCTCATACAAATATAAATTTTTAAACTTGTATTATAGTTTCACATTACTGTTTTATATTTAACAAATGATGTTATACCACAAAGAAAATTTAAGAGCACAAAGCTTTACACACCATTATACTCCCCACCCCTTATGTCTCTGATATTGATGTGTCCTAATTTTCGCATCAATCTTAAAAAGAACAAGAATGACATTAAAAGTAGCTGATTTCATTGACAATACAAATTTTAAAATTTTTAGTAACATGTAACAAAATATCTGGATAAAATTGTCACTCATCCACGAAAAATAATATAATTTACAATAAAATCTAAAAGATATATAAAGATTAGTCACATTATTAGTAAAAATTAGCAATTAATTATACGTAGACTGGAAAAAATTCTAGTACCTAACACTTAATAAACAGATTAAAAACATTAGCAACAGACGAAAGAAAGAAAATCTAAATTAAAATTTCCTTAGTAATCCATGTAAGAAATTAATAATAGTAATAAAATAAGCTAAACATTAAATTAAAAATTGAAGAAAATTGGCAAACAGCACCACGTGCAGGGTGATTAAAGAAATTAACAAAACATACATTATAAATGCAAGGAAAACAATGATATAATTATGTTAATAAGCATTCTTACCTGAAATAAAAGAGAACGTGGAAATATTGATTAAGTTTTATAAGAAACTCAGACAATCAGTCATCAACGAGTCCGCTCCCCTCGTGTTTACCTGGTAGGTTAGTTACCTTGTTTGCGCCACTCGCTAGCCAAGCTGAAAATATCGCCAAGTTACCGAGTTAGTGACCTACGTCATTGATGACGTAGGTCACTAACTTCCAGGTAAACCTGTATTCCTGTTTTCTGCAAAACTCAACATTACACTGCTAAAACAATTTTATTTTTTGAAAAATAAAGTATTTTTACTGTCAAGGGTTTGTGTTTGTCTAAAAACAACGGAGTTGTTGTTATGCTGTAGAGTTCGCTGTCTGATCGTCTTTGATCTTTGAACGATTTTCAACGTGGAGTCTCTTCCCATATAAAGGAGCCAATTCATTAATTAATTCTACCAGAGCAGATGAAAAAAGAAACAGAACAGCACTCGAAATTATTTTCTCCTTGATAATATTTTTTGCGGTAATTTTCATGTTCACCAGAATCACACTGCCCAGTAGAAATGAATTAAGGTCCGTTGTAGTATTAGTCGAAAGTTTATGCTTTGGAATCGATTTTTTGTTGATATTGCTTTTGCTGTGCTTAATGGTGACTCGTCCATGGTCGTTTGTAGTAGATTCTGATTGCAAAATGAACTCAAAACCCAAATTTTCAGATGAGTAATTAACGGGATTAGGGTTTTTAAATTCCGATCATGTTTGTTGGTGGTGGTATGGCGTCACCAAAGACAGTTAAAAAGCACACGAAAAAACATCGCCGTCACCACCATCATCATAGTCACCATCACACTTTTCATCCACCTGATTTACAGCTTTCCAATCTTGAAGCATCACAAGTGAGTTATATTTTACCACACACTAATACTATAATTTTAATAAAAATATTTAATTATGTTCTACTCTATTTTGCCGTTAATTGTTAAATTTTATTGGCTTTGATTTTTTGACATCCAGTGTAAATGTGCCAGTAATGGACAGCCTCCAAAGCTTTTGGATTATAAAAACCAATAAAAAATCCGCTTTCAAATTCTTCCTTGCATGTTTTATATCTGGGTTATTGTTGACAATCTTTTTCGCTTTTAAAAGAGACAATCAATATCTACAATTTGTTTTGCCCTTCCAATTTTTCCAGATTTTCTTGTTAGAAGGTTAGATATACAAACTTCTGAGATAATTATTCCAATCATTAACTATACAATGACTTAAATCCAATTGCTTTTTTCACCATTTTATTTATTTTAATTCATCAGACCAGCTGTAAATGAACCTTAATGCAGTTACAATATGTTAATTTGGATCCATCCAACCAACTTCTTTCTCTAATAGATATTCTTTTATCACAGTTTTTCACATTAGACTGCCACTGTTCATCTGTTTGTAGATATCCTCATATCAAGTCCATTAATACACACTTTTTTTTCCAGCAGAATTGAGAATTCCATATTTTTAAAAATATGTTATTGCCTCATTTTGTTCATATGGCAGATCACAGATCTGAATCATTTTTTCACAAAATGCGAGAGAAAGATTTTCGGCACAATCCCAGAACAGGCGAGACACCCCATTTGGCGACTTTTCTGACACTCGCCAACCTGAAAACTGATGTGATTGGTCCACTTTCTTGACTGCCACCAGTCTGTTTTCTACTACATCATCATCCTGGAATCATGGGAAATACAACATTTATAAATAACGACATATTAGAAAACACAAGAAAGCTCATTTTTATGAGATTCAAAATAAAACAAATGATTTAAACTACCTTTCTAAATCAAAGTATTCATTTAAAGATTAAAATTTTCATTTCTCAACAACTTTCAGAAAAAATCATCGTGTCATTTCAATCTTTTAAAGTACCTACCTATATCAGAGTAAACATTGAACAATTTATTTCTAATTTACGAAAGTATGAATGCTTCGCATTCATGAAAAAAAAAAAATATAGGGGAAGTGGGGGCACATTGGGACACTTTTTATAAAATCATATTTTTTTCAAATTTAAAAATGATTTAGTACTTTGATGTTATTTTATGTTATTCCTTATATTATTGGTCATCTTTTAAATACTAAATGAACAGTGTACCATTAATATTTAAGTAGAAATAATTAAAACAAAAATTATGAAAACTTGTCCCAATGTGCCCCGTGCATGGGGCACATTGGGACAGCACTGATTTTAAGATGGGGCACATTGGCACAACCATCTCATTTTTTTTTATCTAATGACAATATTACAAAATAATTTCTTAAACTAAATGAAATGCTTATTAAACAGCAAATTAATACACTATGACGCAAAAGTTTAGACAATGACGTCATTCAGCTTTAAAATGTAGAATTATGACGTCAGAATTACAAAAACCTGTAAATATATTCAAAAACTGATTTAAAATGCTATGTACAAAAGACGGTCATTTTATTTGCTATAATACTAATTTTTTTCATAAAAATTCAAATGTGCTTGTCGCAAAAGTTTAGACACTATTCTAAATTTCTTTGAATATTCGCTGGCATATGCAAATTTAGAATCGATGATGTCACAAATTTGGAGTACTTAAGTTCTGCAAACGATTGCGCTTCATAGTCGACATGCCGAGAGCTAAAGAAATTCAAGTGAATGAGGTTTCAAGGATTTGGCAGTTAAAAGGTGAAGGGAAGAGCGTTTCTGAAATTTCTGCTATTATTAATAGGTCAAAAAAATCTATTTATCGAGTGGTTCCGAATATAAAGCAAAATGTCGGTCTGGGAGGCCACGTGTGACAAATGTACGAGAGGATCGCCTGATACAAAGACTAGCGAGTACTCAACAAATGAGCGTACGTGGAGTTCAAAGCTCATCGGGACTCTCTGTATCAAAGGATACGATTCGTAGACGAATTTTGGAAAAAGGGACAATCGTTTATAGCAAAATGCAGAAGAAACCAGCTCTGAAACCACATCATCAGTTACAAAGACTTATGTGGACTCGAAAGCATATGTCATATGGAGAGAAATGGCAGTCAGTCATATTTAGCGATGAAAAAAAGTGGAATCTGGATGGTCCAGATGGTTGTTTATCGTATTGGCATGACTTGCGGAAGGAACCTCGATGTTTTTTTAGTCGCAGACAAGGAGGGGGCTCGGTGATGGTTTGGGCAGCCTTTTGCTATAATGGACAAGTATCTCTGACCTTCACCAGTGGTCGTCAAACTTCACAGCATTATACACAGACATTAGAAGAAAACCTACTGCCATTTGCTGAGCTTCTAGGGGGTCCTCAGTGGGAATTTCAGCAAGACAATGCTTCAATTCACACTGCAAAACATTCAAAATCTTGGTTTAATTCCCATAATATAAGAGTTCTCGACTGGCCAGCATGTAGCCCAGATCTTAACCCTATAGAAAACCTTTGGAGCATCATGTGTCGCAAAGTTTATAGCAACGCTAGACAATACTCTTCTGAAAAGGAACTTAAGACATCTATTGAGAATGCATGGTACGATATCGATCCACAAACTATGCAAGATTTAGTTTCTTCCATGCAATCTTGTGTATATGACGTAATACATAAGCATGGATGCGCAACCAGGTTTTAAAAATTGTTTATTTCGATTTTATTTAATTTGTGTCTAAACTTTTGAGACAGCAGTTTATTTTTGTTACCATTTAATTTATTGCAATATGCACAATTCCACTTTTCTTTGTTATAAATATTGTTTATATGTACAGCACATTAATTTCAAGCAGTGATTTGAAAATTGAATAAATATTTTTCAAAGTATGTAAGAATTTCTTCATTGTCTAAACTTTTGCGTCATAGTGTACAAAGAAATGATAATGAATAATTGATTTAATGGAGAAATGAAGTTGTTACAAAATAATCAATGAATAACACCTACATTTTAACGCACATCATAATCTTGTAAATCTGCGCAAAATTTTAAAGTTGTATAGGATCGTGTTGATGTTCCAGGCAATGATATTGGGGATGGCAGTTTTATAACTATGTCATTTAAATTAATTGCACTTGCATCTGCAGATTCTGGGAAAATGAAGTTCCATAATTTACCCTTTCTTCTTAGAAAAGACACATTAATTTCTTTCTTTCCTATCCTATCAATTTGACCAATATAATGAATTGGCTTGGATCCTACAAAATTTTTTGCAAGGAATTTCACATTTTGTATTTAGGCAATGGTCTGAGAGATTCTGGTGTCGTTAATGAACTTCCATTTGGTAACAAAGTTGTCTGTAGATCACATATCAAAGATTGTTGTTGATTCATACATAATGTACCAGACAGATCTGCTTCATCAGATACTGTAACAGATTCTTGACTATCCAAATCTTTTCTTGCAAGTTCAGCAGAAGGACTTAAATTCACTACATTTGATTCCGTCTTATGTTCCTGAGTCACTTGTGATGGCAAAAAATCATTTTCATTGAAAATGTTGTGATTGATAGGCCATATGCCTGCAGATTTAAATCCACTTAAAATGTTCTTAATTGTAAATGAAGTTTTGTAAGCAAAATTTGATATTTCTGGAATATCATATATTGTGAGTCTCTTTCCGGGGTTATTCATCATCCAATCATTCATTGCAGATTTTACATTGGCTTTGAAAGCACCAAATACTGCGACATCAAGTGGCTGTAGTCGATGTGATGTGTGAGGTGGAAAAGTCAACAATTCAATTCCATTTTCTCTACAATATAAAATAGCTTCTAGTGCTGTATGGCTTTCATGATTATCCAGGATAATTAAAACTGGATGCTCTTTTGAACTTCTGGAGTGCTTCTGAAAGTGTTTTAAAGTTTCAAGAAAAATGTCTCCATTCATCCATCCACTAGGAGTAGCACAACCTTTACTACCGGGAGGAGCACCTTTCAAAAAATAGTCCTTGTATTTATGTCTGGGAAATATAAAAACTGGTGGAAGAGAATTTCCAATGGCATTGACAATTGAACACATTGTAACTAATTGCCCTCTTTCAGATGCTGCTGCTTGTGCAACTTGCTTTTGTCCACGTTGCGAAATCACTTTAGGAGGATCCATTACAGTAGTAATTCCAGTTTCATCTAAGTTGTATATATTTTCAGGAGTAAAATGGTATTTTGACATGACTGTGTCATAATTATCCATAAAAGCTTTAACTGCAGCAGCAGTAAAAGATGAAGCTCGCCCTACACTTGTTTTCTCTGGTTTTCGTAGTGAAAGTTCAGTATGACGATGCATAAAGTATTGTAACCAATCAATACCTGCCATTTTATTTTCTTCCCAACTTTCAGGAATAAAAATTTTCAAATGATTTGCATATTGGTATGCAAAATTTCTGGTATTTGCACAGGTTAAACCATAATTCAATTGAGAACATGAAATCAAATAATTTCGCAACAAGAGTTCTTGTTCAGCTGTGAAGATCTGTTGAGATGTATATTTGGACTGGAACTTATAATTTATATTTGTTATACAATCAGTCTTGTTTTTTCTCACCTTTTTCAATCTATTAAATAATGTTGATTTTGATAGATCATATTTTATAGCAGCATCTCTCACAGAAACTTTATTTTTCACAATATCATCTATTGCTTTTTCCATATTTTCTTCTGAAATTTTAGTCCTTTCAGTTTTTGGTTTATAATTTCTCACCATTTTCCTGTATTACAAGAATATCTGAAAAAGAAATTGATAAATAATTAACATAACTATAAAAATAAATAACAAATAGAAAAAACATATAAGAAAGCTATTAAAATATGTTACATTGGTATTAGAAAATGAAATTTATAGGCTAGAATATCTATTCAATAATTATTAATAAAATAAATTTATGAACTAGAATATTTGTATTAAATAAACAAGAATAAAAATAAATTTAGAATATCAACTAGCATACAACTATGAAAAAAAAATAACAAATAGTAAAAATGTATAAAAGAACACTATTAAAATTTATGTTATATTGGTATTAGAAAATGAAATTGATAAACCAGAATATATGTTCAATTTATATTAGTAATAAATAAATTCATGAACTAGAGCATTTGTATTAAATAAACAAGAATAAAAATAAATTTAGAATATCAGTTAGCCTAACTATAAAAATATATATGTACAGGGTCGTACTGGCCCACCGGGCAACGAGGCAAATGCCCGGTGCGCCCATCGTCACTTTTTTTTTTTTTTTCCCGTTTCAGCACGCTTAAAGTTGTGTTTCTGAAAGGCATACAATTTTCAAGATTTTTCAGTTGGAAAATTAAATGCAATGCTTTTTATTTTTTAAAGTATAGCATAAGCACACTATGTGTGACCAAAGAAAATTAGATAACCCAATTTCGAGATAACATAAGTTATCGACAATCAGATATGCCATTGTTACCCTTGGTGTCCTCACCAGACTTTGTTTCAAAGCCTGTACTAATGATAAATTCTAAGAAAAATTATATTACGTATTCACTTATTTAGATATACGCCTAAATAAGTTCTGCTCTAAGAATGCTTCTAATAAGTGACTAATAAGTCTGCGTCTAACAAGTTTGCATATTTTCTGCGTCTAAGTATTTAGCGTCCCTGGTGTTGCCAGGTATTTTTGTATTTCTGTCTTTTGTGCAAATATAAACGATGAAACACTGTATAAGAGACAGATTCTCATTTTAAATGGATTCATTGACAGAGACTTTGATAGTCATGGCGCCCTGGTCCAGATTTTATTCAGTACCTCGAAGAATAGTAACTTCCATGTAAATTAATATTAGTATTAATGACGTATTTAGCATATTTTCTGTCAAATATTTAGCGCCCTGGGTGGCTGCCCGGTAATTTGATATTTCTGCTTTTTGTGAAAATACAAAAGATAAAAAAAAAAAGAAAGAAAGAAAAAAGGAATTTCAATTTAAGACAGATTTTCATTTTAATTTCATTTGGTCCCATTGTCAGAGGCGGCTTTGGTAATAACGGCGCCCTTGGTCAGATTTTTTTTTAAAGCGTTTCTATATAAAAATAACTTTCAAAAAACTAATATCGTATTTTTGTAATCATGGCACCTTGGTCAGATTTTGTTTCAGCGTCTCTGTAAAAATAACTTTCAAAAACTAATATCATGTTTTTGTAATCATGGAGCACTTGGTCAGATTTTGCAGCGCCTCTGTAAAAATAACTTTCAAAAAATTAATATTGTGTTTTTTAATCAAGACGCCCTTAGTCAGATTTTTTTTCAGCGCCTCTGTAAAAATGTCTTTCAAAAAACTGTAATCGTGTTTTTGTAATCATGGCGCCCTTAGTCAGATTTTTTTCAGCACCTCTGTAAAAATAACTTTCAAAAAACTAATATCGTGTTTTTGTAATCATGGCGCCCTTGATCCTTTTTTTTCAGCGCTTCTGTAAAAATGCCTTTCAAAAAACTATTATCGTGTTTTTCTAATAATGGCGCACTTGGACAGATTTTTTTCAGCGCCTCTGTAAAAAAGAGTTTCAAAAAACTAATATCGTATTTCGTAATCATGGCGCCCTTAGTCAGATATTTTTCAGTGTCTCTGTAAAAATGTCTTTCAAAAAGTTATTATCATGTTTTTCTAATCATGGCGCCCTTGGACAGATTTTTTTCAGCATCTCTGTAAAAATAAATTTCAAAAAACTATATTGTGTTTTTGTAATCATCATCATGGCGCCCTTGGTCATATTTTTTCAGCGCCTCTGTAAAAATAAGTTTCAGCAAGCTAATATCGTGTTTTTGTAATCATTGCGACTGTGGCAATATTTTTCTTTCAGCACCTCTGTAAAAATGTCTTTCAAAAAACTATTATCGTGTTTTTCTAATAATGGCGCCCTTGGATAGATTTTCTTACAGCGCCTCTGTAAAAATAAATTTCAAAAAACTAAAATCGTGCTTTTGTAATCATGACGCCCTTGGACAGATTTTTTTTCAGCGCCTCTGTGAAAATAAATTTCATAAAACTATATTGTGTTTTTGTAATCATGGCGGCCCTTGGTCAGATTTTTTCAGAGCCTCTGTAAAAATGCCTTTCAAAAACTTATTATCGTATTTTTCTGATTATGGCGCGTTTGGTCAGATTTTCTTCAGCGCCTCTGTAAAAATCCTTTTTAAAAAACTATTATTGTGTTTTTCTAATCATGGCGCCCTTGGACAGATTATTTTCAGTGCCTCTGTAAAAATAAATTTCAAAAAACTACATCGTGTTTTTCTAATCATGGCGCCTTTGGTCTGATTTTTTTCAGCGCCTCTGTAAAAATAAGTTTAAAAGAACTAATATCGTGTTTTTGTATGGCCCCCTTAGTCAGATATTTTCAGCACCTCTGTAAAAATGCTTTTCAAAAAACTATTATCGTGTTTTTGTAATCATGGCGCTCATGGACAAATATTTTTCAGCGCCTCTGTAAAAATAAGTTTAAAAAAACAAATATCGTGTTTTTGTAATCATGGCGCCCTTGGTCAGATATTTTTCAGCACCTCTGTAAAATAAGTTTAAAAAAACTAATATCATGCTTTTGTAATCATGGCGACCTTGGTCAGATTTTTTTCAGCACCTCTGTAAAAATAACTTTGAACAGACTAATATCGTGTTTTTGTAACCATTGCGCCCTTGGTCACTTGGTCAGATTTTTTTGCAGCGCATCTGTAGAAATAACTTTCAAAAAACTACTATCGTGTTTTTGTAATAGCAACCCTCCCCCCCCCATACGCACACATACACACACGCACACTCCCCACAAACACACACATAAATTACTACTTACAACACTTAGGTCTACTAAAGTGGAGCATTCCATAATTTCTTAATGATAATATAAGTTAGACCGCCAAGGCTATTTCTTCCCACGATTTTGCAATGGAAACATGTAAATTTTGCTTTTGAAAGAAGAAAATGTAATTTTTCATATCTCTTTAAAAATTCGCATTTAAATATTTAGCATCCAAAAATGCCAGTATCTAAAAACGTTTTTTTTTTTTTTTTTTTTTTTTTTTTTTTTTTTTTTTTTTAAACCGGATCTGCTTAACCGCTTTAAACTTCAAACACCACCCCGATTTATAAATTGAAAAATACACATGTAGTTAAAATAAATAACCAGTAAAATTGTAAAAGTCGTTTTACAAAAGAATGGATGAATATAAGTAAGAGAAGTGCAAATGTGTTTGTGTTCAGTTTTCAATGCTGTTAGTCAATAACGTGGGAGTTCCTAAGAAGACAAATTACCATTTCGGCTCAGTTTCAACTACATATGGGTTCTATAGATACCCAGTGGTTTCTGTAGTAATACCAGATGTGACACTTTTTATTTATTATACCGTATTCTGAGATTTCTGGAGCTCTGTATCTTTCTGGAGAAAATAGAAATCGGATGTGGGGGGTATTTTCCCATGAAATACTAATTAACACACGACACATGCTCGGCATACATGCATCTGCGAAGAATGAATCGTTAAACACGAAAAAATAAATTATTGAATTAAGGGTCCTGTCCCTGCCGGCGAAGACACTCTCGAGTTAATGTTAATCCTATGGGGAGGGATTTTTCTAATATCTCGTTTGCATTTCGACATTTTTAAATAATTTTTTTTTTTTTTTTTGCATTGGATAGCCGAGGTCCGTCTCTACAGCGCACCTTTTCCTCTTTTTCGATTTTGGTCGCAGATATTTTTTAGAATGACACTTTCATTTTCAGAACCGGTTTTGAAAGTGAAAGTAACTTTATTAGAAATATCTGCGACCAAAATCAAAAAAGTAAAAAAAGTGCGCTGTACAGACGGACCTCGGCTATCCAATGCAAAAAAAAAAAAAAAAAATATTAATTAAAAATGTCGAAATGCAAACGAGATATTAGAAAACTCCTTCCCCATAGGATTAGCATTAGCTCGTGAGTGTCTTCCCCGGCAGATACATTCTACTTCAGTCAAATGAAAAGACTCGTTCGCTAATGCTAATCCTATGGAAGAAATTTATAAATATATCTCGGTTGCATTTCAATATTTTTAAATGATTTCTTTTGCATTAGACAGCTGAGATCGATGTGTACAAAGGTTGTTTTTCTACTTTTCGATTTTGTTTACAGATATTTTTTATGGGGACACTTTCATTTTCGGAACCAGTTTCGAAAGTGAAAATATCCTCATAAAAAATCTGCAATGAAAATTGAAAAAATAAAAAACGGCCTGCATACAGATCGATCTCAGCTATCCAATGCAAAAATATCATTTAAAAATATTGAAATGACACCGAGATATCTTTATAAATTTCTTCCATAGGATTAGCATTAGCGAACGGTTCTTTTCGCCTGACTGAAGTAGACTCTTAAGCAACTGTTATAGCAGTTTTATAATGTTTTGTGCAATAACACAAGTGGTGTATTACACAAAATTCCTCTTCAGTCGAGAATTCTTAATTGCTTTACATCTTTTTAGCTGCCCAAAACTTTTAACGACATTATTAAATAATTTTCATTCATACATACATCAAATTAAAAAAAAAATCCTAATAAGGTGAAAACGAAAAATAACTTGTCAATAAACTTTATCATTTTTTAGATACATTTCTTTTTTTCAAGATATCGAGTAAAAAATAACTGTAAAATAATGAACACGTGTAAGCTTAATTGAAGTAGGAAAAAACGGGTTATTCTTCTTTTCAATTTTTTTCCACATTACGCAATTAAGGGAGCTGGTCACTCAGCTTCCGATTTCCCCTCACTAATGTAAAGTCTATGGGCATTGGATGCATTCGCATATTTAAAATATCTCCTACGGAAATTGATATTTTTAAGTCTATTTTTTGTGTACTCTTCCTAAAAGATGTCTCTTTTTTTTTCTTTCTCCTCTCAATATATTTCTAAAGTATAGATTTAATTTTATATGAAGTGTTAAAATCTTACGAGTGTGTGAAATGTTAAAATCTTGAGTACACAGAAAAAAATGTTAAAAATGTGAATTTCCCGAGAAGATATTTTAAATATACGAATGCATCAAAGGTCCATAGACTTAACATTACAGAGAAGAATTTCGAAGCTGAGTGACTAGCCCCCTTAAGTATTTCTATTTTCTTTGACTTTGTTTTTTATTTTTTAATACAATGCTTAAATATAATTTTGATACATATTACTTTTAAAAAATGCAAATATATTTGAAGCTATTGCCACTCTGGTGCGTTTTTTTTTTTTTTTTTTTTTTTTTTTTTTCCTTGTGCGCGTGAGTTACGGCGACTATTGTTGTTTAAATATGGCTTATCTGAAATTAAAATAAACAGTAATTTTTTAATTAAATATAACTTATTTTAGTGACTAGACGAGACAAAGGGTGGAAAATATTCAACTTTTATCGTAGAAAAATACTGATTTTTGATGATAAGAAAAAAAAAAAAAAAAAAAAAAAAAACTTAATGCTCTGCATTGCATAGCTATACAAGAAAAAGAACTGACAAAATTAGAAGTGAAACAATCCAGTATTTTTAAAGTAATCTTGTCGTGGTCATCTATTTAAAAATGCAATTTTGAGGAAAACTAGTTTTAGTTTTATGTTATAATTATAATAAAGTGCTTATCGTATTTTTTTTTTTTTTTTTTTTTTTTTTTTTACTTACATAGAATTGTTTATTCCAGATTTTGGCTGCATAAAAAAGTCTCAATTCTGCTGATAAAGCCGCTAAAATAAAAACTCGATTTTCCAAAATTTATAAGTTATGATTACGAGTAAATCCTTAAAGCGGTTCTCAAAAAAATATTTTTTAACGTTCGATAATGCGAAAATTCCTGCTCAAACAAACATAAAAATAGTGTTCGACAGAAACTGAATTTCTATTACCTTCCTAGTTTCGACTGAAAACGAAAGCGAAACTGTTTTAAAAATAAATTCAAAGTAATTAACATAAACATACATATATGCATGTTATCTGAATAATGTTTTGCGTAGAAACGGCAAGACATAATTTATTAATCAAAAATAATTTGATTGAAATAAAATTAATTAAATATAAGGCGCTATAAACATAAAAAATTATTAAAAAATAATTTAATTTAAAAATAACGAATTTAATATTAGTAATACCTTCTAGGTTTATCACCTTGTATGTACGGCTCTTTGGATGAGAGTGCCGTTTAGGGGAGGCTAGGGAGGTGCATTTATAGTAATACGGAATATTCGGCAGTATTTTCGCCGAAACTAAGGTTTTGGGCTGAAAACGAAAATGAAACCGTATATTCGGTCAAACTTTTCATAAGAATGAGACTTGCAGGCTCGGTTATTGGAGTGATTTGTAATACAATAGATTCTTTTCTTTAAATTAATTAAATCTTGAGTTGAAATTGATTGTTGTCTTGTGACAACAGTTCTCTTCCTCTTCCCCCACTGTCGCGTCCGTAAATTCGGTTCAAAACGCCACCTTTGACAGCATTTTCTGAAAGATGTTTTGCTCTTCTCAAAAAAAACACATAAGACTGATTACAAAGTTTTTGATGGGCAATAAAAAATAGCTGGTATTTTCGGCCACGTGAAGCAGTCAGCAGTTGTAATGAAATTAAATGAAAACCTTTAAAGCAAAACTTATCATGCAATAAAATTCAAGTAATACTACTTTTCAAAATAATACATTCAAAGTAATGCTTTTAAAGAATTATTACTTTTCCGAATGTTTTCTGCCCCAGTACCGAAATCAGCTATTTATTGTCCACTCCGCAGAAACTGGAAATGCATGTGTTTCTAATTTTCAACCGATAGCCGGTGTAAATAAAGTGCCCCTGATGTGAAATCTGCTTCGTTTGTTTCGTTCTATCCAGTGTTAAAGAACTACTCCGTCTTTATATTATTTGCATGTGTCCTGAGTTATTTACTTATTTTAGTGTAATCTTAAACATTTTTCGCAAGCTTGTGCTTTATATTTTTTAAAAATAATGTACGGTGTACAGTATTACAAAATATCATTACCATCACAGCTCAGATATGCTGATGTTGCATCTTGCATAGCGAGAACTGTGAATGGTCCATGGAAAAACAATATAAGGTAATATTACTTATTATTAATTTTTTTTAATTGTGTCTCTTTCACAAGAGTGTTTATTAGTTTGAATTTTTGCGAAATCTTCAAAATTTGTCTAATATATTTCTTTATTTTCTCTGTATAACTCTTGAGGAAAAAATAAAATCTGGGATGAAAATTAAATGACATTTTTAATGTTTCCCGAAATATGATTTATTTGTTGCTACGAGCTAAATTGAATAATAACGAAAACTGTAGTAATAATGTTAAAGAATATTTGTCTTTCATGCAATTTCAGACTAGAGATATACAGTTTATAAACTGTTTAAATAGCGGGATTCAAACCAAACGCTTCTGTATGATATCTTTTTAATGTTGAAAAAAATAAAGAAAGAAAACAATTTTTAAAAATAATTCACGTAAAATAGACTTCATTCTTGCCCTGAACAAAAATAACTTTTCTGAAAAATTTTACACCACAATTAGTATTTGTATCCTAGAGATTGTATTATATAAAATATTATTGAATTGTATAAAATAATGTTTTGCACTTTTGAGTTTTGACCCAACTAAATTGTTTTTGTTTGTTTTATTTTAATATTTTATTTTTTATTTGGAGATAAGTGTATGGAGATTGTTATTCGGATATTCGGGGTAAAGTTTGAATTAACTCATTAGATAAGGTGAGCGGAATTCGAAAATAGAGATAGCTTTTTTAGAAAAGTGTGGTGGAAAAAAACACCTCTAAGTTGGCAACATTGATCTAACATCAGAAGTGCAATGTTTTGCGGAGAATTATTTTTGTGCATATTACATTTCTATAGTATAAAATGCTAATTTGGGTGTCATAATTATTTTAGGAGTAAAGTTTTCGCTATAGCAATATACTCGTATATATTTTTTAAGTGATTTTTTTATACATAATTTATATAGTATGTGTGCGCTCCGAGAGGTGGTCTCTTAATGGAGGTCATGTTTAAATCTAGATTTTAATTGTTGAAAAGGTAACAATTTTATTAAAATTTATTTTTCACATTAGGAAAAAATATAAAAGATTAAGTATCAAAACAAAAGTTAATTACATAAGTTAATTACTGCAGAGTGTAAAAAATGAATATATTGACGTTTGCTTTGATTTTATCTTTTATAACTTTTATTTCTAAGTCCTTTCGAAGTTCTGTAAATAAATGATTTTTTTTTTTGGAACAAATAATGACGATTTCATTCATTTATTTATTTCTTTGAGAAAGTTTATTGACCGTCATTCTTAATTTGTCATCAGAGTTAAATTCATTGCCTAAAAAGGCACAAAAGGGTTTAAACACTTAAAAGTTACCGGAATAAAAAAAATCTAAACTTAGTTTAGAAGTTTGATGAATAATGCGCTCTCTGGAATTATTTTTCTAATAAAACCTTCTTCAAGCGACCAGAAAAAATGGAATTTGTTTTATTTTCTTCAAAGAAATGGGTCGCTCATGGAGTGAGTTCAACTGGGATGGTCTCTGAATGGAGGTAAAATTCGTATTGAGCCTATGAGAATAAATTTCGTTCCATGCAAAAATGATCGTTCAGGGAGGTAGTCGCACAGGGAGGTTTCACTGTGAATGTATATATATACATATATATAAGCATTTACGCCCTTTTGTAAGGCAATCGGCGCCCTTTTAATCCATTTTGCCACCGCCCTCTCAGTTATGCCAGTACGACCCTGTATATGTAATATATGACAAAGCTATTAAAATATATGTTATATTGGTATTAGAAAATGAAATTAATAAATTAGAATTTATATTAGAAAAATAAATTCATGAACTAGAATATTTGTATCAAATAAGAATGAAATTAAATTTGGAGTATCAGTTAACATAACTAAATAAATAGTGTAAACTAGCAAACAAACAAAGAAAAAAAGAAAATCATTAAAATATCTATTAATTTCATTAAAAAAAAAAAAAATGATAAACTAGAATATCAATTAGTAGAACTAAAAAAGAAATAGATAAATAATTAGCAAATTAGAAATCTTAAAAGAAAAGCTATTAATATATCTATGAGATTCATATTAAAACTGGATGGAGGCAGATTGAGACTGTCCCAATGTACCCCATGCATTACTGTCCCAATGTGCTCCAATAGGTCATTATTAAAACAAATGGTTAGGCCTAATTTTCTAGAGCACATGGAATAATGAATTATGGTGGAAATGAAAGTTAAATGTTTATAAAAGCATAATATATATCTAGAATTTTAAATAATTTTTTCCATAAAATTTAATACCAACATTTAATGAGTTTTAAAAATTTACTTTTGATGTGATAAAATAGACTTACCTTACTCACAGACAGCAGACTTGAATGAATGAGCTGGAAACACAGGTGCAAGCATATATCAGTAGCGCCATCTAGTGTGAATTTTTACAAAATTTATTTTGCAATAATAAAGGAATTAGAGCCTTTGTCCCAATGTGCCCCGTGTCCCAATGTGCCCCCACTTCCCCTATATATATATATAAATTAATGTCGTTGAATACAGCAACCTAGTTTTGCAGCAATCTGAAAAACTCAGAAAACTCCCTAAAGCGGCAGTTAATAAATGCATGTGAAACCAATGTTACAAGTTCGTTTAAAAAAAAAAAAAAAAACCCTGGATTCAGCAAACTAGTTGTGCAGGAATCTCAAAAATTCATGAAACTCGTTAAAGCAGCAGTCAATAAATGTATATGTGAAAAAAAAAAAAAAAAAAATCACTATATTCGGCAAACTAGCTGTGCAGCAATCTAAAAAAAAAAAAAAAACTCACAGGCCCACCATGTATGAGAAATATACAATAAATGGCTAATAAAACATTACAATAAAATATGCATAAAATTATTAACATACCTTAAAAGACATCTCCTTTCTTGAAACCCAACACTAAAAAATGTTGACTGGCCATAATTTTGCAAATTTCCAGTCGTCGGTAATTTGTCATTTAACTTTCCAGCAAAAGAAACTGAAGAAATACAATTTCAAACTAAATCACACAGGCACTTTAATTTTCAAATTTAACAATTAAAAACAGCAAAAAAAAAAGGAACAAATATTAACAATATCAAACATTACCTTGCTGTCATTTTAATTTTATTATTAAAAACCAATACAAAATATCTCCCTTTTTCAGAAATTTCCTTAGAACAAATTACAAAACATGCAGAGTTGAGTTGTCAAAACACCACTGAGCTAATTTTTCAATCTTGATTTTCAGAATACATCAATGACGTCAATAAAATGATGTTTTCAGGTAGGCGTAACCAAAAATATGAAAAAAGTGATACTACCAGAAGAAACAATTTATCGCCTTGCCAAATTCATGGTTGCCAAGTGTCTCGCTTGTTCTGGGATTCAGCCAATTTTTTTTTTTTTTTTTTAATGAAAAGTGGTCGATGGGATAATAGACAAATACCAATTATCCTTATTTGAAGTTTGTCCCTATTGTTGTTACCATGATGCACAGTAATTTTTCATTCAGCTCCCCACTAAATGTCGTTTTAATATGACAGCATTCTTACATTGTACAGTACCACAAGATCTAACAAGAAGTAATATCTAGTAATAGTATAATTATTTATAATTAACTATGCAAGAACTAGTAGGGATTTTTTAAAAAAATTTTTATATATAAATTTGGAACAGATGTCATATTCGCCCCATATTGGCGCGATTTTTTTCTGTTGCCAATATCATATAGGCAACAGGTACTTAACTTGCGCCAAAGTGTGGTTATTTTGCTTGATGTGGTAACCCGGATTATGTTGTTTATGCTGTTGATGTTTTCGCCAAATTGGCAACCGAAAAAAATCGTGCGAATATGACATCTGTATCATAAATTTTTACTAGGTGTACCACAGCCGTAACAAAAAGTCAAAATCCCTTTGTTTTCGGAGAATCGGAGTTTGCTCCGGAGGGGGCAAATTTACCTACTGTACTTAATATAGGGGGCACTTTTACCTACTGTGTCTAATGAAGAATTTGCCTTGCACGTTTGTGTTTTCTTAGGTATAATTTAAGTGACATTGCAATTTTTTATTTTCTTTAGTAAAAACCAGCTCATTGTTGTGTTCCATACCGCAATTATGATTCACTAAAAAAAATTCCAGAAATTTCTTTCACATTTGGAGTACAAACTGTTGAAAGAAAAAGAAAAAGGACTTTTTGATTCGTTAAAATGATAAAACCTAAAAAAAAAAAAAAAAAATATTATTAGTTTTTGTTTCCCTGTATTTCATGATCAGCACCTACGATATTTAAATCTACTGAAAATTGTTCACAATGTACACATATCTATATTTTTCTAGAGAAAAATTGTATAAATATCCATGCTTTTTTATAAGAAAAGAAAAAAAATTGATGATTTGATTGCCGGATATTGGCAAAAAAGACCTGCTATTTGTTTTATTTATTATGAAACATGTAAATTTATTTATATTTTTATTGTATACTTTTATACAATGACTGTCCAGAATTAGAATATTTAATTTGGTACTACTTAGTTATCCTGCCAACCAATTTCGCCAAATTATACAAATTTACATAATTTTTATTTTAAATAACGAAAGAACAAATAAATTAGTATAACATTAATAAAAATACAAATAAAATGTCGAAATAAAAATCACTTGATAGCATAAACATGTGTAACCTTCTTAAAGTCAAATGAATGTGACATTTACGATCAACCATTATTGGCATTTAATCTTATAGTTTGGCAATAGATTTTTGGTCGATGGGATAACTAAGTAGTACCTTTAATTTTATATGTAATTTTTCTGTACGCTTGAATATTTCATATCAACACATATAATGGCCAAATTTATTGAAAATTGTGGCAGATTCCCAAAACAGCCGAGACACCCTATTTGGCGACTTTTCTGACAAGCGCCAAGTACCCCACATACGCCAATCTAAAATGCGGCAACCTGAAAACTAACGTGATTGGTCCACTTTCCTGAATGCTTCAAGACTGTTTTTTACTACGTCATCACCCTGGAATCATGGGAAATACAACATTTATAAATAACGGCGTATTAGAAAACACAGGAAAGCTGATTTTTATGAGATTCAAAATGAAAAAAAACGATTTCAACATAAGTTTATTGAAAATGTGAAATTTTTAAAGTACCTTTCCAAATCAGAGTAACGATATAATGATTAATATTTTCATTTCTCAACAATTTTGAGAAAAAATCATGGGGTCATTTAATATTGTAAGTACGTGCCTATATTATAGTAAACATTGAACAATTCATTTCTAATTTAAAAAAGTATGAACGCTTCGTGTTCATAAAAAAATAATATATATCACTGAATACAGCAACCTAGTTCTGCAGCAATCTGAAAAACGCAGGAAACTCATTAAAGCGGCAATCAGCGTACATGTATGAACGCTTCGCGTTCATTAACCGAAAAAAAACATCACTGTCACCAGCAGTTCTCGGTGTGTAGCAATCTCAAAATTCAGCAGTTCTCGCTACCTAGCAATCTCAAAATTTAGCAGTTCTCAATGCGTAGCAATATCAAAATTCAGCAATTCTCAATGCATAGCAATATCAAAATGTACAAAACTCGTAAGGTCAGCATACATGAGAAATATACAATAAACGGCTAATATAAAACACTATAATAAAAAATACATAAATTATTAACATACCTTAACAAACATCTCCTTTCTTGAAAACCAACTCTATAAAATGTTGAATTGCCATAATTTCGTAAATTTCTAGTCGTCGATAAACTTCATTTAACTTTCCAGCAAAAAAAATGAAAAAATACTCACAATTCCAAACTAAATTACACAGGTACTTTAACTTTCAAATTTTACAACTAAAAACAGCAAAATATATTAACAATAACAAACTCTAGCCATACCGTCATTTAATTTTACAATTACGAAACGTCTTTCTTCTACACCTCGTCTCGCACCTTGTTGTACACAAATTACAAAACATGCGGAGTTGAGTTGTCAAAGGTAGGCGTAGCCATCCAGTACACAAGAAATCAACCAATCCAAATTCAAGATCACACAACTGAAGGCGTGGAAAGAATTTACGAAATGAACTGATAACAACAAAGATCCATTTATCGCCTCGCCAAATTGAATGATGCCAAGTGTCTCGGCTGTTTTGGGATTCTGCCAAAATTGTTTGCAATTTTCAGACATATGTATTTTCTTAATAATTAAGAATCATGTAAATATCCATGTTTTGAAGAAAAGAAAATCGATATGAGTTGAATGCTGGTTATTGGCAAAAAGGCTTGCTTATTTTGCTGATATTATGAAACATGCAAATATCCATTTAATTGTATATCATCTAGCTTTAGACCATGAGTATCCAGAGTTAGAATATCTAATTTTATATGTAATTTTGCTTTTTTTTTCTACATGCTTGAATATTTCAGATCAACACATATAATGGCCAAATTTATTGAAAATTGTTTGCAGTGTACATATATCTATATTTTTTAATTAATTAAGAATCGTGCAAAAATAATCAATGTTCTGAAAAAAAATATTTCGTTATCAGTTGATTGCCAGATACTGGCTAACTTGCTTATTCTCTTAATATTGTATAAATATTTTTTTATTATATTTTTTATACTATAACTGCCTAAAATTAAAATATTTGATTTTATAATTTTCCCTGTTTTTATTTTTTTCTAAAAATGATAGAAATCTATAATTATTATTATTTTTCTATTTCCCTGTACACTTATTATATACAGGTTATTTTCAGTACCTCTAATGTTTACAATTATCCAAAGTTGACCGCAATCAACTTTATGTACCTATACCTATATTTTACATCAGGAGTCTGGTTGAAAAAATAATTAATAATTTTAAAAGTTATCCTGATTTGGGAAGAATTTGGTTTTCTGAAAAAGTTTTGGTTAATTTTTTACAAAATGTTTTATCCCTAAACAGGACCCTTCACAAAACATTTTAACCCAAAACAGGACCCTTCACAAAATTATTTGTCTTTTAAATAGACCTTTCACAGAATTTTTTCCCCTTCAAATCGAACTTTTCACAAATTTAATCCATTAAAAATAAAATCTGGCCTGTAATTATTTAACTATTCTTTTTACTTTCTTCTATCTTCAATAGAAGAAAGTATTGTAATCGAAATTTTTTTCGACTTCCGGTTTTCGACGGATTTCCATGTTTTAGGGGTCAGAGATTCCAAAAAACATGTTTATAGAAAATGTCTGTCTGTCTGTGTGTCCGTCTGTCCGTCTGTCTGTCGCCATTGTACCATCAAAAAGTGTATGAAGTTATGTATAGAATTAAACCAAAATTTTATTATAAGTTTTTGGCTATGGCAAGCAGGTCCTCCCGGAATTTGGAAAAAATTCGCCGGTAGGGGGCGCTGATATAACAATTTTTGTGCGATTTTGAATATTGTACCATCCAAAAGTGTATGGAGTTATGCATAGAATTGAACCAAATTTTTAGTTTAAGTTTTTGGATATGACAAGCAGGTCCTCCCTTAATTTGGAAAAAATTCACCGGTAGGGGGCGCTGTAAATGCGTTTTTTGTGCGATTTTGAATATTGTACCATCGAAAAGTGTATGAAGTTATGCATAGAATTGAACCAAATTTTTAGTTTAAGTTTTTGGCTATGGCAAGCAGGTCCTCCCTGAATTTGGAAAAATTCGCCGGTAGGGGGCGCTGTAATAGCGATTTTTGTGCGATTTTGAATATTGTACCGTCCAAAAGTGTATGAAGTTATGCATAGAATTAAACCAAATTTTTATTTTAAGTTTTTGGCTATAGCAAGCAGGTCCTCCCTGAATTTGGAAAAAATTCGCCGGTAGGGGGCGCTGTAATAGCGATTTTTGTGCGATTTTGAATATTGTACCGTCCAAAAATGTATGAAGTTATGCATAGAATTAAACCAAATTTTTATTTTAAGTTTTTGGATATGGCAAGCAGGTCCTCCATGAATTTGCAAAAAATTCGCCGTTAGGGGGCGCTGTAATAGCGATTTTTGTGCGATTTTGAACATTGCACCATCGAAAAGTGTATGAAGTTATGCATAGAATTGAACCAAAAAAAAATTTTAAGTTCTTGGCTATGGCAAGGAGGTCCTCCTTCAATTTGTAAAAAAATCGCTCGTAGAGGGAGCTGTAATAGCGATTTTTGTACAATTTTTGTGCCATTTTGAATATTGTACCGCCGAAAAGTGTATGAAGTTATGCATAGAATTGAACCAAATTTTACATGTTTATTTTTGGTCATGTCACGAAGGTCCTCCCTGAATTTGGAAAAATTCTGCCGGAAGGGGGCACTATAATTGCGATGTCTGTACCATTTTCATTATTGTACCATCGAAAAGTGTATGAAGTTATCCATATAATTGAACCAAATTTTTTGTGCATGTTTCTGGCTATGGCAAACAAGTCCTCCCTGAACTTGAAAAAATTCCGAAAGAAGGGGGCGCTATAATTCCGATCTCTGTGCCATTTTCATTATTGTACCATTGAACAGCGTATAAAATTATGCATACAATTGAACCAAAATGTTTGTGCTTGTTTTTGGCTTTGGCCAACAGGTTCTCCTTGAATTTGGAAATATTGCGCGGTAAAGGGGCTCCGTGCTAGCGATTTTTGTATACTTTTCTTGATTTTTCGTAGTTCTATTGTGCATCGGCAGCTCATGCAGCGGCGGGAACTCGCTTCCTGCTATGCCGGCTATTCGCAAACAGCTGATAACGACAGAATAAGGAAAAATTAATAATTTTAACAAATATCATGATATAGATTAACTCGTTTTTAGTCCGTTTAATTGACTTGAGCAGAAATTTAAGATGAAAATCAAAGTTGGTATAGTATTGAACTAATAATATTGAAGTATTAACATGTGTAACTAGGTTTTGAAATATTAAGATGTATAAGATAGAAGAAAGTTTTGGGATTGGCACATCCAACTAATTTTTAATTAACTAAGTAATCAAACATTTTCCTTAACATTGGGTGTGTGACATGACACAGAGGTGTGATCTCACATACTGTGAACTGAGATATAAAAAATATAAAGTAACTATTAAAAAATGTATGCACACAACACATTTAGTCTTCTTTCACTTTCAATAGAAAACGTAAATTAATTCAAAAATATTCATGCCAAATACTAAAAAAGGTTTTGTGACTGGAATTGTACACTTCTAGGAGCAGACTTAGATAAAATCTAAAACTGTCTGCGAACTCAAATAATTTCTTAAAAACTTTCTGCAAAAAAACGCTGCACCCCTCCTGAGTGCTATTTCGCCACTAACAGCAAAAATGAAAAAGCCCTCTTTCCAATCCCTCGCATTTCCTTACATGCACTCAACCCCACCCCACTCCCGTTTTCTGAATTAGACTTGAAAAGATCATAATATTTTCTAAGATATTAAAACCGAATTCCCCTTTCGAATGTAAAAAAATCGCAGCAAATTTGGAAAAAATGCTAAACAAACGTATAAACATTTGCTAAAATTTCCAACCAAAAAAACCTTTATTTAAAAGAGATCAACATTTAACATTTATTTTTTAATGCACAATTTATTTTTAATCTGTTAAATTAATCTGCAACACCTAAAATAATCTGCAGCACCTGCTTCGGTGCTGCACTGTTTCTGCTACCAGCCCTGGCAGGATAAAAAAAAATATTGTACCCGCCGTTTCCACATAAGCACCGCACTTACACTATTTTTAAGTTTTAAACTCGTATGCGCTTCTTCCAAAAAATACTGTACCATGGTACATGGCAAATAATTTCTAGCAAACTTTTTTTTTTCTCCAGTTGAAAAATAGTCTGCAAACTTTCTCAAGAGTCTGCGAGGTGCATCGCACCGATTTTCCGCCCGCAGTCTTGATATATATATATATATATATTAGGGTGGTCCTTAAAAAATTAACTTTTAAAATTTCTATGGGGCACCCTCCTATTTTGTTCTATATATAAAATAAAGATTTCCACAAAAATTTCAAATTTTTAAAACATTTTTTAAGGGTTGTTACCAAGGTTTGAATATTTAGAAAAAAATTAAAAATTGACATATTTTGTAATTTAATAAAATATTATTAATACAAATCCATAGTCATTGCCAAATTGAATCATGGTATGATATTAGGTTGTAAAGACTGTCATTTGTTTCAAGTTTCAATATATTTACGCAGTCTATTGTCCGAACACAGACAGGAGTATTTCATATCTACACTCTATTTCACCTGAACTTGACAGCATTGTGAAAGGTAGTGAATCTAACATTCCGCCTTGAAAAATAGTTCTCCGTTATTTTTTAATCTTAAATAGCTAAAATGCCTAGGAATTTATAAGATAATGTTTATAAATTATAGAATTCGATTTTTCTATATTCGTAAAATGTCGTACTAAATGCAGGGATATGTTTAGGAAAATTTTAGGTCCTTTAAAGCAGGGTTGGGTTTTTGACGTCAAAAACTGGTTTTTGACATGACAAGCGTCAAAAACTGGTTTAAACTGTCATAAACTGGTTTAAACTGTCGAAAACTGGATTAAACCGTCGAAAACTGCCAAATACATGTAACACGCTAAAACATTTTAACAATAGATAAACATTAAATAAGTCAATGATTTATGTGATCTTTTATTGAAATTTAATAATTTAAAAAATATATTATTTGCAATAAAATATTTTTTTTTTTTTTTTGATTTTTCAACCAGAAGAAAATAATTTTGTACAATTAAATAATCCAGATCAGTTTTACACCGCAGCATGCTGCAGCACACCACCTGTTTAGCACATTTATTTACACCCAAAAGATTTTTGAGTTTAGAGTGTATGAAGCGTTAGAAAATAGTCTGTCTCTTAATTGATGCTGAGCTAGTAGGACTTGATAGCAAAAGCATTGCTAGATGAGCAAGTTTTGAAGCAGGCTCAAAAAGCTGTTGCATTTAGTGATACCTTTCCACCAAACAATGGAGTCCTCCCTATAGCACTGAAATAAGAAGACTGGAAAGAGGATTTTTTAGCTTCATACATAATCAGTATGGGTAAGCATCCATAAACTCTCTCTGTAGTTCAAGCGCGAGCTGAATCAACTGCGAGCAGTCAACTCTTGCCCCTGATGGTTGGGATGCAAAGTATAAGCCAAACAATGGTATGGTTTCATGATTTGATCCCTTCTATTATGCACTTTTTCAATATGGGCTTACAGGAATTTTCTTTTAGATGACCGAGCCAATTTAGTTCAGTTTTAAAATCGAAAACATTTTTATATATTGAAAGAAAGCATGTTTTAAAAAGATTTTGACTTTAAGCTTTTTTTTTTTAATTACTTCTGTTATTTTGTAAATGTTTGAAATTAATAATCCAATTTCAATTTTGAATGGAATGGTTATTGCCTAGACTAGAATAACATTGATGCACATTATCTTGTTATATATACAAATAAATCTACACTTTTCTAAGTTTTTTTTTTTCCCCATAAAAAAAACTAGTTAATGCTTTAAGCTCTCAAAAGTAAGCGAGATTAAAACGATTTTAAGTAAGAGAAAAAATGTACAGCTCAGGTGAGCTTAATGTCTACTTTTTAGAAAAACACAATTTTACAAAAAAAAAAAAATAAACTAAATAAAATTTTACCCTGTTAAAAAGTTGTACATAACAATAATACTTTACTATGTACTAATTACTGATATACAGTAAGAGTGAATTTAAAATATTACATGTAATGTTGTCATGTGTGACATTTAATTTGAATTTTTACATATCAATTTAGTATTTGAGGTTTCTGACATGACGGTTTAAACTATGGTTTAAACCCGACATAAACTGACACATGACTAAAACCTGCCAACCCTGTAATTATTACTAATACTATATACTAATTATACAATTACAGTAATAGTGAATTTTAAATATTACATCTGACGTGTGACATTTAATGTGAAATTTTACAGATCACTGTAAATGTTTGAGGTTTTTGACGAGGTTTTTGACAAGGGGTTTTCGACATGACGGTTTAAACCGCAGTTTAAACTGTCAAAAACTGACATGTGTCAAAAACCTGCCAACCCTGCTTTAAAGGACCCTTCACAAAATATATTATCTTAAAACAGGACCCTTCACAAAATTATTTATCCCCAAACAGGACCCTTCACAAAATTATTTATCCCCAAACAGGACGCTTCACAAAACATTTTATACAAAAACAGGACCCTTCACAAAATTATTTGTCTCTTGAATAGACCTTTCACAAGATTTTTTTCACTTTCAAATTGAACTTTTCACAAATTTAGTCACTTAAAAATAAAATCTGGCTTGTAAGTAAGAAGTTGAACTCACCAAAGAGCATATTACTTAACTTTTTATACATGAAGGATAGAACATGAAGACATCGATAATTTAAAATTCACAAAATTATGACTAGAATTTTCACAAAAATAAGAAACTTCACAATTTCACAAAAACAGGACCCTGTGAGAAAAGTCTGGACAGACCCCTGAAATGGCCATATTCGTATCAAAAGCAGAGCACAAAACTTAAAAAAAGAGTTTTCGGCAAGCGTTCCTTTGACTCTTTACTGGGATTGCAAAATTTTAGAAGACATTTCAGGATCTGAAACTGTAGACAAATTACCCATTGTTATTTCAGGTAAAGGTATTGAGCAGTTACTTGCTGTTCCAAAATTTCAATCAGGAAAAGGTGAGGCAATAGCTTCTGCTGTTAACGATACATTGGAGTTGTCCGGATTACAAGCAAGTAAAATGTATGACTTTTGATATAACCTTTGTTACAGGGTTGGCAAGTTTTTGACGCAGGACAGTTTTTACCGGATTTTACCATGGTTTTTACCGTCATGTCAAAAACCTCTTTGTCAAAAAGGTCAAAAACTGTCAACAACCCATTTTTTACTAGTAGTTTGTTTTTACATTATCTTTTTTCATTCTGTCTTTAGTATTAAGTTGTTTTACATGAAATATTCAATATCAAAAAGACTCTGAAGTATATTTATCTATCCGAGAAAAACAAAGAATCACATTAGAATAATACATATACATCTCTGTTAGCAGATCTCTATAATAATTTTAAGCTATTTGGCATATTCTGTAAAAATTAGATTTTTTAAAGAAATTCTATCACCCATAAGTGTAAGATTAAAAAATGTGTATAATTTTGGCAGAATTTATTACACTCTTTAAAACTAAATAGCTTTCTCAGAAATTTCCTCAGAAGTAAGATTTCTTAAAGTGTTAAATCAAAATTTCTCATTGATTATTTTTATTTCTATATAGCAAAACTTGATTTAAATAAATATATAAATCAATGAAATACAATATATTTTAGTAGTTGAGAATTACATAAATCTTTTGGGATAAAGGAATAAGACTTGTTCTTCAAAGTTAAATCTTGTAGAGATTAAAATTGCAAATCCATAAACTTTAAACCATGTGAAAACTCAATTTTTAACTATATATTTTTGTTATGTAATTTATTATTTGTTATTTTGTTAGGTAATTTAATTATTTCCTTAAAATAAATAAATAATTAAATATTACTTTAACACGTTCACGCCAGTGCGGTAGGTCACACTCGACTGTCTCCGGCCTTTTGGATACCAGTATTTTAATACAGAAAATGTCGTTTTATTTAATTAGAACAATTGGGAGATTTAAAGGAACAACATTTTCTCTAAAATTACAGTGGTGTGCAAAAAGCCGGAGACTTGACAACTCTGAGACAGTCGAGTATGACCCACCGTGCCGGCGTGAATGTGTTAAAGCAGAAATGTAGATCCATTAATTAAAAAGTTAACTGCATTAAAAAATAAATAAAACATTTAAGAATCTCTCTAAATTTAATAATAATTTAAGAATAATTTTAGCGGTAAAAGATTTTTACTCATACAGTCATATGTATGTAATAAAAATATGCAATGTGCTATTTCTCTCAATTCACTTTAAATAATGCCTAAATAATTTTAAGTAAAATGTATACAGCAACAAGACATTATATTCTGATTTTTCTTAAATATTGTTTTGTTATGTGTTAAATTTTAAGTCTAAGAGCTTTCACCTGAAATCAGGTCCTACATGTTTGTATAAAAAAAATTATTAATTTAAAATTTTAAGATTCTGCTTATTGAAGTGAAAATGAAAATCACAATAATTGCATTTATGAAATACATAAGATATGCATTTGCAAATGCATATATATTATATCTAAGAATATTCAAATTTATCCAATGGCCACAGTCCATACTTGACATCTATTATCATACCATATAACAGCATTTTTGCATCTCTAAAATAATTTTAATGTATTTTATTAAAAATGTATATGGAATGTTATTTAATAATTATAATAACCTTTTATTATCATATAATATTAATGTTCATTGCAGTTAGTAGAATCTATACTTATTAGTGGAGATTATGACAAATATTGTTCTTTCCTTTTACTCTTGTATTTTTAAATTTTTCCCATTTAGGAAATGCTCTTCTTTGAAATAAATTTAATAAAGTAATTGTGAATAATAATAACAAGAACAACAAGGAAAAATTAATCTAGAAATGTATTGTATGCTACACTTACACTATAAATTGGAGGAAAATCACAAATGATAGGTTTTTGATGGAATAAACCGGTAAAAACACGGTTTTTACCACTGTCATGTCAAAAACCCAACCCTGCTTTGTTAATACCCGATTATCAGGAGAAGCTTGTGCTCATCTGGATTAGAATATGAACAAAGAAATGATTTGGCTTGCCATCATCACATCCTTGAAATTATACTTGAGGAAGTTGTTTTAACCAGCTGTTCCAAAACTTCAATCAGGAACAGGTGAGGCAGTAGCTTCTGCTGTTAACGAAATATTGTAGTCGTGTGGAGTGGAGTACCTAGCAAGTAAAATGTATGAGTTTTGATACAACCTTTGCTAATACCGGATTATCAAGAGAAGCTTGTATTCTTCTGGAACAGAATATGAACAAAGGAATGATTTGGATTGCCATCATCACATCCTTGAAATATTGTTTTGTTCTTTGTCTTTTGTATGAAGTTTATTGTATAACTCCATGAGTGCTACCCCACTTTCGGCTACATCATTAACAACTTTGACTGATGTTGCTAGTGCCTTACATGTTTTGTAGGATTCATTTTCATTTCAATTAGTCACATCTGTTTCAAAAATGACTGAAGGTAAATCCTTAATTTAAAAAAAAAACCTCAGAGCGGTGCTTGTTAGAAAATCTTGCAAGTCATTTTGGAGAATGAGATCAGGATCAGCACGTGTACGTTTCAAGGGTTCATAATTTCCTTCATTTTTCAAAGGATGCACCATTTTTCTTTTACTTTCTAAAAAGACATTATCATCGAAAAATTCAAAAGCAACTAGTTCTTCTGTGAAGTACAGAAATATCCTAGGAACTTCTTCAAAGCACAAAAAGAAATGATTTCATTTACATTATCGTCTTTTTTCAAGTTCTTCAGGAGCAATAAATCATTGGGCCTGTTACCAGCTGTGAATGTAGATTTTCACTATAAACGAGCAAACTTGACGAACTCCAGATTCTTCCTGCTTAGAGAGTTTAAACTGATCTCTAAATAAATAAACCTTGAGCGAGTATATGGCCTTCACCATCCATGGAATCTGATGCAATCCACCTGGTGCTCTAATGTAAAACCTCTTTCGGGTACTCCTCCTAAGAAAATGATAGCAAGCACTATAAGTTCCTTGTAATCGTCCTTTTGTTGTAAAATCATTAAGATGATTTTGAGCAAATTCCGTAATTTCTGACCCATTAAGTATTATTTTTTTCATTGATTAAATTGTCAGTTATGGGAGTCTGAAATATGCCATAATCGATAGACATCCATGAAATTTTAAATTGTTTGAATAACAGTATGCCTGGTCCGCTTGGAACTACGACAGACTTAAATGGTCAGTACCTTTACCTGAAACAATAATGGGTAATCTGTCTACAGTTTCAGATCCTGAAATGTCTTCTAAAATTTTGCAATCCCAGTGAAGAGTCAAAGGAACGCTTGCCGAAAACTCTTTTTTTAAGTTTTGTGCTCTGCTTTTGATACGAATATGGCCATTTAGTACGGCATTTTACGAATACAAAAAAATTAAATTCTATAATTTATAAACATTATCTAATAAATTCCTACGCATTTTAGCTATTTAAGATAAAAAATAACGGAGAACTATTTTTCAAGGCGGAATGTTAGATTCTCTACCTTTTACAATGCTGCCAAGTAGAGGTGAAATAGAGTGTAGACATGAAATACTCCTGGCTGTGTTTGGACAATAGACCGCGTAAATATGTTGAAACCTGAAACAAATGACAGTCTTTAAAACCTAATATCATACCATGATTCAATTTGGCAATGACTATGGATTTGTATTAATAATATATTATTAAATTACAAAATATGTCAATTTTTAATTTTTTTCTAAATATTCAAACCTTGGTAACGACCCTTAAAAAATGTTTTAAAAATTTGAAATTTTTGTGGAAGTCTTTATTTTATACATAAAACAAAATAGGAGGGTGCCCCATAGAAATTTTAAAACTTAATTTTTTAAGGATCACCCTAATATATATATATTTTAAATTTTTATTAAGAAATTAAAAAAAAAAACCCCATCAAAACTGTCTGCAAACTTTTAAAATTTTCTGCCAACGGCGTTCGCATGTTCGTCTATCTTATCTGACTCTGTTTAGGAGAATGACCCACATAAAAGAACTCTTTTGTGTGACATGTAAATCTTATACTATGATGCGAGCAAAAATTGTGTGTGTATGTAAATTTTATCTTAAAAACGGCTCTAATGATTTTGACGAAATTTTGTATTTTACCATTTTCGGACATGATAAGACCATTGGGCTAGGTCACGTGTTCGAGAAAATTCGATTAGTGGGTCATAATGGGTCAAGGTCAAGCTAATTATATTTAAAAAAACGGCTCAATCGATTTTGACTAAATTTTATATCCAACCGTTTTTCGGCACGAGAAAACTATTGGGTTAGGTCACATGTTCGAGAAATTTCGATTAGTGGGTCACTGTGGGTCAAGCCAATTTTATCTAAAAAACGGCTCTAACGATTTTGACTAAATTTTGTATTCTATCGTTTTGGATTACGAGAAGACCAATGGGCTAAGTCACATGTTAGAGAAAATTTGATTAGTGGGTCATTTTTGGGTCAAGCAAAGTTTATCTAGAAAACGGCTCTAACGATTTTGACGAAATTTTGTATTTTAGCATTTTCGGGCACGAGACTACCATTGGGCTCGGTCACATATTCGAGAAAATTCAATTAGTGGGTCATAATGGGTCAAGGTCAAGCTAATTATATCTAAAAAACGGCTCAATCGATTTTGACTAAACTTTATATCCAACCGTTTTTTAGCACAAGAAAACTATTGGGCTAGGTCACATGTTCGAGAAATTTCAATTAGTGGGTCATTTTTGGGTCACAATGGGTCAAACCAATTTTATCTATAAAACAGCTCTAACGATTTTGATTAAATTTTGTATTTTGTCATTTTCAATTACGAGAAGACCAATGGAATAAGTCACATATTAGAGAAAATTCGATTAGTGGGTCACTTTTGGGTCACTGTGGGTCAAGCAAAGTTTAGAAAACGGCTCTAATGATTTTGACGAAATTTTGTATTCTATCGTTTTCGGGTACGAGAATACCATTGCCTTGATCGCATGCCCAAGAAAATTCGATTAGTGGGTCACAATGGGTCAGGGTCAAGCTAATATAATCCAAAAAAAAGGCCCAAAACATTTCAACAAAATTTTGTAATATACCGTTTCCGGGCATGAGATGACCATTGGACTAAGTCACATGTACAAGAAAAATCGATTAGTGGGTCAAATGGGTCAAGGCCAAGCTAATTATACCTAAAAAATGGCTCAATCGATTTTGACTAAATTTTATATCCAAGCATTTTTTGGCACGAGAAAACTATTGGGCTAGGTCACATGTTCAAGAAATTTTGATTAGTGGGTCATTTTTGGGTCACTATGGTTCAAGCCAATTTTATCTAAAAAAAACGGCTCAAACAATTTTGACTAAATTTTGTATTCTGTCATTTTGGATTACGAGAAGACCAATGGGCTAAGTCACGTATTAGAGAAAATTCGATTAGTGTGTCATTTTTGGGTCACTGTGGGTCAAGCAAAGTTTATCTAGAAAACGGCTCTAACGATTTTGATGAAATTTTGTATTTTATCGTTTTCGGGCGCGAGAATAGCATGACAAAATTCTGTAATGTACCCTTTCCGAGCATGAGATGACATTTGGGCTAAGTCACATTTTCGAGAAAAATCGATTAGTGGGTAACTGTGTGCCGTATCTAAAAAACGACTCAAAAGATTTTGTCCAAAATTTTGTATTATACAGTTTCTGGGCATGAGAAGATCATTGGGTTAAGTCACATGTTCGAAAAAATTCCATTAGTGGGCCATTTTTGGGTCACTGTGGGTCAAGCTAAGTGTATCTAAAATAACGGCTCAAAACATTATGGCAAAATTTTTTATTATATCGTTTCTTAGCATGAGAATACCATTGAATTAAGTCACATGTTCGGGAAAATTCGATTAGTGGGTCACTGTGGGTCAAGCTAATTGTATCTTTAAAAAAGGCTCAAACGATTTTGACAAAATTTTGATTGTATTATACTGTTTCCGGACACGAGAAGATCATTGGGTTAGATCACATGTTCGGGAAAATTCGATTAATGGGTCATTTTTGGGTCACTGTGGGTCAAGTTAATTTTATCTAGAAAACAGCTTTAATGATTTTGATTAAATTTTGTTTTCTATGGTTTTCAGGTTCAAGAAGACCATTGGTCTAGGTCGCATGCTCAAGAAAATTTGATTAACCAGTCATTTTGGGTCACTATGGGTCAAGGTTTAGCTAATTTTATCTAAAAAGTGGCTCAAACGATTTTGACAAAATTACTTATTACACCGTTTCCTAGCACGAAGACCATTGGGATAGGTCAGATGTTCGATAAATTTAGATTAGTAGGTCCTAAGCTAATTTTTTTTATTTATAAAACGACTATAGCAAATTTGACTAAATTTTGTATTCTATCGTTTTCGGGTTCAAGAGCCTTCGTTAGGTCGTGTGTTCGAAAATTTTCGGTTAGTGAGCCCCTATGGCTTAGGATCCTGCCAATTTTATCTAAACAGCAAGAATTATACAGTGAGAATGAAATATCGAATTGAACACAAGGCTAATTTTGACCGAGCTTAGCTCGGTCATGCCCGTTAGTAAATGATAAACACTTTACACACTATTCTACAGAAAGCATAGTTTTAGTGCACCTCAGCAATGTATGTCAATTTCATTATGTTTATAACAGAGTAACACCATTAAAATATTTATGATATAAAATTCTTGGCTTCATATTTTCACATAGAATCTAAACCTAACAGTTATTGTATCTACTGTATTTTTCGGCCTATAATCCGCGGATTATCTGTTAAAAAACCTCAAAAATTTTAAGTGCGGATTATCTGCTGAAATTTTTTTAAGCAGTAGTTTATGTCAGATATCCAGTTTCTACCGGCAGTCAAAATAAAAATATAAACAGCTATCACACGATTGTCTACTATCGACCATTTGCAGAGTTGCTCGTGATTTGTTCACATATGACGTGAACGTACTAGTGGGAGTGGCTTCCGAGTTTTATGTTATATTTTTTAGCGTTTTGGCAACATATTTTGAAGGACAAAGCGTTTCTCAACTCATCTTTCAAAAATTGCAATATTATAATGTCTAATAGGAAACGTGCTATTTAACACTACAGAATTTAAACTGAACGTTATTATAAAAGCGGAAGATGATTTAAAAACAGCAATCAATTATTATAGAATTATCTGTATGCACAAGACAGTCTACGTTTTAGATATAAGATTCAATGAAAATAAGTATTTGTATTTTTCAACTTGTAATTATTTTATAATTGTTTTTTTTCCATTATTTTATTACAATTATCTTTTAAATAGAGCAACTAAATAAATAGTGAGGTGGTTTATTAGTAGTACTTTCGAATGTTGAAAACAATGAGTAATCCTCATTTAGTCCGGCGTATAATCCGCAGATTATACGCCGATGTGGATTACCTGCTGAAATTTTTTTATAAGCGCTAAAAATTGCGGCTGCTGATTATAGGCTGAAAAATACGGTATATATTGTCTTTAATTAAATATTATTAACCTTGTTAATAGGGATGCACCGAATATTCGGTATCTATTCGGTATTCGGCCATGTTACCGAATATTCGGTTTGGCCGAATACTTAAAAAAAAACTTTTTAAACATATTTTTAAAAACCTTATACAACTTCTTCGTTTAATAATCAACTTATAAAGATATTCAGAATAATTAGAAACAAAATCATTTTTAAATAAAAGAGAATGTTTTTACATTATTTATTTGCTGTTTGTTAAGTATTACTTAAGAAAATTTACCAATCACGAGGATTTTCATAGGAATTAATTATGTACAAATGCAAGTTCCTGAACAATGTCCAGTAAATAATCTGTTTCTTGCTAAGATTTTCAGAACAACGTTTACAATCTCTGAAAATGATTGCCCACTCCAGACACCGATCTAGGATGCATTTAAAAACTTCCTTGCTTAATCAAAGGGAGTAGAACAGTTATTCTTGCTAAGTTTCCACCATATAAAATTTGAATAGATTGTATTATTTATTTACTTTTGCTTTAGTTTCTGCCTGACAAAGAAATAATAATCCTGTACAATTTTTCTTCCAATTTTTTCACAATTTTTCTTTGATTTTAAAATGTTTCTTTTAGAATTTAAGAAAATTTTATTCATCTGTTTTAATTCTCAGAAGAAGCCATAAAATTTAAAATTTTATTAATTAAAAAAGTTTTATAACTATCCTCTTCTTAAATAACTCAAAGCAGATTTTTTTCAGCATAAAGTTTACTTGAAAAAAGCTTTTCTTTATTAGAATAAAAGTTTGTTTTAAATATTATATAAAATTGTTTTAAAATGTAACATTTTATTACCTTTAAACTTTGAAATATAAAAGTATTCGACAAGCCGAATATTCGGTATTCGGCAGGCCGAATATTCTGTATTCGGCAGGCCGAATATTCTGTATTCGGCCTAGCAGTTACTATTCGGCAGGCCGAATATTTGGTATTTGGCCTAGCAGTTACTATTCGGCAGGCCGAATATTCGGTATTTGGTTCGCCTGTAGGCCGAATATTCGGTATTCGGCCAAAATCACTATTCGGTGCATCCCTATTTGTTAATTTTATTAGATTGCTACGTTTATTGAATGCCAATTTTTGATATTTTGTCTTTTATAATATTCAAGTGTAACTACTGTTTGTATCACAGTAGAACCTCTTTTATCCGAAACTCTCGGTTAACCGAAGTCCATTTTTAAAGGTTTTTTTTTTTTTACTATCACATTCTTTGTGTGCAAAATCCATTTTGAAAGTTTTTTTTTTTTTTTTAACTATCATATTCCTTGTGTACAAGCAGTCCTTTCCAAACTACGAGTACATATAAATATTTTCGATCCCCTTTCTTCGAGTTCCTTTGAGTTTAACTTGAGCTCCCATCAGCTGCGGAATGGAACGAAGAAAACGAACAAATTAGCAATTCTGAAGCTTTTGAATGTTTTGCAAAATTGTTTGGCATAGCTGGAGCAGCAGAAAGACTGTGATACTGGTGAACTAATAATATTAAAAGACTCCGTGATAGAGCTTCAAAGCAAAAGCAATCGAAACTGCAACAAGCAAAACTTTTTTTTTAAACCCTTGTGATATATGTAAAAAGGTACTTAATTTAAAATTCAGGTAATTTATTCTTGTTTCTATTTTCTTATTGCTTTATTTTTATTAAGCCCTTGTTATCATAATAAGAAATATTGCATATATTTCCTCCTTAATCTCAAAATTGAAGCATTCTCGATTATCCGAAAATTTCGATTTTCCGAAAGAGGGTCGGTCCCAATTACTTCGGATAATCGAGGTTCTACTGTATAATTTATTTATTTCTCATTTTTGAAAAACTTAGAAGCATAGTGTTTGTGGAAGTAGCTTTTTTGTAATTTTTTGAAAAGTAGTGTATATTGGGTACTTGTTAGTTATCCCATCGACCAATTTCGCCAAATTGTACAAATTGACATAATTTTTATTTTAAATAATGAAAAACAAATAAATTAGTATAACATTATTAAAAATACAAATAAAACGTCGAAATAAAAATCATTTGATGAAGTAAACACGTGTTGTCAAGTGAATGTGACATTTACGATCAACCATTATTGACATTTAATCTTACAATTTGGCGACAGTAATTTGGTCGACGGGATAACTAACAAGTACCGTATATTGTTTTTAGAAATTTAATTCCTATGTTTGCAATTGTTTATTGTTTTATATTTAGTATTTATTGAATGTTGACACATGTCAACGGGGGCCGGTATCTTATGGCTTCCCTTAACCTTGGCTGTCGCACGTGTCTTCACGACACATTCTACTGTAATTTAGGTTCTGTCGTTTAGCTACATCTAAGAATTGTCTGTTGTTGTTTATCGATGATCTATGTAGACCTATGGTGCGTTCGCTGGATCCACATTTCTTCGAATAATGTATATAAATCTGTAAATAATATTTTTGTATATAAAATAAATTTAAGTAATAAGTTGTAGTAAATGAACCAGCGACCATGAGTATTCCGATACTCGTACCATTCAACATTTAACAAAAGTAAGTGTAATAATTTTCCCTGACTGTTTCATTTTTTAAATGTAACTGTTATACTTTTGAAATTTTAGCTCTTATTTAATTTTTTACAAGTTTTTAGTATAAATAAAGGTACAGATGTCATATACGCACCACATTGGCATGATGTTTTTGTGACGCCAATGTCATATACACACTGGGGTACTTAACTGGCACCAAAGTGTCGTTATTTTGCTTGATATGGTAACCTGGATGTTGTTGTTTATTTATTAATAAATTGTTTATTTACTTTTATTTTCTTTTTTAAAATTATATAAATTGTTTTGTTCTATAGTTATTAATGAAACATTTTTTTTGTTTATTCTTATTCCCTTTTTAAAAATATATAGGTAACTGGTATTCGAAAACGAGGTTTTCGCCAAATTGGCGTCAGAAAAAAATCATGCCAACGTGGTGCGTATATGATGGCTGTGCCTAAATAAATATTATTCAGTTTTTTTTTTTATGAAGTCCACTCCACTGTTATATTTTTTGTTACTACTTGATTATCCCGTCGACCAAAATACTATTGCAAACTATAAGATTACATGCCACTAATGGCTGATCGTAAATGTCACATTCACTTGACATTAACCCCTTGGGGACGAGCGACACGTATACGTGCCACAAGAAGCGCTCAGAATCCTTGCTTTTTCTCACCAGTAAAATTTTACTGTAAAATTTGCCTTATGTAATCAGCGCATTTTCTCGATTCAAGAAGACACAAATTTCTGTTTTTAAAAAACGGTGACAAAAGATTAAAAATTTCGTAAAAGGCTCCCGTCCCGAAGGGGTTAAACACGTAACACGTGTTTGTTACGTCACAAAGTGATTTTTATTTCGATGTTTTATTTGTAGATTGTAAAAAATAGTGGGAACGTTTCTGATAGTATCGGATATGTGAGAGCTATTTTTATTTTCCGAAACAACCCAGAACGTTCCTGAGTGTTTCGGTTTACTTTCCGTGAAGCAGTAAAAGCGTCTATGCGCATGCGCTCTAAGTATTTCACCACCATTTCTCCTTACGTTGAAATCGGAAGCAAGCGCCTAAAGTGAAAGTCAACTCATCTGTTTGAGATGGCAGTGTAGGGAACTTTACCACGTGTATTTCAATTAGCTTTTATTTTGAAAAAAATAAAAATTATAACATTTTTGTTATATTTTGTGGGTATTTTTTATTGTGTTTTAAAATGATGCAAGAAATGTTCCTTGGATATTATCAATGGACTTTTTCAGAGCTTTGGAAATTTATTATTATTGAAGACGGAATGATCGTAATTCTGGGTAAGTGTTTTTTTTTCAGTCATCTACAGTATTACTTTTACTTACTATTATTTATTATTACTTACTTCTTTATTAGTTTTCTTTGTTGCAATACACGAAAAGAAATTAAAAACCTATTTATTTTTTAATATATCAGACTTTGTTTTGTCTGTTTTCTTATTATAATATATATACATGTGTGCATGCAAATAAGATAATATAGTTAAAATTGATGTTCATACTGATTGCGGTATCGTATTCTCCTTTTCACAGCGTGTTCTTAACAAATTATTAAATGCATTATAACTTGAAAATTTTGTGTATTATATTTTAATCAAACAAGCAGAAGGTTCATTGTCATTTTACTTCTTTATTATTGATTGCTTTTATGTAAAAAGTACGGTATTGTGAGTAAAAATAAACAGTAAACTATTCTTACAATTATAGGATTTCTTTTTATAAATCATTATAGCAAATAAAATTGATTCATTTGTTTTGCTGTTTCCTAAAAAGTTTTCAAAAATTCGTAATAGCGTTTATATATCAGTAACAACACATAATACAGATATCAATAATTCAACTATGTGCATATTTTTAATGTAATATTTTATCTCTAATTATAGTATAATTTCAGTATATTTTCGTTATTTATAAATTAAGTTACGATGTACGCATTATAAATGTATCGGATAATGTTTAACATACTCTGTTCATCTAATTAATTTTTTATATTTACCTTTTTTCTCCTCAAATTGTGATAGAAAAATAAAAATAATCGTTTTAAGATCATTAACTTGTTTAGTACTCAGGTTCAGATATGTAACCCCCCCCCACACACACACACACACATTTTTTTTTTTTTTTTTTTTTTTTTTTTTAATGCTTCGAAAAAAATTAACCATTGCATTTTTTATGATTTGAATTTTACTTATTCATCCTAAATGTTTCTTGCTTGAAAAGAAAAATGTTTTCTTCTGATTTTGCAAGACTGGATTGTGAAAAAAAAAAAAAAAAAAAAAAAAAAAAAAAAAAAATGATACTATTGTTGTCATTTAACTTACGCACTTTGCAGTAAACAAAATTGAAAATTTCTAGATTATTAACCATCAGTTTATTTTATGAAAATATAGTACACAAAATTTCTTGCTTTAAATTATAAGGCATTTTAATTTATTAAGATTATGCTGTGAAAAGCATAATACGATATTGAATCAACAACAACATCAATTGCAATCATATCTTATTTACATGCACTAATAATATTAAAATGTCTGTGCAACAAAGGAACGCTAATAAAGAACTAAAATAATAAGTAAAGATAATGCTATAAATGATTAAAAAAATAAATAAAACGCTTTTCGAAAGAATTTATCATTCCATTTTCAATAATAATACAGTTCAAGAACTTTAATGTCACTTATTAATCCGCATGGTTAAAAAAATACCACTGCAAAAACGCAATAAATTTTATCTAAATTATGAAAAATGTATAATAATATTGATTTTTTTTTTCCAGAATTAATCCAAGCAAATATATATTTTAAAAAAACTCAAAAAAAAAAAAAAGATCATTCAGAAATGAACTTCCATATAAAACTCTTTCTTAAAAATTCATTTAATAAAACTGTCTTCTTCACAAAATCCATTTTACTAAACTAAGCCCCTTTCACAAAATAATCTTCAATAATTGAATGTTTAAATACTAGTGCTAAATTCACCTTGAGTAAATAATTAAAATTCATATAAAAAAGCTCAAATAAATGTACTAAAACTACTTGCAGGTGCATTGCACATAATATAAAATTATTTAAAATATATTAGAAATATCTTAAAAATACATTAAAAATTTTAATGTATTTTTGAGATATTTCTAATGTATTTTAAATGATTTTATATTATATGTATGCACGTGCAAGTAATTTTGGTACAGTTATTTGTGCTTTTTATGTAAATTTTAAAATAATCCCCCTCTTCAGAAAGGTTCCATATATATTAAAAAACCTATCCGATTCGTAATAAAAGGTTTCCTATACATTCAGAAACATTTCTTCGTCTTCAGAAAGATTTCATATGCATTCAGAAACCTTTCCGATCCGTAATTAGGTATCCGATATGTTCAGAAACCTTTCATTGCGAATCGGAAATGTTCCGTATTATAACCAAAATAATTTTCTGCTCGAATCTAAAATCTTTCCGTTAGTATCGTGCAGCACAGGTCTCCGTTACTTTCAGAAACATTTCTGAAAATTTTTTGCAGCGTACTTTTATTAATGTTATACTAATTTATTTGCTCTTTCGTTATTTAAAATAAAAATTATGTCAATTTGTATAATTGAAATTGGTCAACGGGATAATCAAGTAGTACCTATTTTTCAATGACAGTCTGCCCGGGCGATGCCGGGTGGGTTAGCAAGCAGTAATAAAAAATAATAACAGTAGTAATTCCAAAGGACATGAATGACGTACATAATGCAACTGATCTCTTCACTTTTCCCCTGTAGTCTCCTTCTCTGCCTTTCTCTCACAGCAAATATTCATAAGCTATAAGGCTTATTCCAGTCGCGTGTGACAAGCGAAAACCATGAAAATTGCATAGCGTAATTAATGAATGACCCTTTTCTTAATTTTTACATTTTATTCATATTATTTTAATCTATTAATTACATTAAAGAACGGAACAAAAATAAATTAATTAATTTTAAAAGAAATGTGCAGTTTTTAATTTGTTTTACTCTTTTACAAAATCTACTTAAAAAAAAAAAAAAAAAAAAAACATAAGTTGCCGCCTTGTATTATCGGTTGTAGTTTTCAAATAAAGCTAAAGCCTGGTTTTCATATTACAAAAAAAAAAAAAAAAAAGGAAAAGATGTATATATTATTCATTGCGTATCTTCTCTGCCTATGCTTTTTAAAAATCTTAATGAAAAGCTGGGTTGTGTTTCAATCCAAAACAATCCTCGTTTTATCTTCTATTTTTTTTATAATGTCCTTACAAAAGTCTCTTTATTTCGACGCGATTTTATCTCGTGCTTCTTTGGTCTGTTTATTATTTTATATATATTTTTGGCATGATTCAGTAACGCATTGGTTAATCCTTCTTTTTTATTTCTTTCTTTTCAAAGAGTAATTTTAATAGTACGTTAGTCACGTCACTAGGAGTTACATTGGTGCTCGCCTCGTTTTTGTGGGATAGATGATCAGATTTCTACAATTAATAGTAATAAACTCATGTTAGGGTGAAACTAATACACAAAACTAATTTTAGAACATTTATTAATAGAAAAAAAAAAAAAAAACAACCAACAAAGTAAATATATTACGTAAAACATAGCTACCCTCGTTCTTGCTATGAGATATATGGATCGTGTATCTGTCAGATCAGGCGCAGTTTATGAAGTGTTAAAAGTTTTGCCGATCGTCTCATATTTTTAAGGGGGCTGGTCCAGCTTCCGATTTCCCCTCACTAATGATGGACATTTGGTGCATTCGTATATTTAAAATATCTCCTCGGGAAATTAATATTTTTAACTTCTATTTTTTGTGTACACTTCCTAAAAGATGTCTCTTATTTTATTAGTTCTCAAAATATTTCTAAAATATAGACTTAATTTTATAGGAAGTTTTAGAATCTTACTCACAGTTCGCCCGCTTTTAACACATAAAATATTAAATTCATTATAAATTTTAGAAATATTTTGAAAACTAAGAAAAAAAGAGACATCCTTTAAGAAGAGCACACAGAAAAAAAAATGTTAAAAATATGAATTTCCAGAGAAGATATTTTAAATATACGAATGCATCAAAAGTCCATAGACTTAACATTACGGAGGAGAATTACGAAGCTGGATGACCAGCCCCTTAACAGTGTATGATCGCAGTTTTTACCACCAGTTTATTATGCCCAGGCATGGAAATGTTGCTCTAAAAGGTGGGATTTAACCTTTTTGAAAGCAATTTTGGGTGTTCTCTGAATTAATGGAAAACGCAACAAAAATATTGGAAGTATATAAATGTGTATGTGCGAGGTTGAAGAGCAGGGTTTTTTTTTTTACCATTTAAGAAAATATGGTTTTATTAAATTTTTTTAAGATGGCTTACAGCCAATTTAAATTAAACTTGCATTATATATTTTTAATGCACTCATGAATGTTTTCTACTAAAAAAAAAGTTGATAACCGTTGAGGAAAATGCATTAAATGAGGGTCCAAGATGGTGTTTTGAAACCCTATATGATATAGATCCTCATATATCATATATTTGAAAGATTATATTCAATTAAACAATGCAAATCACCAAACACCAAAAAGGAAGCATTCTTACATACTGCTATTTACTTATAAAAAATGATTAAATCTAAATGATTTGTGTTATTTAATAAATGAAATTATCTGATATTAATGCGTGAGAATATTCATATTTAGTTAGTAATCAGTGGGTTCCGATGGCTTAAAAATGATAAATAAGTATAAAAGTAAAAATAGTTTTTTATAAATCACTCTTTTATAAGCATTCAATGCTTATCTGGAAAGTCACGCCTTATTTTTTTACTGCATTCCACGTCTAATGATTGCGAAATAAACACAAATTTCGTCAAAGGATCGCGAAAATACAAGATTTTCGTCCAAAGATCGCGGGAAAAACGGAAATGTCGTCAAAGGATCGCGAAAATACAAGATTTTCGTCAAAAGATCGCGGGAAAAAACACGATTTTCGTCCAAAGATCGCGAGAAAAACGGAAATGTCGTCAAAGGATCGCGAAAATACAAGATTTTCGTCAAAAGATCGCGGGAAAAAACACGATTTTCGTCCAAAGATCTCGGGAAAAACGGAAATGTCGTCAGAGGACCGCAGAAAAAGCGCAAATTTCATTAAAGGATCACGAAAAAAAATTTCTTTTAAAGAATCGCGGAAAAAACACGAATTCCGTCCAACGACCGCAGAAAAAACACATAATTAAAACTGACAGTGATTACCCTCCCCCCCCCCTTCCTCCAGAATCACGGGAAAAACGCGATTTTCGTCAAAAGATCACGAGGAAAAAACGCGATATTCGTCAAAGGATCGCTGGAAAAACGGAAACATCGTCAAGGATCGCAGAAAAAAAAACGCAAATTTTGTTAAAGGATCACGGGAAAAAACATGAACTTCTTTAAAGAGTTGTAAAAAAACGCAAATTTCGCCGAAAGATCGCGGAAAATGCGCAAATTTCATGAAAGGATCGCAGAAAAAACATGTAATTAGAACCAGGAGTGATTCTCTCTCCCCTCCACCCCTCTGCTGTAACCTTTCAGAAAAGTTGCAGTGAATTTCAGATACGTTATTTTTTTTAAACTCTGAATCACCTCTGGTATTTTGTCATCCATCTCAATCTCAGTACAAAATTGTCCAGAATTGCATATCTGTAATGTGTAATACCCAGGAAGAAAGCAGGGGAAAAAAAAATTGCCTTGGGTAAGAGTAAAGCTAAAATATAAACAAAATTTCTATTTTTGTTCATTTTTCTTTTTAGGGTTCCGTACTTAAAAGGTAAAAACGGAACCATTATAGATCACTCCTGTGTCTGTCTGTCACAACCATTTTACTCGTAAACTATGGAACGTGGAAAGTTCAAATTCGGGGAAGTAGTAAAGACCATTGACCCACATATTTTCAGATTAATAAACATTCATAAATATATTTAGTAAAAAAGTAGAGGGGCTAATTATGCTACTTGAAAAAAAAAAAAATCTTTTCTTTGTATATCATGTGGGGTATCCTGTGAAAGCTTTTGTAACGCTTAACTCAAAAATACATTCCTTTTAATTTTAGGTATTATATTTTCAAAGATATTGTTGAAAATGTAGCGCAAAAATATGTCCCCCCCCCCCCCCATCTAATTCCGAATCTACTGAAACTAAAATTATGAAAAAAACTAGCAGACCCACCCGGCGTTGCCCGGGCCCGTGATGAATGAACCTCAAATTTGTATGATTTTGTACCTTTAATTCCCTTTTGGCTGAATTTATATTTTTAAATATAAAAAATCGCAAGAAAAATATTAAATTGAAGATACGTACTATTTTGCGTAAGTTGATTTTGGGAGTCTATGCGTTCCAAAAGCGAGAGGAACTGCGACAAAACACTCAGATTTTTACTGGTTTCGTGGACATTTTCAGACATTTTGTTTTGTAAAAAATATTTCTACCCCTCCGAACGTTTCAAAATTTTTATAGGAGATATAAATTTGGTCTATTTAGAAGCTTCGATAAACATTGTGTTAAAATAAGGACGTTGACTAAAATAATAAATTAAGAAATTTGTTTAATTTACTATTCGAAAATAGTGGGTAGTGCAACCTTCCACCGACAGGGAGCGCAATATGTTCTATACAAATATTACTCTACGAAACAGTGGTCAAAGGTCTGTTATAACTTACGTGAAAATTTCAAGTCGATCGGTTAGTTCGTTTTCCAAAGTTTAACGAAATCGCGTTCATTCTCTACTAAAAAAGCGTTTCTTTTTCTTTTTAAAAGTCGATTTTTTTCCATTTCAAACAAAAAGTTCTGAATCAATTTTTTTAAATTTACATACTCTTAATTGTCTGAGCGAAGCGAAGGCTAATACTCAGCGAAATATTACTGTCCGGACACATTACAGCTACGATGGATATTAACGCCATGTCCTACTAAAAAAAAGCCTAATAAAAACCTTTCGTCAAGCATAACTCAAAAGATATTTGTCGGATTTCGTTTCTGATTGCACCAGAAGGTATCTATGAGGGCCACCTACTGAATGCACCTACTATGAAAAATAAGTTCCAAACCGTTTAAAAATTATATTAAAAAAACTGATAAAAAAGCACAATTTATCTGCATACGTCACAGAAATTTGGTGTGCGTCACTTTCACCGGTGGATGTTTTCGTAGACAACTGGTTTGAACACATGGAGCAAATAAAAAAAAAATACGCACGCAGTAATATTGAATATATCAGTTTCAACCACGTGATCACAAACCTTGCAACAACCCGTGGCAACCAGTTTTTGTGGGCAAACAAATAATAATACAGTACTCCGTACCACGGTGACCGTTTTTAGCCTGTTGTATAAAATCTGGCCTGTTGTATGACATACAATTGTGTATGATTAAAACAAAAGACATGAGTGTTTATTGGTCCGGGAGCAGAGTTGGGCAAAATACATCGAAAAATCATTTTCGATACAAAATACATTAGTTTAGAACCTAAAATACAAAATACTTTTCAAATTAAAAAAATTCCAAATACAAAATACATGTATTTTCAAAATACATTTAAAATACAAAATACGTCTGAAATTTTGAAAAAGTTTGTGTATAAGATTAGAGGTTTCCACGGGTCATGCTCGGCACGATCAGCTGTCTGGTTTAGGGCCAATTTTTATTCACGACACTCGGGCCGGGCCAGACCTGCCCTTCAGTTGTTGCGGTAGGGTTCCAGCCCGGGTATAGGGTTTATTTTTTTTTCTGAAGGAAGGCTCAGATGGGCCTCGTCATCACTCTTTCGGGTTTCGGGCTTTACTTTTTTCTGCAGACCCGGGCCGGGCCTGACTTATTCCTTCCAGACCGGACCGGGACTGGACTTCAATCTTCCTAGACGTTTGCACTAGCCAAAAATTTTAGTATTGGTCCCGACCCAGCCCTTATGAAAATCACTGGCTCACCCCGGCCCGGCCTGGCCTATGCAAAAATCAGTAAAATTTGGCCCGACTCAACAATTGTTTCCAAAAAACGTAAGCATTTTTAAGTTGCTATGATTTTAAAATAAAAAATTTTAATTTTGTTATTTTTAAAGAATAGTAAATATATTTATGGGCAATAAAATTAAAGTACAGTAAAAGAAACTGAAAATGAATCTGTCTATAAATCTTGTCTTAAACGGCAAATGTTTTGATTCATGCAAAATGAATTTAATAACAGGCGAAAAGAATATAATACATTTAGAACAAACTAGTAAATCTGCAGATCAGGAGCCTCAACGTCAGCTCTGCAAGTCACTGTTTTTAGACACACTTTGGTAATATTCAATTTCATGCAAACCGCAATTTAAAGTTTTCAAATTATGTAATTATTTATAAGAATAAAAAATACGAAGTTTTCAGACATTAGAAGCATTAAATTAAAAACGTTGTTATGGAAGGATATTTTGAAATAATTTTCATGAGCTACTAATTCTGATATTTTTTTAAATAACAAAACAGATTTCTTCAGGGGGGGGGGGGGGGCTCCGCCTCCTGAACTCCCCGTGGTTTCATTAATTTACATATGTAACTTTTTATTTATTGCACTAATGGTTATCGCAAATCTTAAATTTCTTTTTATACTTCCGAGCCTTAATTTTCAATACTGGTGGACAGAAAATGATTCACATTGACGCAATTATATTAAAAGTTTAGGTTTTATGAATGAAAATATAATTTCCTTTTAAAAATAAAATAATTTTCATTCATATTTTCTAAAATGAGACGGCATTAAGAAGTAACACTCGTCATAAAATATTTTTTTAGGTAATCTAGTTAATGCTTGGTTTTTAAGAATGAGAATATTTATTTCCCAATACAATGACGTCATTTTCGACAGCGATAATTTTGGGGTGTAAAATTTTGACATTTACTATATATTTGATTTTCAAAAGTTTTTTTTTTTTTTTTCTCATTGAAATTTTCGATTAAAAATTAACATTTCTGTTAGCTGTGTGCAGACGATAAATCATGAGATATTAGTAACATTTCTTTTAATAATAAGAATTAATATCATAACACAAGCCCTTTTTATTTCAACCTCAAAGCATATTAGTTTTATTTTTGATATATGAGATCAAATTCACCTTCTTTTCGTATTTTAGTTTTATTTCCAATATGAAGACGTATTCATGTCTATTTTTTATTTCATTTTCCTCTTGCACATGAAAATCTTTCAAATCAAAATTAACTGTTTAGGATAAATTATTATTCTGGGATAGGATTTTCTTGGCAACGGTAAAAAAAAAAAAAAAAAAATGATTGTTAAATTTATAGCAAAATGTCAATTTATTCCTTATGAAAATAATGAACTTCTTAATTTAAAAGAAAAAATATTTGAACAAAATAAGCAGAACATAGTCTTTCTCTATTTCTGGGGTAAATTTCATCTATATGTAAAGTCACAAAGGCATTAATTCGTCCCTTTTGACTTTGATTGACTTCAAACAATTACAAATACTTTCACATTTACGATATTTTTAGGTGTAGTTCCGTCGCTAGGCAACAGTTAAAAGAAAATAAAACAATGAAATATGTGCTTTGAAAAAAAGTAAATTTATAAAAAGATATATTATTGGAACACATATATAAAATACCTCCATAAGTTAAACACCGAATTTAAAAACTCTGACAAATGTATACACAAAATTTCAAACTAATATGAATAATGTATGGTTCTAATTAGAAATTACATCATCCATAATTTACTATTTAAATCCTTCAATCATATGAGCCATTTCCTTTCAACAAATAAAAATGGAAAAATCGTCTGAATTGCTATAGGAAAGCATTAAGTCGCAAAATAAAATGTTCTATATATTCCGAACGCATGAACCAAATTTAACCAAAAACTATACAGCTAAATCCGGGGATTTTACCAACATGCATACTTAATTTTAAGCTAATCGGATGCTTTTTACGGCAGTTATCGCGGAACAGACGGACAGACAGACAGACAGACAGACAGACAAACGGAAACCAAAACATTTCGTGTCTCCACAGTAAGCCTTCACTGACGTTTCGGCAACTATGTACCTGCTAAGAAGGGAACCTATCTATAATGGATTTTTTTCTCCTGTCCTATGCGAATCCGCCTTAGAAGATTCTACAGTATAACGTTTTTCAGATTTTTAAGTTTCCAAGGCATGGAATAGAGATTAATGATATTAATTATAATTAAAACATTTACATAAAAATAAAGATTAATTCAAAAAATAAATATCGCAGTCAAAGAGGCTTTTAAAGGAAGTCTATAAACATGAAAAAAAGCTGAAATAAGTATTTTTGATCGGAATTCCTCGTACAAGACTATTTTTTATCATATCGCCACAAAAATTTATGTTTTCTGGAAATTAGTTGGTCTGGGCTAATCGAGTTTTTGTACGAGCAGGGCCAGGCCGAACTTCTAGCTTTTATATCGGGCCGAGCTAATTTCGCGATTTTACTTTTTATACCGGACTGCAGCATAAATATGCAGCAAGGAAGTGCTAGCTGTTGGGGGATTTACACCGACACTTAATTAGTAACAACTTATATCATCGTCCAACTAAAGCTGAAGTTCGATGAAAATCCGTGCATTAGTACTTGAGATAGAATTATTGCAGAAATCGTGAAAAATGTAGCATAGCAGCGCCATCTGTTGCGAGATTTACACCAAAACTTAATCAGCAACAACCTGTGTCAACGTCTAACTTAATCTGAAGTTTGATGAAAATCCGTGCATTAGTTCTTGAGATAGAGTTTTTGCGGAAATCGTGAAAAATACAGCATAGCAGCGCCACCTGTTGGAAGATTTACACTAAAACCTAATATACAACAACTTATGTCAACGTCTAACTGAATCTAAAGTTTTATTAAACTCTGTGCATCAGTTCTTGAGATAGAGAGCTCACAAAATTTGTGTCACATACAGACAAACTCACAGATAGGACATTTCATAAAAACAGTCAAATGGTGTGCAGGACCTTCAAAAATATAAATCCGTCGAAAACCTGAAGTCGAATTTTTTCACGATTCCAATACTTTCTTCTTGTAAAGATAGGGGAAAATAAAAAGAGTGAGAGATTGAAAATCGAAGCGTTAGTTCAATAGTTATTCTTGGACGTATACATTATAAACACATATATAAAAGAATTGTATAATTTCCTTCGTTGGAAGTTGGTTAAAAAGTATACATAATTCGTTAAGGCCTCGATCACTACAACGCTAACATGAGTATGCTTCCCATTAAGGGTGTATTTCGATCCAAACTGCTTATTTTCTGATTCATTTTAAAATTCATTTTTGTTCTCAAACGCATGAAACTGGGAAATTCTCTTATTTAGAAACTATATAATGTGCCGTGCTTCTTAATTTTTTGATAAATGCAGAAAATATTGTAAAAAACGCTGTCAAAGTTGGCGTTTTGAACCGAATTTTCCGAAGCGGGCGATCTGGGAAGGAAAAAAATGGTCATACTGAGAAAATAATTGTTTAAAAATCAAATTCTAATTAATTGAGCTGAAAATGAAATCACACGGCATGTTAAACATGTCTTCAGAAATCACCCCAGCAAGTTTCATGTTTTTACTTTTAAAAATGAGTCTGAAAATGTCTCAGAAAATTTCGAGCTGTTGAGGGTGAAAAAATATTTTTTCGAATACACCCTTAATAAAAATAAGAAATAATTTAAAAAGGAATATTAAATAAACAACATGTTAATGTTTTCGTTTAAATCCTGGGAATATCATAATGTGTAGAAATACGACGTTCGGGGTATCATGATACCAAATAACTTTTTTTTTTTTTTTTTTTTTTTTTTTTTAAGTAATGTTTTTTAGTTTTTAATAAACAATAAGTGTCTTCCATCAATGCATCGTTCTTCGTCATGGTCTGTTTTAAAGACCCTTCAATCTTGAATAAGTCATTGTATTAAAATTACTTTAAATACTCATAACTCCATCATTTATATTGTAAAACTGCATTTAAACATATGCATACTATACTTGTAATAATGATTGCAAGTTAAATATTGCTATTTATTTTCTTTAGGTATGAATACACTACTTATTCTATTAAAGAATCCTTTGTTGATATTTGTTTTTGATTAATTTCTAAGCCAAATGTTAAAAATTTTGAAACCCTCTTTACAATGAACATTGATCTCGGTTGATACATAAATAATCTCGGGATACATAAATAACTACACAATTAATAATGTAAAAATTTCTATGCTTATTAATCCGTGCAAAATAATGTTTCATTAATATATTTTAAATTTTATTCTAAACAAATATGTGCGCATACCTGCACATTCAAAATCATAAATATTCTTCTAAAGGGGGATGTTTTTGTAATTAACTAAATTAATATTCTTATTGATATTAAAATTCTCATCTGAGAAACTTTCGTTTACAATCTAAACTCAAAAAAGAATCAAACTTTGGTTTCGGACAGCAACTTTCGTTTCCTGTCGAACACCAGTTTATTCACTGTGCTATTTTTTTTTTTATAAATACTATAAAATAAAACATGAAATGAGTCAAAAAAATTTAATTGCGAAGTCACGCTATATAAACATGTACCTCCAGTAAGAGCAAGTCTATAACCAAAAATCCAACATTTAATACACTCAATCGTAAATACAATTAATGAAAATCTGAATTCTATATCAATAAATATAACTATTTATGTAGTGAAATTCGCTCTCAATTAAATGAATATAACGGGTGGTTTAAAATATACCCGAATTTTGATAAAACAGATACAAAGGAACTAGAAAAAATGTTACAATCAATGTATAACGGTATAAAACTGAAAATATTACCTTTAAATATGTTTTAAAGTTAGTTGTTGCTTCAAAAATTCCACTTATAATGGTAGATCTTGTTTTACATATTTGGCATGCAGCCTTAACTTTACCGTTATTATGAACAGAAATTATTAAAAAAAAATTCCCATCTAGTATAGCGCAACGTGTACTATCGCAATTCATTAATTCACTTGATATCTTATTATCCGGAACTGTAGAAATATCAGTCACTCTTTCACGAGACTTACACATACATTACATTTCTTTCTATGGCTCTTTAAACAGTACTATGCACAGCAAAACTCTTAATAATGATTCTTCCTGTTTATCACACAGTAGATTTTGTCATTCTCATAGCAACGTTATAATTATAAAAGCTAAAGAGTTAGAATTGTAACAATTCAGCAAAAATGCTTAATTAAAACAGAAACATTCATTCTAAGGCAGATGTCAGACGAGCGATTTTGAAAATCAGCATTTTCGACGCTCTCTCTTGAGAGCAGACGAATCTTCTGGTCTGTTCAGACGAGCGCCCACAAATCGTTGCGGTAAAAATTCCGAAAAGCTGCACGTCGAGGCTCGGCGTTTCCCCCAACTCGCTGGGAGCTGGTGGCGTGCTCAAGTCTTTTGTTTCTTCTATGTTGTCCAGACGAACCGAAGTTTTGACGCTGGCTTTAAGTTTCTTTATCAGTGATTCGTAAGTTGTTGGTTCTGGTTGCGTATCGAATTTTTTCGCTAGAATTTAAAATGGATTTAATACACGTAGGTTAACTAATTTTTGAAATACAAAAGTGTTCAATATAGTTGGACACCTCATGCTTACATTATATAAAGATAAAAATTAAAATATAATAACTTGGTTAAAGGCATCCTTGATTCAAAAAAAAAAAAAAAAAAAAAAAAAACAGAAAAATCTAAAGAAGATTAGGAAGTTATCGATAAATTATATGAATTAATTTTGTTTCATATAAACAAACAAGTTGGAAATTGCTCGTCAAACGTGGCAAATGAGGTGCATTCGTAATATAAATAGTTTTATAAATATTTTTTGCACCGAATTGTACTGATTGTATATTTGAGTGCATTTTATAAGTGCTTATAAATTTCATTCTGTTCGAAAGGCTGTAACATCATTAAAATACACTTGCAATAATTTTTTTCCCCATTGGCCGTAATGTAACGGAAGATTTTGACTGTCTCTGTCATTAATCTATACTTCCGATTTACATAAAATTTGAAACGACTCGACAAGATTTTGCAAAAATTATATATTTAAAATTTCAGACCATTCGGAAGGCTGTAACATAATTAAAATACACTTGCAATAATTTTTTCCCATTGGCCGTAATCTGACGAAAAACTTTTGACTATCCCCGTCATTAAACTATACATCCGATTTTCATAAAATTTGAAAAGATTCGACAAACTTTTGCAACAATTATATATTCAAAATTTCAGGCTATTGTTTTTGCTCTGTTATATGCGGACAGACGGACTGAACGACGACTATAGGTGCTACGTATTTATATAATTACGAACGCACCTAAAAAATCATTTAAAATTATGCTAATGTTGTAAGTTAACGTTTTATAAGAAAAGTATTTAAATAGTAAAGTATTATTATAAGGAAAAATTGAGTGTAATCTTTATCAAATACTACTACTAATAATACTATTTTGTCCTAGTATGTATACTAAATTAAATTCATGGATAATTGCAGGGGTTTTTCTTTGCAGGGTAGGGGGCGAAGGAGGCATTTTGCGAAAAGTAAATGCTAAAGTTTTCGTTTCGGGGGAACTTGTTTTCTTTACAAATTACAGATTTTTAAACGTAACAATGTTAAAATAATTAATTAATAGCATGTTTTTATGGAATATAATTTTGTGATAGGGCCTGTTTTCTAATTAAGATTTTTGAGAAGCCTGTTTTATTAAATGGATTTTTGTGACGGGGACCTAAATAGACAGCAAATGTTGCATTTCTTAATAATAATAAATTCTTAATAATAATTCTTTGAAATTAAAATCATTACAAGTTATATCTGGTTTTGAAAATCCAGTATGGGAAAGGAGACAGCAAAACAGAGCCTCTGTGGTCATATCCGGTACCGGTTCTATTTACTGCGAGCATGTAGTTTTAAAAATGCTGTAATTTATTTTTTATTTTTTTAGCTCACAGGCTATCAAAGCTTGAGAACTAATGTGCCCGCCGGTTCTGTTACGTACATACGTACATACATACGTACGTATGTACGTAACGCGATAACTCTTGATGGAAATATCCGATTTGCTTCAATTTTTTTTTCTAGTTTCATTCTGATAAGGCGCTTCCCTGATTAGTTTTGGGGATTCATTGGTTAAGTATAAAGGGAGACAACGGGGGCTAATTCCAACTTTAATTTAGATAAATGTTTTTTTTATGCAGATTTATCCGATTTGCTTCAAAAAATTTGTCTACGTTCATTCCGATAAAGCTCTCCACTGATTAGTTTTGGGGGTTCATTGGTTAATTATAAAGTTGGAAAAGAGGGGGGGGGGGGGGTCTAGACTCCCCTTTAGTTTAGATAAATGGGTTTTTCATGCAGAATTATTCGATTTGCTCCAAATTTGGTATACCTGTTTATTATGTTAAGGAGCTTCCCTGATTAGAGTTGGAGGTTCATTAGTTAAGTATAAATCGGGAAAAGAGGGCTAGTCCCCCGCCCCCTTTAAATTAGATAAATATGTTTTTCATGCAGAATTATTCGATTTGCTCCAAATTTAGTACACCACTTTATTATGTGAAGGAACTACCTTGATTAGGTTGGGAGGTTTATTGGTTAAGTATAAATTTGGTAACGGGGGATAGTTCCCCTTTAATGTAGATAAATGGGTTTTTCATGCAGAATTATTCGATTTGATTCAAATCTGTTATACCGGTTCAAATCTGATAAACCTCGTTAAAAGGAAATCTATCTTCTTTGCTGTTTTTGAAGCAAATATAGTTAAGTTTGGTAAAGTGACCGTTCCGTTTTCTTTCCTTTCTTTCTTTTTTTTTTTTTTTTTTTTTTTTTTTTTGTAAAATTTTGTGTACAGCAAAGTTAATTTTCCACCGATTACTTAAAATAGGATGAACCTAGTACCGTCTGTGTATATTTCTTTTTTCTAATTTCTTGAATAACTAATATAAAATTACAAAATCCTTTATTTCCTGCAGAAGATCCATTTTGCTTATTGAAAACATCGAATGGAAATCATTCTGTTGCGGCGAATAATGTCGTCTGCTCTGTGCGGCGGGATCGCTCGTCTGACCGGGATAGCGCAGGTGTTTATTTTTCTTGTTGAAACCACAAGCGTTCAAAAAGTCGTTCGTCTGACATTTGTCTAATCCTTTATCATATCAGCAGCTGAAAAAGTATGTTTACATTAACTTCCAGAAATGAACCCTATAAGACAAAACAAAACAGACAGGCACTTATTTTGCTTTTGTGAATCTTACATTTGCGGTTTAAACGACAGTTGTTGTGTTTCTGTAGAAGCAGATTGAAATCTACAGAAATGTATTTTGAGTATTTTCAAAATACAAAATACATGAAAAAATCATTTCAAAATACATTACCAAAATACTTTCATTTAGCCGGCTTAAAATACAAAATACAAATGTATTTTGAAAATGTATTTCAAATACATGTATTTTCGATACTGCCCATCTCTGTCCGGGAGGTTATCTATCTCTGGATGTCTGTTTGTCTATCACACAGCATGCAATTTTCTTGTAAAGGATAATATTATTATGCAGTAAAACCTCCATAACGGACACACCCGATTAGTGGACACCTCTATTTAGCGGGCTTTTTTTCGATTACCAACCCTTAAATAACTGTACATTTTTTACTCTCAGTAGCGGACACCTCCAAATTGAGGACAAATTCTGCCCTCCCGAGGTGTTCGCTATTCAGAGGTTTTACTGGTAAAACCTCCATAACGGACACACCCGATTAGCGGATACCTCTATTTAGCGGACATTTTTTTGATTACCAACACTTAAATAACTGTACATGTTTTACTCTCAGTAGCGGACATCTCCAAATAGAGGACAAATTCTGCATTCTCGAGGTGTCCGCTATTCAGAGGTTTTACTATATATATTATTGATAGTTATTTTACAGGGCCGCACAAAAGAATAAGAATATATGAAACGAACATAAACTAAATTCGGGATTGGTAGATCGCTGATAGTATAATGTAATTTTAGGATGTTGTTACAGTCATCCGCAGCATGTTTTTAGAGTGTTGTTCATCTAACGAAACCCTACCTGTCTCACTCCTTTGTCTGTCTGCCCGTCTGTCACAGTGCCCGTTCTCAGAAACTATATATGTCGGAGACCTGAAATTTTGCATACTTGTAGCTGAACACCACACATCAAACGGCAAATAATAAAATTTTGAAAAAGTCTAATATTTAACCCTCTGGGCTCTAACTTGTGTATTTTAAGTAATTTTTCTAACTCAGCCCCTAATTAAGTTAGAGACTTGAAAGTTTGCATACTTATAGCTGAAAACTTGCGATAACACGATAAATCATAAAATTTTGAAAAAGTCTAATATTTAATCCTCTGGGCTCCAACTTGTGTATTTTAAGCAATTTTTCTAACTCAGCCCCTAATTAAGTTGGAGACATGAAATTTTGCATACTTATAGCTGAACACCTCACCTCAAACGACAAATAATAAAATTTTGAAAAAGTCTAATATTTAACCCTCTGGGGTCTAACTGGTGTATTTTAAACAATTTTTCTAACTCAGCCCTTAATTAAGTTGGAGACATGAAATTTTGCATACTTATATCTGAACACCTCACCTCAAACGACAAATAATAAAATTTTGAAAAAGTCTAATATTTAACCCTCTGGGGTCTAACTGGTGTATTTTAAACAATTTTTCTAACTCAGCCCCTAATTAAGTTGGAGACATGAAATTTTGCATACTTATAGCTGAACAGTGAACACCTCACATCAAACGACAAATAATAAAATTTTGAAAAAGTCTAATATTTAACCCTCTGGGCTCTAAATTGTGTATTTTAAGCAATTTTTCTAACTCAGCCCCTAATTAAGTTGGAGACATGAAATTTTGCATACTCATAGCTGAACACCTCACATCAAACGACAAATAATAAAAGTTTGAAAAAAATCTAATATTTAACCTCTAATATTTTGTCTCGCGCAATTTTTAAATTTAAACTGTTTTGCAATACTATTTTTTGTTCATTTTGCATAATAAGTGTAATGTTATGTAATTTCTTCTATTTCAGGCTTCTAACGCATCTTAATGAATTTATTTTACAATATCCTTTCTCTTTTAAAATTCACATGTAAATATAGTTTTTATGGCGTAATTTCCAATAAGTGCCTGCTTTTTATACCTAATTATTTAATTCTAATTTGAAGGTTTTTTCTGTTTATAATAGTAACGTGTAAATATTTTTTTTTTTTTTTGAAGCAAACATTATTGTTTGCGCTGTTTATACAGTTGGCAACAGTTTAAATTAATACCATTTTCTAAAATATTAAAAAAAATATCTGTCGAAATACTGAATATTTGAATTTAAAATAGAAATAAAACCTCAAAAAATGAGTAAAAAAAAATTAATGGAATCTGCACACCGGGATCTTCTATTCAATAAAATGATTAAATTCCCGTGTATAGTTTTTGCTCCTATAAAATTTTTTTAATGGAACGATTTTGTCCACCTTTTGCATTAAATATCTCTTAAAATAATTCTTCGATTTGAAAACTGTATGCATCAGCGTGTTGATCAAGCATTTCGCTATAATACCACCGATTTTCATATTTTTGTATGCAATAGTTTTCTTAATATTAACGAAGAAAGACCTCCGGTCACAAAAAATTCAAAACCGGCGGCGGCGGTGACAGCGTTAGTTACTTTTTTAGGGTTTCGTTCATCTGACGAAACCCTATTCGTCTCGCTCCTCTGTCTGTCCGTCTGTCTGTCCGTCACAGAGCCCGTTCTCAGAAACTATACATGTTGGAGACATGAAATTTTGGGTACTTATAGCTGAGCACCTCACATCATACGACAAATCATAAAATTTTGAAAAAGTCGTACATTTAACCCTTTGGGCTCCCGCATGTGTATTTTAAACAATTCTTTCTAAGTGGGGTCCTAATTATGTTGGAGACATGAAATTTTGGGTTCTTATAGCTGAACACCTCACATCATACGACAAATGATAAAATTTTGAAAAAGTCGTACATTTAACCCTTTGGGCTCCCGCATGTGTATTTTAAACAATTCTTTCTAAGTGAGGTCCTAATTATGTTGGAGACATGAAATTTTGGGTTCTTATAGCTGATTACCTCACATCATACGACAAATGATAAAATTTTGAAAAAGTCGTCCATTTAACCCTTTGGGCTCCCGCATGTGTATTTTAAACAATTATTTCTAAGTGAGCTCCTAATTAGTTTGGAGACGTGAAAATTTGCATACTTATAGCTGAACACCTCACATCAAACGGCAAATCATAAAATTTTGAAAATGTTGTACATTTAACCCTTTGGGCTTTCGCATGTGTATTTTAAACAATTCTTTCTAAGTGAGCTCCTAATTAGTTTGGAGGCGTGAAATTTGGCATACTTATAGCTGAACACCTCACATCAAACGACAAATCATAAAATTTTGAAAAAGTCGTTCATTTAACCCTTTGGGCTCCCGCATGTGTATTTTAAACAATTCTTTCTAAGTGAACTCCTAATTATGTTGGAGACATGAAATTTTGGGTTTTTATAGCTGAACACCTCACATCATACGACAAATGATAAAATTTTGAAAAAGTCGTTCATTTAACCCTTTGGGCTTTCGCATTTGTATTTTAAACAATTCTTTCTAAGTGAGCTCCTAATTAGTTTGGAGGCGTGAAATTTGGCATACTTATAGCTGAACACCTCACATCAAACGACAAATCATAAAATTTTGAAAAAGTCATACATTTAACCCTTTGGGGCCCCACACGTGTTTTTGAAACAATTCTTTCTAAGTGAGCCCCTAATTATGTTGGAGACATGAAATTTTGGGTACTTATAGCTGAACACCTCACATCATACGACAAATGATAAAATTTGGAAAAGTCGTACATTTAACCTTTTGGAGTCGCGCATGTGTATTTTAAACAATTCTTTCTAAGTGAGCTTCCTAATTAGTTTGGAGACGTGAAATTTTGCATACTTATAGCTGAACAAACGACAAATCATAAAATTTTTGAAAAAGTCGGACATTTAACCCTTTGTGCTCCCACATGTGCATTTTAAAAAATTCTTTCTAAGTGAGCCCCTATTTAGGTTGAAATTTTGCATACTTATAGCTCAACACCTCAGATCTCACGTCAAATAATAAATTTTGAAAAAGTTTTATGTTTAACCCTTTCAACTCCAGCTTCTGTATTTTAAGCCATTCTTTCTAACTGAGCCCTAATTAAATTGGAGATTTGAAATTTTGCATACTTATTGCAAAACACCTAAGGCCAAGCGACAAATCATAAAATCTTGAAAAAGTCTTACGTTTAACCCTTTGAGCTACCACATATGTATTTGAAGCAATTCTTTCTAAGAGAGCCCCTAATTAAGTTGGTGACATGAAATTTTGCATACGTATAGCTGAATGCCCCAGACCACACGACAAATCATAAAATTTTCAAAAAGTCTTTTATTATTTACCCCTCTGGGCTCTAACTTGTGTATTTTAAGCAATTTTTCTAACCTGCGCCCTTTTAACCCAGGGAGAAATTTTCCAACTTTTGCCGACACCCCTTTGACCATTCTTTCATATTATGCACCATAGCCTTACATATTTTAGTTCCATTTTTTCCCGCCAGGTGCGCCTACTTATCTCGGGTGCTATGGGCCCAATCCCCTCGACTAATATATCTACGCATAGTATGTAAAACTGATTTTCGTTCGGATACAGGTTTATTTAAAATCAAGTGCGCTCCCTGGTTTTGAAATATGGAACTAACAGATTTTTCAAAAGGATAAAGTGTTTTGAAAGGAATATTAAACGAAACCCTCTGTGCGATCTGTGATCACACTTACCCACTTGTTTAGAATAGAGGGATATATAAAAATGAAAACTTGTCTATCTGTCTGTTTGTAATTCTATAAAAATCCACAATTTGGAAGCCAAAATTGTGAAAAGATACGTACATATGTATTAAAACATGGCCGAGGCAACTAAAGTAACCCGGAATCGAAATAATTTATAGTTAATTTTTAATTAATAAAAATCACCAATTTAACAGCAATTTCCTATCAAATTTAAACATTTTTCGTTATAGCAGTTGCCAACAATTAAAAAACACAATAAAATTATTACTACAACAATTAATTTTCTACTGCAAGATTTCCACGTGAAAAATGAAAATGAAATAAATAGTTTGCCGAATTTAAAAAAAGGTGAATATTACGTCATAACTTTTCTATTGCAAGATATTCACATGAAAAATGAAAATGAAATAAATAGTTCGACGAATTTAAATGAAAGTGAATATAACTTCATAACTTTTCTATTTCAAGGTTTCCACGTGAAAGAGGAAAATATTACGTCATATTGGAAATGTAAAGGACGTGGTGGATATAGTATAACGTCATATGAGTGTGAAAAATGTATTGAAGCATGATAAAAACCCGATTAGGGAAATATTGGCGTATTTTAACATTATTGCTCCAATTATAAATTGAAATAAGTTCATTTATAGCTGTATTCTTTTGCGTCTGTTATATACATTTATACATTTTTATATAGCGTTTTCATATGATTCATTCATACAACATTTCGACTGCTTTTTTTAATGTTTGTTTTGTGTTGCATGCAGGGACCCGGAGCTGGAGCTGGAGCCCGGAGCCGGAGCGCTCCGGAGCTGTGTTTTCCCTGGAGCTGGAGCTCTAAATTTCCCCCAGCTCCAGGGCTCCTTTAGTTTTTAATATTCTTTTAAATCTTTTTTTTTTCAGTCTTTTAAATTTCTAGGCTCAAAATATTTTAATTACAGTAGAAGATCTTTATAGCGCGATTCTATATAATGCAATTCTCCATATAACGCACAACTTCTCAGATGTAAACAATGAATTTTGCAGGTAAGAAGCACCTGAAATCCCACATCGTAAAAATTGCTATGCTCTAGAAAACTACATTTGATACATTAATTCAACTTTATCTCCTTAATTCAAAACTTTTTAATGAAAAAAAATTGCTATTATTACAATAAATATTATATTTTTGGAAATGAGTAATATAATGAATGATTGGGTCCAGGTATAGTTGTACCATGTTTATAAAATAAACAATATAAAATGATCATATAATGCAAAAATTTATAATTTGGATAATTCCTGGTGACAAGAAGTGCAGTATAAAGATACTCTAATGTATTTTGGTATGTTTCAGATTTATATGGTCGTGTTTATAAGGTAAATTTAATGATGTGTGAAATGTGATCCATATAATGCAAAATTCTATATAACGCACAACCTTGCGTTTTTAGGTTTGCGTTATAAAGATCTTCTACTGTATATCATTATTCAGTATTTTAATTATATCCTTTTTTAGGTTTTTATTATTATTATTAGAGAAGGAAACCTTCTCAAAACATGGTAACACTACTTAACTTCTACTTTCTACTTGAACTAAGTGACAACACTATTCGAAAATAAATATGGCCGCCTGTTGTTTACATGTGTAGTTGTACAATTTTGGCTGTTTGAAAAGTGTTGAAGAAATTTAAGATTTTTGTGTTTAAAATTCCTCCAAACTTTCTATTTTAAAAGCAAAAGCTAAAAGATGTCATACTTTCTGAACAAGCATTTGAAGTTTGATGAGAAGAAAAATGCATTTTGTCAGATCTTTAATGAGGTAGAAAGTATTTGTGAGCAAAAAATTAAACGTGTAAATTAAAATCTGCAACTCAAAAGCGCGAAGTCGGAGCCGAGTTGGAGCCGGAGCTGGAGCCACAGTATATTCTCTAGGAGCGGAGCTGGAGCTGGAGCATCAAAAATTGTTCGGCTTCGGGTCACTGGTTGCTTGTTAAATTTTGAAATTGATTTCTCAGAACAAACATCCTTCAAATTCTGGGCAACGCCGGACGCTTTAGTTTGTAACAGATAAATGGCTTCTTTTATCTGTACATCTAATACTAATATTACAAAGCGTTATAATATTATAAAGTGCATAATATTATTTAAGTATTGCGCGGCAGCGCAATACTTATTTATTTCCAGTGTCACTTCTCAATGTTAATTTAACATTGAAAAGCCTATGGAGATCATAACTTTTTTCATTTTTTCTTCCCACCTTTTTGTCCCTGATGCCACTCATTTTTAATTCTTTGCAAATTCTAATAATATTATAAATTCAAAGTGTAAAAAACATTTGCCAGACGTCAGGGTCAAAACGGATCATAGAATGCTTTTGCATATAGGTGGATTATAATCTAGAGAGTAACATGGGCTAATTTTTATTTACATTATTCAAATATTTTTCTTAATAATTCCAAATTTCGCCTTTTTCATTAGATTCAACGGACATTTTCTAATAAAATTTAACAATTTTTCCTTCATTGTTGTAAATAATTCAAAAGCCGTAATAATAATTTGCCTAATTTTAGTTGAATGATTTTCACGTGAAACATGAAACTGAAGAAACTGAAATAGTTTTTTTTTTTTTTTTTTAAGAATTAAAAAGAAGATGAATATGACGTCATAGTGGAAATAAAAATGACATTTTCAAGCAGATTTTTAAAGCTCAGATTGGAATTTTTCGTCCAAACTACAGCAATATTCACTACTGCATGGGTGAAAAATTTTGAATTATACATAGGTAAATTACATCACAAATTGTGATGCGATATCGCACAAATCAAAGCCTGATGATGATACCCTCCATTAATTTTGAAATGTGTTCGTCTGAATGCAGTAGTTATTAAAAAACTTGACATATTAAACAAAAACCTAATTTGCAGAACAAATTAAAAAAACAAACAAAATTTATTTCCTAAATTGATTAATCCTGAGAAGGGGCGGATATTAAGATATTTCGTTCAATTCGTTCTACATTTAATGTTAAATTTTTGTAACAAATAAATTAAACCAATTAAACATTAAAAAATAAAAATGAAATTCATACAATATAATACTTTAAACACCTATATACTTAGATTCCGTTCAAATGAAATCGAAATAAATCTTAGACTTTTTCCATTGTTAAGTTGTAAATATTTGTACTGCAGATTTTGCATTATGTTTATGACGATTGTACATAATATGATAAGATACATGCAAAATACAAAACTTTAAAAAAAGTCTAAGATTTATTTCGATTTCATTTGAACGGAATCTAAGTATATAGGTGTTTAAAGTATTATATTGTATGAATTTCATTTTTATTTTTTAATGTTCAATTGGTTTAACTTATTTGTTACAAAAATTTAACATTAAATGTAGAACGAATTGAATGAAATATCTTAATATCCGCCCCTTCTCAGGATTAATCAATTTAGGAAATAATTTTTTTTTTTAATTTGTTCTGCAAATTAGGTTTTTGTTTAATTAATGCTTGTACGTTTGTGAGGTGTTATCTCTGAAACTACATAGCCAACTTAAAAAAATGTTGGTGGCCATCTCTGCTCCGAAAAAAAGACTATTTTATGTCAGTGCAAGAACCCATATCGCTGCAGGAGCAAAAAAGTTCTAAAATTGCGATTTCTGCGATATTGATTGGGTTAGAAACTTTAAATTTGGTGCGTTAGTTACTTTTAAGATGTAAATACTCGTAATGAACGCTCTTTAAAAGGTTCAATTTGACGGATAAACGTAAAAATTTCTAAAAAGGTTCTAAACTATGATTTATTTGGAATACTGAAATTTTTGGGATACTGTTGGGGTTAGAAACTAGAACTTTAGCATGGTAGTAATTAATAAGATGTAAATGCTCGTTGTAGAACGAATTCTAAAAAATCGAAAGACTAAACAAAGCGGAAAAAGATCTAAAGATGATCTAAGTAACGAAGTACATGGAATTGTTAGGAATATAAGCATGAAAATTGACATGGCTGTACTTATCATGACGTAAATTCTCGCAATAGAACAATTTCTAAAAATGTCGCTATATAAAACAGTGCAGAAACAAAAAACTTTCGAAAATTTTCTATTTCTGTGTTACTGCTGAGCCCAAAATCTTGAAATTTTGCTTCGGGTTAGTTTTAAAATATACAATTGTCTCTATGAATGGTGTCTAAAAAATTTAAAATTTAAAAAGATGAGATGAACGAAAGCGATCTCAATTACCAACTTATTTGGAATTATTAGGTACAGCAACTTTAAATATTTCATAATACTGCATTTCCTCCGCAAAACATGCAATTTATATGCAACAAAACTGATAGATACCCACCTAGCTATAAATAAATTGTGTAAATATTGAATAAAGACCTGTATGAAACAGTGAGTAGGTTGCCCGAAAGTACTTGTTAAAGTGTTCCTTCTCAAGGCTTTTCTCTCTCTCGCCAAGGCCACTAACAGAGGGAAGTGCCGTTTTAAATGTGATATGAATTCTTTATCCGATTCATTTTTCTAGACATTTTATCATAAGGTCATAGTCTCAATTATCATTAGTAGATTTTTTATATATTAACTTATTCTGGTGAAATTTCATAATTGGGTTCATATTGGCGTATGTTAGCTTGCATGATTTGCTGAATAAATATGTATGGATTTGTAAATTACTTCATATGACACTTTGAAAGCTCAAAAGTTATGCAGACGATATATTCAGATCTTGTGTCATACTTTATTTTCTAATCATTGCCGATTTCTTTTATTTAATACATGCTAAATACAGCTCAACTTGTGCAGAATATGTTTGAAAACAAAACAATACACCGTATTTAGTGGCCAGCATACACTCATCATTTAAATCCGATCGAGCATATCTAAAACACACTCTAACGACGCATTGCATGCCACTGTTGATGTGTTCGGTGCTTTGGTACTACATCAGATTTTGAGGAGAGAATTCCTTAAATGTTATCTACAACCTCATTGCATCCTTGGAAAACAGATATTGTACAATATTAACTATTCCGGGGGAGCACACACCATATAAAGTATAGTCCATTCTTTTTAAACATCATATATTTGTCATTTAAAGTTACTCAAATTGGTGCGGAGCGTCTGATTATGCTCTTGACATCATTTTATACAGTTGAAATTCCGATATAAGTAATTTAGTGTTTCATTTTCTATTTTACTTTTAATATATAGCGTACTTTCAATTTTATATCCATGCATGGCTGTCTTGAATGGTTTGATTTCCCATTTTTTTAAACAGTGTATACGAATTTATATATAAGATTTTGTAATTCTACGATTCGTTTATTTTCATCATTTAAATTTATCGCAGTATATGGGCAATTAAAGATAACATCTCATTTTCTTTGCTTCCACATGTTATTATTAAAACTATGTTCTCAGCAATATCGCTCAGACTAATCCCTCTGAGGGAAGTCTACAAATATAGGCCGAGAAGCTAAAGTTTAAAATCAGTAAATGCTGTATTTTTAAAATTTTGGTTTAAATTTGATCTCCCATTAAAATTTTACCCTATGGTTTTTATCTACTCTCCAAAATAAAAGTAGGTGTTTTTCAAAGCAGAGATAATGTCTGTAACTTTTAATAAGTAGCATATATCTCATGACTCCCTCCAAAAACGGCATATAAAAAGTCAGAAACGCTAATTTTTTAAAAAGAAATCTAGAGCCCCTGCCTCCCACCCTGGAATTTCACGCACCATTCTTTTTTACACTTTATCTTTTGTGTTATAAACGTTCTTAAAGTTTCAAACAGATTGCCTTGCTAGATTTCCTAATTTTAACAAAATCGCGTTATGTTAGTTCCACATTCCACCACAAGGAGGCGCACTCTATTCTTAACAAAAGCTCCTTTACACAACCTATCAGTAGATATGTTACTCGAGGAGGTGGCGGTCTTCAGCAAGAATTTAAGATATTTGTTGAAATTACTATTCGGAAATAGTGGTAACTTAACTTTTGTCACATTTATATGTACTAAGTAGCATGTATCTGAGGACTGCGTCAAAAAACCGCACCTGAAACGGTATGAAACGCAAAGGTAAAAAAAAAAAAAGAAATATTTCGCCCCTCCTCTCCCCTACCCACCTGCCCGAAATTTCACGCGCCATTTTTTATAAACTTTTTCTAATGTGTTATAAACTGTCTTAAAGTTTCAAGCAGGTCGCTTTTTCAGATTTCCTACTTTAAATGAAATCGCGGTCTCTTAGTTCCACTTTCCACCATCAGGGAGCGCACTGTATTTTTAACAAAACTGTATCTGAACGTAACTCCGTTACACAACCTATCAGTAGATATGTTACTCGAGGGGGTGGAGGTGTTAAGCAAGAAATTAAGATATTTTTGAAATTACTATTCGGAAATAGTGGTAACAAACTTTTGACATTTTTATATTTAATAAGACTCATTTATTTCAGGACTCCGTCAAAAAACCGCACCGGAAATGGTAAGAAACGCAAAAGTAAAAAAAAAAAAAGAAATTATCGCTCCTCCTCCTCTCCCCACCTTCCCGAAATTTCACGCGCCATTCTTATATAAACTTTTTCTAATGTGTTATAAACTATCTTGAAGTTTCAAACAGATCGCCTTGTTAGATTTCCTACTTTAAATGAAATCGCGGTCTATTTACTTCTACATTCCACCACCAGAACGCACTCTGTTCTTAGAAAAAGCTTATATGAACGAAACCTCTTCACGCAACCTACCCGTAGATACATGGATGGGGGGAGGGCGGTCTTAACCAAGAATTTAAGATATTTGCTGAAATTACTTTTCAAAAATAGTGGTATCAAGACTTCTGAAATTGTTATCTCGAATAAGTAACATTTATGCTGTATTTTTACAAATCGCACGTCGTTCTGAAGAATACTACAATGAAACGTAACGTGACTATCGTTTAAAATAAGCATATAAAAGAAATAAACCAATTAGTGAAATTAGCGCCCCCCACTCATAAATTAAGGGTGCAAAAGTTCTGTACGAACATCCGACATGAGTTCCCATTGCCTGCGGCACTATATAGTTGGCGGGCGATAAATTCGGAATATTTTTCAGTATTTAAAACATAAAAGAAAGCAATTAAAAAATGCGTTTAAAAATGTCCTTAAAAAAACACTTCTGAAAAAAAAAATTATTATCAGTATCAAAAATGAGAATTTAAATTCTATTAAAATTGTTGCTACCCGCTACAGCAGCAGAAAGCATTATAATGCAAGGACATATTGTTGCCAATTTCTAATTTCTAGTAGTAAAAGAGCCAGTAAGGAGTATTCTAATCTTTTATTTAACGTTTAAAAAGCACATTTCTTGCTAAATATATCATCATCAAACAGGCACCTCCAATTTTCCGTAAATCAACCAAAATCGCCGATTTTTTAGCAGATATTATCGCTCAACCAATCAAAGTAGAAAACAAGTTGGAAATTGCTCGTCAAACGTGGCAAATGAGGTGCGTTCGTACTATAACAAATTTTATAATTATTTTTTGCACCCCATATTGTACGGAATGTATAATTTTTTGCACTTCATAAAGTGCATAGTCTTTAACATCATTAAAATGCACTCCCAATATTTTTTTTCCCATTCCCCGAACACTTTTGACTGTCCCTGTAATTAAACTATACATCCGATTTTCCTAAAATTTGAAATGGCTCAACAAAATTTTGTAACAATTATTTAATATATTTAAAATTTCAGATCATTTGGAAGGCTGTAACATCATTAAAATGCACTTGCAATAATTTTTCTCATTGGCCGTAATGTAAAGAAAAACTTTTGACTGTCCCTGTAATTAAACTATACATCCGATTTTCATAAAATTTGAAATGGCTCGACAAAATTTTGCAACAATCTTATATTTCAAATTTCAGACCATTCGGTTGGGTAGTTTTTGCTCTGTTATATGCGGACAGACGGACAGACGGACGGACTGAACGACGACTATAGGTGCTACGTATTTATATAATTACGAACGCACCTAAAAAACAAACAGAAAACAGTGTGGCAAACAAAATGCCTGCCAGGTTGTCAAGTTAGTTGATAGGTTATGACGTCATTTGAAACTAATCCATTCTCTTAAACGCTCATTATTATTAAATATGTTTTAAAAGCATGTGTTTCACCTTCATGCTAAAATTTAATGTTTAGTTGAAAAAACAGTCACTCTTGAAACATTAAGCACTCAAATTGTTTTATTTAATTGTATCCCGGTTTACTTAATTATTTTTGCGAAAGCTTTATACAACCAACCAACCGAAAGCAAGCGGAAGCAAAGAAACGTATTTTTGATGAGCGATGCTTTATGAACCAGCCAACCGAAAGTAATCTGAGGGGGAAAAAGGCGTACTTTTGATGAGAGTGATGTCCGAATATTAATTAATTACTCAGCTAATAATTAGAATATTAAAATTCTGAGGATATGGTGGATTAGAAGAGGCCTTGGACTCTTTTCAAAAAAATTTTGAACCTCGTACGTGCCGTAGATTTTGCTAGCCGTCGCACACAGACAGACAGACGGACAGACAGAGCGATTTGTTCTTTTTAGTGTTTCCCCCAGAATAAAAAAGGGCAGGGTGCTCCTTCAAAAAAGGGCACTTTAACCGAACAAAAAGGGCGCTTCAGCTGAACAAAAAGGGAACTTTTTTAAGAAAAAGGTTTTTGAAATTTTTGTTTTGATTGCTGTTTATTTGATTGTCACAAATTTCGTCAAAAGATCGCGGAAAAAGCGCGAATTTCGCAAAAGATTGCAGAAAAAGTGCGAATTTCGTCAAAAGATCATTGAAAAAGCGCACATTTCGTCAAATGATCACGAAAAAGCGCGAATTTTGTCAAAAGATCGCGAAAAAACACGAATTTTGTCGAATGATCGCGCAAAAAGCACGAATTTCGTCAAAAGATCGCGGAAAAAGCGCGAATTTCGTCAAAAGATCGCGGAAAAACACGAATTTCGTCAAAAGATCGCAGAAAAAACGTAAATTTCGTCAAAAGATCGCGGAAAAAACGCGAATTTCGTCAAATGATCACGGAAAAAACTCATTTCATCTAAACATCGCGGAAAAACGCGAATTTGGTCAAATATTTTCAGAAAAAGTGCGAATTTCGTCAAATAATTGCAGACAAAACGCGAATTTTTGTCAAAGGATCGCAGTAAAATGCGAATTCCGTTAAAGGATAGCGCAAAAAACCCGAATTTCGTCGAAAGATCGATGAAAAAACGCGAATTTCGCCAAAGGATTGCGAGAAAAAACACAAATTTCGTCGAAAGACCGATGAAAAAACGCGAATTTTGTCTAAGGGCCACTGAAAACATCCATAATTAGCACCGAGAGGAGATCGTCCCCCGGCATTCCCCTCTGCTGTAACGTTTCAGAAAATTTACTATGAATTTCAATTTATTTTTTTTTTTACTTAGAATCACCCTGATTTAGTTATATATTGGAATTCAGATTTTTATGCGGAGGGAACAGGGGAATTCTTGTTTCCAAGGTATGCTCATAGACTACTTTCTCAATTTTTTAATTTGTTTGGATCAGATTTTTAATCTGTGTAATATATAATTGATTTGATATCAGAAACAATACTACAACCACATATATGGCGAAATTCAAGATTTTTTTTCCACGATCGTTTTGCTAAATTCACGATTTTTTTCCACTATCGTTTCGCGAAATTCACAATGTTTCTACGATCGTTTAGCGAAATACACGATTTTTTTCCACGATCGTTTCGCGAAATACATGACTTTTTTCCACGACTGTTTCGCGAAATACACGATTTTTTTTTTCATGACCGTTTCGCGAAATTCACGTTTTTTTTCCCCGCGATCGTTTCGTGAAAATCATGGTTTTTTAACGAATTTTTTCCACGACTATTTCGTAAAATTCACTATTGTTTACCAGGATCGTTTGTCGAAATTCACATTTTTCCCCCGCGTTCCTTTGATGAAATTAGGGTTTTTTGCTTCACTTGATTGCCGATTCTTTTTCTGTGACCGATTGATCAAATTGGCAATATTTTTTCGCGGCCGATCAACAGAATTAACGATCTTTGTTTGCGCAATCTTGACAAAGTTCGTGATAATTTTTATGCAATCTTTTGACGAAATTTTCGTTTTTTCTCCCTGATCGATGGATGAATTTAATTTTTCTTGCGATCGATTGACGATTTTTGTGATATTTTCCAGCAACTTATTGGGACATTTTGAGGTTTTTCTTTTGATCCCTTGAAGAATTTCGAGGGCGTTTACCGCGATCGATCGACGGTTTTCGCGGCTTTTTTACCGCGACTAACTGAAAGACTTCGTGATTCTTTTCCCACGGTTGATTAACATAATTGCCGATATTTTCCAGCTACCTATCAGCGAATTTTGTAGGTTTTATTCTTTGGATCGATTGGCTAATTTCCAGAGATTTTTTCCCCTCTATCGTGTACGAATTTCGCTATTTTTTTTCCTGCGAATGATTAACAAATTTCGCGATTTTTTTCCTGGATGCGATTTTTGAATTTCGCAATTTCTTTTCTTCCGACTGATTGATGACATTCGCGTTATTTTCTAGCAACTTTTAGGCAAATTTTGAGGGGGTTTTCTGGCGACCAATCGGCTACTTTCGAGATTTTCTCCCAGGGACCTACTGGAGAATTTCGTGATTGTTTTCCTGTGATTGATTAACATAATTGGCAATATTTTCCTTCTATTAGGAAATTTTGCAGGCTTTATTCTTGGGACCGATTGGGTAACTTCCGGGGCTTACTGGCGGAACTCACGGTTTTTGCTTCATGCTAACGTAAACGAATTACACGATTTTTTTCCGCGAACGATCGACAGATTTCGCGATTTTTTCCCCGTGAGCGATTGGAGAATTTTTTTAGTTTCTCGTGCGTTAGATTAACGAAATTCACGATTTTTCCCGCGTCCGGCTGAAACAGTTGTTTTTCCGACCGACTGATGAATTTCACAATATTTTCCCGCGATTGACACTTTTTTTTTTTTTTTTTTTTTGCGATATTTTTGCGCGACCGACTGTCGAATTTCACAATATTTTTTCACGATCGATAGACTAATTTTGCAATATTTTCCCGCGATCAATTCTAGAATTTCAGATCCATCGATCGATTGCAAATTTCCGGATTTTTTTCGCGACGTATTGTTAAGATTCGTTAGTTGAAACATGCCGGGGCAAAATTTTGCAAACCCAAAACGGGCAGGGCGCGTTTGTAGTTATATAAAAATGGGCAGGGCGCATTTACAGCTATAAAAAACGGGCAGGGCGCTGCGCCCTCACGAAAACGCCTAGGGGAAACACTACTTTTATTAGTATAGATTAGAGGTAGTAGACGTTAATATAAACCTTGCCGGAAAATTATAGCGATTATTCTAGGTCACAGAGTTTTTGAGTACTGTGAAAGCACTTATTTTCGCGAGCCGTAATTTTCGCGAAAATGAAGATATCTGTGGTTTCGCGAGCTGAAAATTTCGCGAGTTTTATGTGAACAGATCCGAAATTTGAAAAATCCCGAAACTACCTAAATAGAACCCCTTTTGCATAAGGCGCTTTAAGAAACTTCCTTTTGTTCTGACATAATGATTCGATACATCGAGAATATTCTTGTACCTTATTACGACAAGCAGGGAGAGCTTCTCGGGCTGGTTCTAGAACAACCTGGTGTAGCATTGTTCGTAGTTTTTAAGACACACCAATATCCTCTTTTTCTGGCTGAACTAGAGAAGAGGAATATTATTCTAGTTTTTGTACTCGCTTCCTGCACAAGAGATCTCCAGCCTTTGGACCTAACTGCAAACGGCGAATTCAAGCGTTTGTCCAAGAATGAGTTTATTGAGTGGTATTCTAATGAGCTTAAATTTTTAGAGGAAAAGAATCTGTGGACCTGCGAATATCACGACTAAAACCGATTCACACGCTTCTTGGTTTGTGTGAACATTTAACAGTGTTGAACCCATGAGATAATTTTGAATGGCTTCAAAGAAGCTGGTATAAATATTGCAAGTGAATGAGCTGCATTCTATTAGTTGTATTATTGTTTTTATTCAAGAAATAGTTGTATAGTAATCAAGAAATAGTTGTAAGTATTCAAGAAATTTTTGTACTTATTTCTTATTTAACACGTTCACGCCGGCGCGGTGAGTCACACTCGACTATCTCAGAGTTGTCAAGCCTCCGGCTTTTTGCACACCACAATTATTTTAGAGAAAATGTTGTTCCTTTAAATCGCCCAATTGTTCTAATTAAATAAAGCAACATTTTCTGTATTAAAATACTGGTATCCAAATAGCCGGAGACTTGTCAGCCCTGAGACAGTCGAGTGTGACCCACCGCGCCGGCGTGAACGTGTTAAGTAACTGTAATCCTTAAATTTTGGAAAAATTTCTGATTTTTTATTATTATTTGAAGCGAAAAAAAAAATATGGTACTTTTCGGTTAGCCGGGCGCCAGTATTATGTATACCTAAATATGTATATATACATGTATGTATATACATATTTATATACATATATATGTGCGTGTATATATAAAACATATGCATATATATATATAATGTATATATACATACATGTATATATATACATATTTATGTATACATAATACTGGCGCCCGGCTAACCGAAAAGTACCAAAAATATTTCTCGAGGCTTATATTTTCGCGATTATGACAGGCTCGTGAAAATCGCGAAAATTAAAGCCTCGCGAAAATAAGTGCTTTTACAGTAATTAGCATTTTTCTGTTATACACAAATTTCGATTTACGGGCATTCAGAAAAATTGTTGAGCATCGCTGAATATACCTATCGTTGCAGAAAAATAAAAGCATTGTTGATAATGATTTTCGAAAAAAATCATCGGTAATTAGCCGAGATATTAACCCTCAAAGGTACGGTCAGTTTGGACATATACAAGGACAGGGGCGGCGTACTCTATGCTTAGTTAACAACTTTTAATGATATATATATATGTAATGTAATGTCCAGTAACAGTATAAAAGCAATAAACGTCAAATTGTTAAAAACATACTGATTTAAGGTGTCTCGGGACTCTAAAAAGTGGAAAAAATGAAAAAAAAGACCATATTCAACATTTAATGTCTTAAAATGTATATGATTTTAAAACACAATTTTAATTGCGATGAAAGATATAAGTATGTTCTTTCGTTTCATGTATTTTAAAAATTGCAAGATACAGAATTAGTATTCATAGGGGGCTCGAAACTGTTAGACATTTGTCGAACAAAAAATTGGCATAAAAGTTTACGCGCAGGATTACAAAATAAATATTGCAACTAGAATGAAAATTTTGGTGCATACTTATACTTCAGATTGTAATAATTTCCCTGAACTTAAATAAATTTGTATTTAAAGCATTTTTATATTTTTAATGCAATGTTGCATTTAGCTAATACAAAATTTTGAAAATTTCAACAGTAAAATCACTTAAAAAATATTTTTTTTGAACAATAAAAACGAAATTTTAGGTTCAGTTTATACAGACTAACATGAAATATACAGGGTGATTCAAAAAAGATGGGAAAAATTTTAAGAGGTGATAGTACACACCCAAACAAACATTTTGGATCAAAGAATGCATGGTCGAAAACTAAACGTAAAGAAGTTAGAGGGCGCCTAAAGTTATGTTCTTATACGAAGCAAAAACACACAATGAACGATTAAATTAAGTTACGAAAATAAATTTAATGGCATTTGATTACAATAAGTGCTCAAAACATTGACTGGCAGCTGTTATGCACGCAGTACAACGGCGAAGAACAGATTGGCGAATTTTCTGAAACACACCAGGCACCACCGCACTCGCCAGATCTTTCATGTCTCGATTTTTTTTTGTGGGACAGCTAAAGGCTCTTGTGTATGAGACTCCCATTGGATCCGCAGAAGAGCTTGTCGCCAAGCTTTCGGCTGCTGTATAGGGGAAGTTCCCGATATGCCTGGTGTGTTCTCTTTCATCTTCACCTAACACTTCATTTATAATGGCTGTTTCATAATAATAGAAGCCACCAGTCCATCAGAAGAAAATAACTCGGTTAAGCGGGTCTCTACTGCAGTACAAAACAAATTTCAATTTTAAGACTTAAAGCACACGTTTTATTTTACGTAAAATGACGTCATTCGCATCCGCTTAAGAATTCCACTTTTACGATCTACTCTTAAACATCTACAGTAAAGCATGCATAGCACATCACTATCGCGAAATAATGCACAAATGCAGCAAAAAGATTCCGTCATTTAAGAAAATCGAAAAAAAAAAACCCGGCTTTCTAATGATTCATAGATACTTACAATTAAATATAGTATATAATAGCTCCATTGTTTTAACAGAAATCATTCGTTTATATTTTTTTCAAAATAGCACGTATTTTAATTACATTTTCTTTTGGTTGTTACGAGAAAATGGCAACAAAAATATATAATTGCGATTTTAAAACTGTTTTTCCTTTACTTTCTACAGAAATGAAGTACTTCCGTTGCCAATATTCCGTTGCGACCATTGGTACCATTTTTTGCATAAGTACCATTTTTTCTGACGCCAATTTGGCGAAAACATTAACAGCATAAACAACAACATCCGGGTTACCATATCAAGAAAAATAACGACACTTTGGCGCCAATTGAGTTCTCGTTGCGTACATGACATTGGCGTCAGAAAAAGATCGCGCCATTATGGGGCGTATATGACATCTGTGCCAAAACTTTTATTAGAAACACAAACAAATTATTTTATTATAAAATGCACAAAGTTTGATTTAATGTAAAACACACGCAATCTCTTCTATTGGATTGTCATATGAAGGATAATATCATCAAAATTCTGGGTTGCTATGGAATAAAATTGCCATTTTTGGCACTAAAAGGATACCCCAATGCGTCTGAGACATCGTCTTTGCCTCCGTTTGCTCATATGTTGAAATAAGTTCAATAATAGGGAGATTTGGCACAGGTGTCATATACACCCCATATTGTCGCAATTTTTCCCAACGCCAATTTGGCGAAAACAACAACATAATAAACAACAACATCCGCGTTACCATATCAAGCAAAATAACGACACTTTGGCGCCATTTAAGTACCCGTTGCGTATATGACATTGGCGTCAGAAACAAATCGCGCCAATATGCGTATATGAACTCTGTGTTTGTTTGTTTTTTTACCTGAAAACCTTTTCATATTCAACTCAATTCATTTTCAAAAGTTTTGCTTACATTAGGAATGAAACCTAAAATGCCGTTAACTTTGAATCCATACTTCTTCAAATTTACCATTTCTCTATAAAATCATTTTTATTTTTAAAATCTAAAAATTAACTCTTATGCAGTTTTATTCGAAAAAATAATCTTGATGGAAAATATTCATCTACCAGATTGAAGTTGAAGTGGATTTGTGCTATTATAATGAGGATAGTACGCGCTCGTTGGCGGGTTTATCACTGTTTGGCACAATTTGATAATTTTAGAATGAATTAACAGTTTTTTGCATATTAAGGATAGAAATTTTATTTTTTTAAACTAAATTTTATAAAAGCACGTAGATCGAGTAATTACCAGTCCGAAAATGCATTCCATACTTTTTTCTGTCCATTATTTAAGTCTGTAGCTTAATTGAATTAATATATGTTTGACGAAGGATTTTTTGATCATTTTCAGTATCTCGACGTTTTTTAAAAAATCCTGTATCTCTGTTTATAATTATTTTATAGAGACGAGTTTGGTGTCAAATTGAAGCTTTTCTTCAGTAGATTCTTCTAGTCTTAATTTTATTTCTCTGCGATACTTGCTTTCTTAAATATCTGAAATTTTAAAATGACACGTTTGGTCGATTTAACATGGACAAGTTGTCTTCAGTATAATAAGCAGTTACGCTGTTCTGGCTTTTGTTTCTTGGCGTTTGTTTGTTTGGCGGGGTTAGCATTTTTTTATAGCTTGGCTTGGCAGAACGACCGTCCTGCTGGATAAGAAATTGTGTTTGTTATATAAATTGTTATGTATGATTTTAAGTACCGTATATACTCGCGTATAGGTCGACTCGCGTATAAGTCGACCCCCTAATTTTCGAATTCAAATTCTGCAAAAAATCAAAAACCCGCATATAAGTCGACCCCCTAACTTTTTACTTCAATTTTGCGCAAAATCAAACCAAATATTTCACTTGCCTATGCGAAAAAGTAGTAAGTAAATAAAAATAAATCATTGAAAATTTTTTTAATGATAAATGATTATTATTTGTATATTTTCTGTAATATTTTATTATTCATACACATAAAAAGTCAGAATTTTGCAGTATTCGAAGTTTTATTTTTTATTTGACTCGCGTATAAGTCGACCCCCCAAATTTGCTTGCCAAAAATTGTCAGAAATTCCTCGACTTATACGCGAGTATATACGGTATTTATGATAAAAAAAAGAGACTATTACATAACAACAGGTCTTAGAATTAGTTAAAGTAAAAAAATATATGTATAATTAATCAACTATTATCCAAAAAATAAAATATTTAATTGCTTAAACAAGTAATAAAAAGAAAGTTAAAGTGTCAGATAAAGCAATTGGTGTACCTTTTTAAAATTCAACCAACATATTTGAAATTCCGACTACAAATCCATGTATCTGGGAGCACGGCAGTGCGTCCGCCAAGTTCGCACAAGCCGTAAGCTACCTTTTCCTTAACCATTTTGGCATACTTTTCACCCCCTCATAACGTCGTTTTAGGTGAGAGATATAGAAATTTTTCTTTTATACACATGTTCGTATGGTCAAACTGAACTAAGGTTCCACGATTTCATGTTTCTATATTTAGTAGTTTTCGAAATATTAAATTCCGAAAAAGCGCTTTTTTGTCACTGACTCACTTCGCATCATCAAATAACTAACGTATTTCTAAAAGTCGTAGAATCATGAAATTTCACAAGTAAGTCGGGTTTGTAGCACAATTAACCAGAAAAATCTGAAAACACAGAATTTCCGCCTCTAAACCCTTCAATGGTGTTCATTTGGTCGTAAACAGTTCCTTAACACATTCAGTTGTGCCAATGTTGGTCGCCAAAACTCGATTACAGAGTTTTGAAGGGAGTCACGTGATTTCAAGCAGAATAACGTTATATATATATGCTTTTCCAAAGATGTTTGTTAAATAGAAAAAATGAATATACCTAAAAATTTTAATCAGTATAGGTTATGATATATTTACGATATTAAAACAACAAAATATTTAACAAAATATAACCGCAATTCGGTACGTTTCTGATATAGTAGCTTTGGCGGAATACAGAAAATAGCCTTGATGAGAAAAGAAATTTGATAATAACGTATTTTATGGCAACCTATATTTACTGTGTCATATACACAAGCAATTTCTTCAATATGTATACAATTTATTTAATGTAAGGAACCTGTTTATTTATTTTTATATACCAACATAAATAATTTGTATATAAAAAATAATATTTTATACATGTATAAATAAAATGTTTATATGTATCGTATATAAATACATGGTACTTCTTAGTTATCCCGTCTACCAAATTACTGTCGCCAAATTGTAAGATTAAATGCCAATAATGGTTTGCCATTAATTAATTAATTGTAAGATTAAATGCCAATAATGGCCAATACAACCATTAATTCGACGTTTTATTCGTATTTTTATTAATGTTTTACTAATTTATTTGTTCTTTCGTTATTTAAAATAAAAATTATGTCAATGTGTATAATTTGGCGAGTGGTTTGGCGATTTATATAATTTGGCGAAATTGGTCGACGGGATAACTAAGAAGTACCAAATACATATATAAATAACATAAAAGTTCATCAGGTTTGTTTTCATTGTTGTTTATATCATTCGGCAACATATCTCAGTTTCTGAAGTCCGAATTGCGCCAAGATTTTTAAAAAATGCCAAGGCCCCTATAGTTGAAAAATATCCTAATTCCATATGAAAGTTTAAAAATCTCCTTTTAATTAAATGAAATGTGTAACTAATAAACTGTCTTTAACGATGTGCGAAAGATGCGGCGTCCGAAGTCCGCTGCTAATGTTATTATATTGTATTATTAGCCTACTTACTGTTAATTTATTGTTAATTTTAAATCCCTAAAAGAAACATTATAGTTATAGATAAGATATGTTGGTCGCCAAAACCCAATTACAGAAAATTAGCCTGAGTTATAAAGGTGTTACATGATTTCAAGCTGAATGAATTTTTATATGCTTTTACAAAAATCTTAATAAGGCAAATCTTTCAGTTTATCTGTCCATCTTTCTATCTTTTATTTCCTTAAAACAAATTTTATTAAAGACCGGGAGGCATCTGCACAGATCATCACCTCATCGAGTTGACGGCTGAAATTTTAGGATTAGTTATATATCGATTAGCGTATTGAAATGTAACTGGTCTGCCAAGCCATATCTTTGTGGAAACCACCTACAGACCCGATTTTACGGGCTAATTGGTGGATTTTCCATTGTGTTTTCCTGCACCCATTCCTCCATGTTTCCAAACTTTTGAATGCAGGAAAATACAATAGTAAACCTATCAGTTAACCACTAAAATTAGGTCTTCAGGTGGTTTCTACCAAGATATGACTTAACAGACTAGTTGCATTTAAATATGCTAATCTAGTTTTAACTAATCCTAAAATTTCAGCTGTAAACTCGATGAGGTGATGATGTGTGCAGACGCCTCCCGGTCTATTATAAATGTCGGGATTCTAATCTCAATAGTACTCTGGTCAATCTGACAATTATCCCTACTATTTATGGAACACTATTCCTTTGAGTGCGTTTTAGTGATGTTAATGAACTTATGCATATGCATCATACATATTATACATATGCATATAATACGTAATACATTTGCATCATACATATTATAGGTATGTGTATAATACATAACACATAGGCATCAATATGACGTCAGAATAAACAAAATATTTTTTGTCGCCAAATTTGAGAATTGACATGATATATTACCAAATTTGGCAAAACTTTGCTAAATGTCGCCAAGCTTGGCAAATATTTGACGCTAGTGGGTATTTTTCAATGAGTTAATTATTAATGTGAGCCATCTATTTTTATTTTTCCGCATATCATCTGAATAGTTAAATGATATAACGTACTAATATTTTCAAAGTGCTAATAGTTTCGTCACTGCCCAAAACCTCTGCTATTGTTATTATATTGTACTGTTATTCTACTTACTGTTACTATGTTGTTAATCTTTACACCGCTAAAACTTCTGTATTATATAAAGAGAATTTACGGAAACTATTAAAGCATTGAAACTGCCAGTTCTCCTTATGATTATTATAATTCTATAATATGTAACCTGTTAATCGATATGTACGTTAGAATGAATCTTCTATAATCTGGTTCCTCGCATTTTAGTTTTCAGGTTTCGAATAAAATTAGGTAAAATCTTAAAACCGTGGCACATTGACTAATTCTTCAACACGATCAGATGAGAAGAATGATAGATTTTCAAATGGATCATGGCAGTGAGCCGGTAGACCTTCTATTCTTCCGTAATCGAGCCTATTGAAAAGGTTAACGTGAAACAAAAAGATATTAGCATCAATATGGTTTAATGCAAATGCAGATATTATCAAAGGATTTCATAAGAACCATTTTACTTGTACCCAGTCGTATCAGTTAAAATACAACAATTGGCAGTGAGCCCAATTAAAAAAGATTACTTAATAGGATTAAAAATTTCCGCATTAGAGAACGAATCGTAACTGCTAAGGAAACATGCATAAGTGAGTTAAGAGATATTTGTCACGAAAGATGAAATACATAGCAACACAAAATATATGATGTGCTTCCATGATCGTAAAGAGTTCTTGATTTCTCTATCAAAAGCTTCCGACTTGGCAAAAGAATGGGCAAGTAAATTAAATTATGAATAACAGTAACATGATGCAACGTTTAACATGGAATTAATACGGTAAATACTGCTTGCTAGAGGCGGCTAGTACTTTAATATAAAAAGAAATAAAGTATAAATTTGTAAAGCTCAGTGAAATAAATTTAGGTATTTTTATGTTAGCCGGGCGCAAGTGGCAAATCGCCAAATACTGTTCCCAACTCCCCATTGTTCATATTGCATTCAAGATATATACTTTTCAGTCATCTCATTTAAAATAGATGCATTTCCCTAATTTTATTTAATAGAATATTTAACATAGAAATAATTAAATAAATAAATAAGAAATAATAACATAAACCAAAATATTTTATTTGAAAATCAAAGCATTGTTTCTAATTTACACATGTAAAAAATGAAAACTGCTATTGGCGAAAAAACAAAAAGCTAATGAGGAGATTTGCTCTCGGCTAACATAAAAGTACCGAAATTTAAGTTTTTTCATATTAATATAGTTTAGAATAACAAACTTGAAAAACATACAAAAAGAAGTGATATCCCAACAAAAAGTTTTCGGTTAAAAAAAAAAAAGCGCCAAGTTCTCCTTAATGTTTCGGCCAGAAAAAGTAGTGATATCTGAAGTTCGCACAAGTTAAAAGCCAAATATCCCAAATCTTTCATTGAAAATGGCTTCCTGCGACTGGCCGTTAATGCATTCGAGAGAGTTTTTCAAATTTTAAAATATGTACAAATGAGCTACATGTCAACTACATTTTTTGATTATTTTAGGCATTGTGTGGCACAGAGTACAGAAATAAAATACACATTTGAAAAAAGCATTTAAACAACTTCAGTCTTTTTAAATGCTTAGAAGTTAAAAATAACAAAATACTTGTATTCAGTAGATAATATCCATAATTGCTAAAACATAATTAGTATCAGCTTTTAACAGTTTTTAAATCGAATACCTCTTAATGTATGCAAACAAACTATAATAAATGTTCAAACGAAAAAAATCTCTTACGTCAATACACAAGATTTCAATATTATACAATAAAATATAATGTAACATATTGTGAGATTTGAAGTAGGTAAATTTTGTTTTATTTCTTGGGTTTTACGTTAATGACTTTAGCTTTAGACTGTACAAAATGGCAATTAAACCACAAGTGGACTAAATGATCTGTAATCAAAACTAATGTTTGTTGAAACTGAATGGTAGTTATCAGAAATCTTTTACTTATAATGTGTTTATGTGAATTTGCCTCTTTGCATTCTAATATTACTTTTAATATTTAAATAATTCATAAATGCGTAATTTCCAATCATTAATTTTGAAATGCTGTAGAAGGCATTAACGGCCAAGTCGCAGGAAGCCATTTTCAATGAAAGATTTGGGATGTTTGGCTTTTAACTTGTGCGAACTTCAGATATCACTACTTTTTCTGGCCGAAACATTAAGGAGAACTTGGCGCTTTTTTTTTTTTAACCGAAAACTTTTTGTTGGGATATGTTAGTCCAACATCATTGAGAAATCATGTTTATTATATTCTAACTCAATAAAATGTCTTTAGAATTAGTTAAAAATAGGTTTGGAAAAAAAGCCACGCCGGTGGCTTTTATTAGTTTTAACCGGCTTTTTTTTTTGGCCATAATTGGCTTTTATACAGTGAAGCATTTTCATTATAAACTACATATTCTTAAGTATTTTTACTTTCATCTATCTTTACAAGAAGAAAGTATTAGATTCGTAAAAGTTTTCGAATTCCGGTTTTCGACGGATTTACGCGTTTTAGGGGTCAGTGATCCTGAAAAACATGTTTTTACAAAATGTCTGTCTGTTTGTGTGTGACACATTGTGTGGACGCTCTATCGCAAGAACTAATGAACGGAATTTAATAAAACTTTAGCAGTTAGTCCCTGATATAAATTGGTGCTGATTACTTTTTGGTGTAAATCGCCCAGCAGGTGGCGTTGTTATGCTGCATTATTCAAGATTTCCACAATAGCTATATCTCAAGAACTAAAGAACGGATTTACACCAAACTTCAGATATATAAATTAGTGTTGTTTAGTTTTTGGTGTAAATCGCCCAACAGGTGGCGCTACTATGCTGCATTTTTCACGATTTCCGCAATAACTGTATCTGAGGAACTAATTCATGAATTTTCATATCAAACTTTAGATTCAGTTAGTCCCTGATATAAATTGATCCTGATAAGTTTTTGGTGTAAATTGCCCAACAGGTGCCACTGCTATGCGGAACTTTTTACGATTTCCGCAATAGCTCTATCTCAAGAACTAATGCACGGATTTTCATCAAACTTCAAATTCAATTAGAAGTTGACATAAGTTGTTGCTGATCAGATTTTGGTGTAAATACCTTAACCGGTGGCGCTGCTATACTGCATTTTTCAGGAAGTATTAACATGTATGAGATAGAAGAAAGTTTTGGGATTGCCACATCCGACTAGTTTAATTAGTTTTAAAGACATTTAACTGAGTTAGAATTTAATAAATGACCCAGTTTCTCAATAAAGAAGGCATTAATATTGGAATAACACACAATTGCTGAGTAGCGGGAAAACTTTTTACATGTATAATTTTTAAAAGTTATCAGAAAACCGATTACTTATTACTGGGTGTCCTCAAGTGTTATATCGAATAATTTCATTTATAGTTTTAATCAATTTTAAAAGTAAATAGCAGCATGCAAGAATGTTTCTATTTTGATGTGTAATATTATGTCATTATTTTAATTAAATATAATATTTAAAATATATTTGTGGACCTATGTAATATAGAATTTCAAACCACCACTTTGGAGTCTGATTTAATGTATTCTTCTGTTTTTTTTTTTTTTTTTTTTTCCTTTTTCAGACATAATACTTCACAGTTGCCTTCTAGCGGTTATAAAAACTTATTTATTTGACAAAATTTAATAGAAATTTATAATTTTTTTAGCATAAAATAGTTATAAGTGTATTAAAAATAAATTAATCCAAATTTAATATGAATTAGCTGTAAACCACATTTAAAAAAAAAAATCCGGCTTTTTTTTTCCAGTGGCTAAAAGCCGGCAACCCTGGTTAAAAACGCATAAAATATGCAGTTGATAATTAAGATGCACTGTATAAAAGGGGGAAAAACACCTGTTAAAATCAATAAACGCCAGTGGCGTAGCATTTTTAAGTTCTAACCGGCTTTTTTTGCAGTCCTTTGTGAAGATGATCTAAAAATTTAATCCTCAGAGCTCAGACACTATGTCTACACAAACCAGGGTTGTAAAAAACCCGGGTTTTTTTTATATAAAAAACGTAGCTGGGTGGGTACCTGGGAAGCTACCCACTACAACCCTTAAAATTGTAAAAAACCCGGATTTTTTTATAAAAAAAACCCAGCCCGGGTGGGTAGCTGGGCAGGTACCCGGGCAGCTACCCACTACAACCCTGGCACAAACATTTGAGGTTTTTGATTTTTTTTTTCTTTCTGAGCTGTTGGGTAGAAGAGCTATTGAATCTAAGGTCAATTTATGTTATTAGCATCTGAAAATTATGCTATTTATAATCTGAAAATTATGCTAATTATATTATTAAATTGTTTAAAGTCTCTCCAGAATGATTAAGTTTGTATAAGGTTCTTTTTGGAGAAGAATATTTTGACCCATTTATATACAACACTTTTGAGTCATTTCAGTGACGTATTTCTGGAGCAAAAGTCACTTTGACTTGCATTGCATATATTTAGTATGGAGAAATTTTTTTCCATTAGAAAGTTGGGAAAAGATCTCAAACAGCCAAACTACCCAGAATAATATTTGTTTTGAAAGAAAAAAATATATATATATATATAAAATAATAATCACTGTATTTAACGTTGATATTTTTACATTTCTATTATATTGTACCAGGCTCCATCTTAATATTAAAGCTAACTTTTTCGTTTTTGTAATATAGTCACGTTTGTAAAGTGAAAATATTTTTTTAGTGTGCAGAAATTTAAATTTTTTTATTATTTTATATTTTTAAAGGAATGATAATTTTTTTGAGAAACATTTGTAAGAAATCAATTTTCCCAAAATTTCCAGAAGGAGAAGGGGAAAAAAAAAACCCGAAAAAAAAAAAACCTTTACATCTCTGATCACAATAAAGAATATGATTTTTTTTTTTTCGTTAGTTTATGTTGAATGACGCGTGCAGTAATTGATATTTAAACTCGTGTGTGTAATGTATAATCGGCAGATTCCATTTTTCTGCAAGACTAACTCTGTAAGTCATGGGCTTAAAAAGAGTAGTTGGATTAAGAGCCATTATTTTGAAATTCAGACAAAAAAGTGATATTTTGATAGTTGTATTTTTTAGTTGGCTTGATTTTTTTTAATGTTGAAGTAGATCATATTTAAAAAATACTGTGCAATTTTGAAGCCCTGAAAAAGTTTCCTGTTTCCTGTAGAAAATGTCAAAGTTCAAGATCATGAATCCCTTTTTTCATGAAAATTGAAATGCCAATATGTTTGGATTGCTATATCTCTGGAAAGTAACAACATCTCAAAATTGTTTTGTCATAAACTGTTATATAACACTACATGCTTAGTAAAATTTACTTGCTTCCATGTGGCATTGTTAATTTTCATTGTTATGTTGCCGCAAAATGCAATCAAAATGACGTTTTTGTCCGTTTTCTGCACTTATTATCTTATTTTAGCAATAGTACCCCAAACTTTTTCTTATAGAATATGAAAGTTTACTATTAGGACAAGCTAAGTAATATAGAACTTTACCGGGATATCGATGCTGTTAGCAGGTATAATCTGTTAAATATTCAAAAGTTTCAAAATCTGCAACTTTTGAATTAGTCCTATCTCAAAACAGCATCACAGTTGAATAAAACAAAATATATCAGGTAGTAGTTGAACATATGTACAAAAACATGGAAACGAAAAATAAGTGGGATCTCATGCTATTTTCAGAAAAAAAAAAAAATGACAAACGTTACAAAAAGGCAGTGTCAATATCAGGCTTTTTCCCTATAAGAAAATGATTTATCCCGTTTCTCTTTTCCTTTTCTATGTTTTTCCCCTATGAGGCAATGGAACACTCCTTTTCTCTTTCTCCTTCTAGGGGAAAAGCCTGATTATTGCACTGCCTTTTTGTAACTTTTGTCATTTTTTTTTCCTTCTGAAAATAGCATGAGCCCCACTTATTTTTCACATGTTTTTGTACATATGTTCAACTATTTTGTTTTATTCAAATGTGATGCTGTTTTCAGATAGGACTAATTCAAAAGTTGCAGATTTTGAAATTTTTGAATATTTAACAGATTATATCTGCTAACAGCATCGATATCCCGGTAAAGTTCTATATTACTTAACTTGTCCTAATAGTAAACTTTCATATTCTATAAGAAAAAGTTTGGGATACTATTGCTTAACTAAGATAATAAGTGCAGAAAACGGACAAAAATGTCATTTTGATTGCATTTTGTGGCAACATAACAATGAAAATTAACAATGTCCCATGGAACCAAGTAAATTTTACTAAGCATGTAGTGTTATACTAACAGTTTATGACAAAAGAATTTTGGGATGTTGTTGCTTTCCAGAGATAAAGCAATCCAAACATACTGGCATTTCAATTTTCATGAAAAATGGGATTCATGGTCTTGAACTTTGACATTTTCTATGGGATACAGAAAAGTTTTGCAGAGCTTCAAAATTGCACATTATTCATTAAATATAATCTACTTCAACATAAAAAAAAAAAAAAAAAAAAAAAAAAAAAAAAAATCAAGCAAAGCAAAAAATGCAAATATCGCACTTTGTCTGATTTTTAAAATAATGGCTCTTAAGCATTATTAAAAATTGTTTTGCACAAAATTCTTAATGTGAAATATCACTCGATTCAAAGTGAATTGAGTTTGATTATGAAATTTAAGTTGTAAATTGCCCATTTCATTTTTAATTTTGAAACAAAACAAACCTATTAACTCGTATCAGCTTTTAAATGAATCCTTAAGTTAAAATAACTAGGAATAACAGGTTTATTTGCAAAAGACAACTTTCAACTAGTAACAAATTCAAAACTGATATCTTGTCTCTTTTACTAGAGCTAGAATACTTTAGAATTACTCTGTTGGTCTCTATCAAAGAAACTATTCCTAACTAAAAGTTTTATTGTATTTGAGGAACTGCTCAAGGTCTGTCTCTATATCCTATTCAAATTATATGGCCTTCCAGCTGTTTGAATTAAGGATCACTAACGGTTATGCGGGTATGGGTCACGTTTTAGTGCTTGCTTATGAGCATAATAATATAACAATGAAAATTGTGCATTGCTAATTAATATGTATATACAGGGTGCAATATGTTATCTATCGCCAACCTTTAATTTCTCAACCGTTAGTCGTAGACATATAGTTCCAATTACAAAAACCTTTTAAATGATGTAAACATTCATGTTGTGGCATTGTTTAAAGTAAAAATCAATTTTATAAAAATTACGAAATCTAACTTTTTATACGGTCCCCCAATCCCTATAGTTCAGGGTTTGAAAAAACCCAGCCCACTGGGCCCACTAGTCTAAAACCCGGGTTTTTTTGGGTTTCTCTGAAAAAAACCCGGGACTTTTCGGGCTTTATTGAGTTTTTTTGGAGAACACTTTAAACTTTTAATTTTCATATGCATAATACCTAAATTCTTCACTTATCAGTGAAACCTGGGAACAATTTTGCATTAATTAAGTATGAATTAACAAAAAATATATAAAACGAAAAAAAAAAAAAAATCAGTTTAAAAGATACATTTGTATCTCATGGGACTAGTTTGTTGCACTAAAGATATATTAAGTGAACCACAACTAGATTTCTTTATGTATAATTCTTACTTCAAGTTAAACATGCTAAATTTATATAGTTTCTTTCATTCACTTCATATCAAAAAACAGTTGAACATTTTTTTGAAAGAAATGGGATTTATCATAATATTTTTGAAAATTTTAGCAAAATTTGCTACATATATATTACGATAGTATTAAATGTTAAATTAGATTGTCATAGAAGTACGGTTGCTATGATTTTTCCCAACCCCAAAAAGTGAAAAAACCAAGGGCATCCAGGAAAAAACCCAACTGTTTTTTTTTTCAAAATTTATTACATAGATAATATGTTTCTTAATATCAGTACACCACTCGTAAAGTTTATTCCCCCCCCCCCCAACCCAAAGGGGAAAAAATGTCTTAATTCTCCCAATTACAATTTTTAAAACAAATAATTGTAAATCAATTTTCTATAAGTATGTGTAACTATCACATACACAAAAACTAATTTTTTCCCATTAAAAAAAAAAAAAAAAAAAAAAATATATATATATATATATACTTTGCTATATAATAATCCATTCCATGTTATACAGTTGAAACTCGTAACAAAATAACAACATATGCTGAGAATCCTAATTTAATGGTGTAGACATGTAGAATTATTTGGTTTATTCTATTAATTAGTTAGAATAAAAAATACTTTACAACAATTTTTTTTCCAGTTCTGTGAATTTTGTTATACTCACTTTCAATTGCATAAAATTTTGCTTAATTAAATATAAACTACCACCTTAACTAAATTCAATAACAACATAAACTACTGGTATTAGTATAGTACTTTAATGATAATTTCATTGTTAAAATTATTACTAATAACCAACTTATCTCAAAGCAAAGCATAATTTTGATTATTGTCATTGATTTATACATTTTTGTAATCAATTAGTTACTTTAAATTGTATTTAGTAGTAAGTGCACTTTTTTTTTCAAACATTCTGAACCACCTCCCCTAACTTAAAAAACCCTGACAAAACCCAGTGGGTTGAGTTTTTTCTGAAAAAACCCGGGCATTTAACAACCCTGAGTCTGTATCAGTCATATTTTTAAATTTAGGTAGCAAATGGCGATACACTTTTACTAGCTTTACCAGCTCTTAAATGATTCTGTAATTTATTCCAAACCAGACCAAACGTAGAAATGTATTGTTCGATTGAAGCAGAGGTAGCTAGTGCTGAATGTAAAGAAAAGAAAAACTGACAAAATCCAGGAGGAAACTTATCTTTTTCACCCATTTTTACCATAATCTGCCACCATTTTTGTTTTAAAAACTCCTGTATAACACTTTTTAGATTACAGGCATAAAAATCTTTCTTTACAAATAATTTTTCGTTTGGTCATTTTAGCTCTGCTTAGAAATTCCTTTAAATCTGGTTCTTTTGAAATATATTTAAATTGGCATTTATCTTTGCATTCTCATACCCTAAATTAAGTAATGACACAGTTGTAAAATCATGGGAAAATTTGAAAAAACCCACAATGGGTTTTTTCAAGTGGGCCCACTTGGGCAAACCCTGCTATACAGTCCCTGGCCAAATTATTAGACGCACCGTTGTTTTTTACGAAATACATGTTTTCAACAAAGTTTATATGCAGTTGTGTTATATTTAAACATAGATTTAATGAATTTTTATTCAGGAGATTTGTTATACACTTCCTATTGGCGTTTAGTTTTAACGTATGGCAACACAATGTGAACCAATAGATACACGGACGTAAACAAGTGGAAACCGGTTGCAGCCAGTTCAAACCGGCGTTCGCTAGTGCTTCAGTTCAGGACGTGTTTCTGCGGCTTTATGCGCTTGGTTTATTTGTTTCAAAGTTGTATGCTACGTAGTTAGTTGTTTTTTGTGTGTGCAGTGTTTAAATAAGCACGTGGAACATTTTCAGCATGGGTAAAACAGGTGATCTGTCACCTCGTACAAAAGCTAAAGTGAAGGCTCTCGTGGATGCTAAAAGTTTTTCAAACCGCGAAATATCATGAAGATTGAAGGTTTCTGAAGCTAGTGTACGACGCATAAAGAAGAAAATTGAGGCAGGGGACGATTTGAGCCCAAAACGAAAGCAAAGATGTGGCAGAAAGCCCATTTTCACTCCAAGGTCAGAGAGATGTTTAAAGAAAATTTGTGTGGAAAACAGACGGGCTACCACAAAAATTATAAAATTGCAACTCCAAGATGTTAAAGTGAATGTTTCTGAGCGCACAGAAAATTAACAGAAATTGGTTTTAAGGCATGCCGCTCCGACAGGAAACCCAAGTTAACAGCTGCAATGAAAGCAAAGCGTCTGAAGTGGGCCAAACAGTGGCGTGATAAAGATGTGGACTTCTGGAGATCGGTAAATTATTATAATTTCATCAGTACTCATACATTCAATATCATTTTCTATGCAATGACGCAAGATCCGTAGAGATGTTTGCATTTTTTTCTGTTTTTGATAGGTTTGCTTCAGTGATGAAAGCACATTTGAAATTTTGCAGAATAAAGCTCAGTTTGTGCGTCGTCGTCCTGGCGAAAAGTTCCATCCTGACTGTGTCGTTCAGAATGTTAAACACCCTACAAAAATCATGATTTGGTCAGTCATCACCAGCAAGGGTACTGGGCGTTTGTACGTGGTAAAAGGTACAATGGGGCAAGATCAGTATAAAGACGTGTTACAAAATCGGTTGATTCCGCAGCTCAAAGAATGGTTTCCAAAGGGGGAACCATTCATTTTCATGCAAGTTGGAGCTCCCTGCCACACAGCACTGTCTGTTAAAGCTTTTTTAGTACAGCAAAGTATCCCTCTGTTGGATTGGCCGGGTAATAGCTCCGATAAGAACCCAATTGAAAACGTGTGGGAACTCATGAAAAGAGAAGTGGCTAAAGTTGTGATTACGAACCAAACTCAGCTCTTAGAACAGATCATTCATGTGTGGAATCATCATCCTCAAATGCAGAAGATAGTACAGTCTTGCACTGATAGCATGCCGCGCAGAATTAAAACTCTTATAGCGGCTAAAGGTGGATCAACAAAATATTAACTTTTCATTACATTTTCTTCATTTTTGTTCAAGAGTTAATAAATACATATTTTTTCTATAATGACGATGTTTTATTAGTGTTACAGATACTTACGTGATTAATAATATCATAGCAATCGCGGTAGCGTTAATAATATCATAGCAAACGCGGTAGCGTTAAGCTATAATATGATTAAGAAATAGAAAAGGCAAACGACTTTCTTAAATTTCTGGCGAACCAGTTGACATACGACAATGATTTTTCTTTTGAAAGATAGAACTCGACGAGACGAATAAACTGATAGCATTAAAAAAATTACTGCAGCTTTCAGTAGTTTTTTATTTAACCTTAAACGAAAAAATGAAGACACAAAGTTCAACAAAGTGTAGCTAACGTTCCAGTGGGAGGATTAAATTCGTTTTAATTTTATTTTGATCCTCTTGTTAAAACTTAAAATAGATTTTTTTTTCATCTTTGTATGTTTGACGGTAGCTGAGAAAATCGAATTTGTCTTTTATAATGTCTCCATAAAATTATAGCAATCTCTCCTTTTCCTTTTCTATTTTTCTAATTCAACAATTTCTTTCGTGTTGCCACTCCCTAAAAAGCAGTACAATAATTTAAAACAAGTTGGAAATTGCTCGTCAAACGGGGCAAATGAGGTGCGTTCGTACTATAAGTAGTTTTATAATTATTTTTTGCACCCCATATTGTACTGAATGTATAATTTTTTGCACTTCATAAAGCGCATAGTCTGATACATCATTAAAATGCACTTCCAATATTTTTTTCCCATTCCCCGTAATGTAACGGAACACTTTTGACTGTCCCTGTAATTAAACTATACATCCGATTTTCCTAAAATTTGAAATAGCTCAACAAAATTTTGCAACAATTATATCTTTAAAATTTCAGACCAATCTCGAAGGCTGTAATATCATTAAAATGCACTTGAAATAATTTTTCCCATTGGCCGTAATGTAAAGAAAAACTTTTGACTGTCCCTGTAATTAAACTATACATCCGATTTTCCTAAAATTTGAAAGGGCTCGACAAAATTTTGCAGCAGTTATATCTTTAAAATTTCAGATCATTCGGAAGGCTCTAATATCATTAAAATCCACTTGCAATAATTTTTCCCATTGGCCGTAATGTAAAGAAAAACTTTTGACTGTCTCTGTAATTAAACTATACATCGATTTTTCTAAAATTTGAAAGGGCTCGACAAAATTTTGCAACAGTTATATCTTTAAAATTTCAGATCATTCGGAAGGCTCTCATATCATTAAAATGCACTTGCAATAATTTTTCCCATTGGTCGTAATGTAAAGAAAAACTTTTGACTGTCCCTGTAATTAAACTATACATCCGATTTTCCTAAAATTTGAAAGGGCTCGACAAAATTTTGCAACAGTTATATCTTTAAAATTTCAGATCATTCGGAAGGCTCCAATATCATTAAAATGCACTTGCAATAATTTTTCCCATTGGCCGTAATGTAAGGAAAAACTTTTGACTGCCCCTGTAATTAAACTATACATCCAATTTTCCTAAAATTTGAAAGGGCTCGACAAAATTTTGCAACAGTTATATCTTTAAAATTTCAGATCATTCGGAAGGCTCTAATATCATTAAAATGCACTTGCAATAATTTTTCCCATTGGCCGTAATGTAAAGAAAAACTTTTGACTGTCCCTGTAATTAAACTATACATCCGATTTTCATAAAATTTGAAATGGCTCGACAAAATTTTGCAACAATCATATATTTGAAATTTCAGACCATTCGGTTGGGTAGTTTTTGCTCTGTTACATGCGGACAGACGGACGGACGGACGGACGGACGGACTGAACGACGACTATAGGTGCTACGTATTTATATAATTACGAACGCACCTAAAAAAGGATAACGCGTGTACTTTTGTTTTTATAAGTCAATAAAAATTGAAATTCAACTGGTAGATTTTTGTATTTTTGAAACTGGCGTCAACCCAAGCAGATAATGCATATTTTTCATTAATATATATATAAACTTTCTTGATTAATATTTTGAACTGGAGTAATAGACACAATGGAGCACAAACGAGTTGATAGGAAAAAAGAAAACAAAAAAAACAGGGTAAATCCCAAGCTTCTGTTCAGGAGCTAAATGTAAGTTTTTTTAATTATCATCATAACATCCTGACATACACAAGCGATAGGTATGCAGTAATATAAATACTTCACATACTAAGCATACCGTAAATAAAAAAGAAAAGTGCCCAGCTAAACTGATGGCATTGAGCTCACAGACTATTCACACAAATTGTATATTATACTCTTATTTTAAAGAATAATGCCACCCAAAAAATAAGTGAAGGGGAATTAGCCCCCGTTTCCCCCTTTATACTTAACCAGTGAACCTCCAAATCTAATCAGGATTACTCCTTATCATAATAAACCGGTATACCAAATTTGGAGCAAATCGAATAATCTTGCAAAAAAAAAAAAAAAAAAACATTTATCTAAATGAAGGTGGTGGACTAACCCTTTATCCTTAACCAATGAATCGCAAAAACGAATCAGGGAAGCTCCTTAACATAATAAACCGGTATACCAAATTCGGAGCAAATCGAATCATTCTGCATGAAAAACCCATTTAACTGAATTAAGGGGGTGGGGTGTGGACTAACCCCGTTTTTCCCCCTTTACCTTTAACCAATGACCCCCCAAAACTAATCAGGGAAGTTCCTTAAGATAATAAACCGCTATACCAAATTCGGAGCAAATCGAATCATTCTGCATGAAAAACACAATTATCTGAATTAAGCGGGGTGGACTAACCCCGTTTTCCCCTCTTTATCCTTAACCAATGAACTCCCAAAACTAATCAGGGAAGTTCCTTAACATAATAAACCGGTATACCAAATTCGGAGCAAATCGAATCATTCTGCATGAAAAACGCATTTAACTGAATTAAGGGGGTGGGGTGTGGACTAACCCCGTTTTCCCCCCCTTTATCGTTAACAAATGAACTCCCAAAACTAATCAGGGAAGTTCCTTAACATAATAAACCGGTATACCAAATTCGGAGAAAATCGAATGATTCTGCATGAAAAACCCATTTATCTGAATTAAGGGGGTGGGCTAACCCCCTTTTCCCCCTTTATCCTTAACCAATGAACCCCCAAAACTAATCAGGGATGTTCCTTAACATAATAAACCGGTATACCAAATTCGGAGCAAGTTGAAGGATTCTGCATGAAAAACCCATTTATCTGAATTAAGAGGGGTGGACTAACCCCGTTTTTCCCCCTTTACCCTTAACCAATGACCCCCCAAAACTAATCAGGGAAGTTCCTTAACATAATAAACCGCTATACCAAATTCGGAGCAAATCGAATCATTCTGCATGAAAAACCCATTTAACTGAATTAAGGGGGTAGTGTGTGGACTAACCCCGTTTTTCCCCCTTTATCCTTAACCAATGAACTCCCAAAACTAATCAGGGAAGCGCCTTATCACAGTGAACCTAGGAAAAAATTTTGAAGCAAATCGGATGTTTCTATCAAGAGTTATCGCGTTACGTACATACGTACGTACGTACATACATACATACATACATACAGAACGGGCGGGCACATTAGCTCTCAGGCTTTGATAGCCTGTGAGCTAAAAATAGCATTCCATCTATTATATATTATACTATTCATTCCATCTATATTTTAAATAAGGATGTCATATACGCACCAGAGTACATAACTGGCGCGATAATGGTGTCATTTTGCCTGATACGGTAACTGAGCACTACCCCCTACATACTAATATGTAGGGGGTATGTAGGGGGTAGTGAACTGAGCTATTGTTGTTTATTTATTATTTTTTTATTTACTTTTATTTTATTTTTTAAAATTATATAAATTGTTTTGTTCTATAGTTATTAATTAAGCTTTTCATTATTTATTGTAATTTCCTTTTTAAAATAATAGAAAGTAATTTAAAAATATATATGTAACTGCTATTGGAAAACGAGATTGACGTCAGATTCGCGTCATTGTGTCCAAACTACATGAAATGTATGAAAAAGGATAGTTTGACGCAAATAAACCATTTACATAAATCTTACTCACAATTTTGAATAGCGTGACACAAAAGATAAATCAATTTATTGAAATAAATACATTTCAATGCATAGTATAGATTCAATGAAAGTGATATATTTAACAGTGAATTGGAAAATTAAAAGTATTGTGTAGATGTAAAAAAATATTTTAACCAAGTCAAAAATAATTTAAATTGAATTTTAAAACAAACCTTTTAAAGTCACATCAAGGCGTCACTTAAATTTTATACCATATCTTTTAAAACTCATATTTTGAATTTATGAGGGATGTAAATGATAAAGCAACAGCGGATAAAATTTTATGCAGCTTTTCATGTTGAACATTACTTTTGCACATGCGATTATAAATAAAACAAAAATAAAATGATGAAATAAATACAAATATATTTTTTAAGAAATAGCATAACGTCACTCAAAATTTGATATCAGTATTTTTAAGTTCCATATTTAAAATTCTTAGAGCATAAGATAAAGTGCTGCGTCAGAAACTTTTAACCCGTCAAAGGTTTTTGCATTGATATCATTACTTTTTTGAGGTTAGTGATAAAATGATTAAAAAAAAAGATACTTATGGAATTTAATGCAGATTTAATTTTTACTATTTTATTACAATTTTCCTTATAGCAGTTTGTATATAAAAACAAGTGGGTAAGTATAATCGCAGATCGCTCAGAGGGTTTCATTTGATATTCCTTTAAAAACACTTTATCCTTAAATTAATAAATCCAAAATGTTAATTTATAATTATTAAATCCTTACATAGATGGTGCACCAATAGTTCCAATTTTCATGGGGCAGGGAACGCACTCTTTTAAACAAACCACCTTCCAATTGAAGTCATCAAAAACCAAGTTGAATAAGCCAAACCCCGTTGTGATGTTTGACAAACAGCAGTCTCATGTCCCCTCCTTCCCCCCTTTTTCAAAATTTTTCAGACCAGTACCTAAGAATGGAACCGAAATAATTTTTTCTCTTCAGAAATTACGATTAAAAAAATAGTATGCAGTACTCATAAATTTACTTTAATGCTATATAGGGTGATTATTAAGTTAATTATAACGTTTGGAATCTGTTGCATTGATGTCCGAAAGGTAGTTTCTGAGTTATGGAAGCTGGACCCATAAGGCGCCATAGAGGGGCGAAGACCGCTAGTGTCTATCATAATTATATCTGCCATGTGGACTAATTGCGATATTTAATCAAAATATTCCCCCCCCCCTCCTCATTCCCGGAAATATAACAAGTACAAAATGTGTCTTTATAAACCTATCGTCAAATAGGTTTTTATTTCTTTTTCCCTTAAAAAAAAAAAAAAAAAAAAAAAAAACATGATTTTTATATCCGTAACGTAAATAGCGGACGAAGCCCGCTAGTTCCTATCATAATATATATTTTTAATAATTTTATATAGTCTATTATAAAAATCGGACTTAAAATAGTCTAGTTCCATGAGTACTTGTAGTGTCAGTTACATGCTACGATTTTTGGATACCAGTATTTTAGAACGGCAAAATGTGACTTATTTTATCGGAGATATCTCATTAATTGAATAAGGCGAAGCAAACTTTTTGAAAAAAAGGTGGCCAACAAGCATGGCAGTTATCAGCTATGTGACTTTGTGCGAAAGTCCATTAATTTGATCTGCTTTAAAAAGATTACGGAAGATTGAATTATAGTAGAACCTGGATTAACCGAGCTTCGATTAATCGAGGTTTCTGTTAACCGAGCCGATAACAAAGTCTGATTTTTTCCCCCTTTTGAATGAGCCTTAAAAATAACCACACTCTTTAACTCACTGTCCGTGCTATACAGGCCCTTCTGCCCCCAAAAGCACTCAACTCCAAAGAAACATTGGACCCTGAGAAGTCAATAGCGAACAATGCTTTGTTTCCAGTGGCTGTGTGAACTTTCTTAAATTTTTCAATTTGCATTTTAAAATTTACTACTGGTAGTTGATTTTCTTTTTAAATTTGTTAAGCTGTGAAACAGAACTTTACATATATTTATTTTTATTATTTAAAAAACGTTCTATATATTTTTTTAAAAGAGATGTTAAATTCGCAAGCACGGCGAGTTTTTACACACAGTTTCTATTAACCGAGATTTCCGATTCCGATTTACTAACAGTCCCAATTAGCTCGGATAATCGAGGCTGCTCTGTATAATTAAAAAATCAATGGCGATCTTACTGTAAACGGGTTTCCCTTTTACTGAGGGATTTCAAGACCGAATCAGCTGATGTTAGTTGCTGTTTCCGTGCTTGATTAAATAAGATTAGTTAAACATTTGAAAATTACCAAATATAAAAGGAACTAAGTCAACAGAGTCTTTGCTTTATAGTATTTTTTAACAACGCTATAAGAAAATGATTTTAAATAAGAGATTTTAAATGTAACGTTTTAAATCTGACATAATTTTCACCAAACTTTCCTTTCTCTATGTAACATTCAACTGAAGATATTTTTATTATTAGAAAGATAATATTATTATTTGCGCTACCTTAAAATTGGTAACTATAGTTAAAAATATCATCTCGAAATTTGAAATAAATCTCTCATATAAATATATTTTTCAATTTAAACTGTTTTGCAATATTATTATTTGGCCACTTTGGCCAATATGACGTAATTTCCTCCATTTACGACTTTTAACACATATCAATGAATTTATTATTTAAAAATTTTCTTTTTCTTTTAATATTCACGTGTAAATATAATTTTTATGACGTAATTTTCAATGCTTTCCTGCTTTTAATGCGTAATCATTTAATTCTAATTTGAAAATAATTGATTATTTTATAATTTTCTTTCATTTTAAGTAAGCATGTGTAAAAACAATTTTTATGACGTAATGTTTAATATTTTCCTGCTTTTAACACGTTATCATTTAATTCTAATTTAAAAGGATTTTTTTCTGTTTATAATAGTCACGCGTGAATAATTTTTTAATTTAAAGGATATATTATTCTTTGCGCTGTTTTAACAATTGGCAACAATTTAAAATAACCTTTTCTAAAATATGTAAAAAATATCTCTGGAAATTCTGAAAATTTAATTTAAAATTGAAATAAACCGTCAAAAAATTAGGCAAGTTAAAAGTAATAAATGCACTCTGCAAACTTCGAGTTTCTATTGAATGATTAAATTGAATGAAAATGATTAAATTCCCATATATATATTTTTTTCCTATGAGACTTTTTTAATGAGACAATTAACGTTTTTATCAAACATTTCTCTATAATACTACTCATTTTAATATTTTTGTATGCAGTAATTTTCTTAATATTTGCGAAATAGACCTCTAGTCACAAGAGATTCTTTCAAAGCGGCGAAGAGCGTTAGTTTTTTTTTTTCCGAATAAAAGACAAAATGTAGTACGCAATTGCGTCAAAAGATGGCGACACCAGAATTCTGATATGCTTATTATGTAAACTGTAAATATTGCAAAGTTAAATAAAAACAATTGTCTCGGGGTTATCAAACTTCATTGTTATTTATAAATAAAACATTTCAACTAAATTATTTATTATAAAAGAATTATTACATCACAATAGTTTTTATGCAAAGAAAATAATAATTATAATAATAATAATATTATCGATGTCAGTGATTATATATTGATTGACCGTCATAATAATAAAAAATGATATTATAAAAAGAAGAGCTGAAATGAATTATTTTTTTTTTTTACGTTTCTGATCGTGTGATTTATATTCAAATAATAATTATTAATGTATATTTTTTGTAAAGTGATTGAAATTAAATATATTTATAAAATTTATGGTAATATTTTTATTGTTGAAAAATTGCCAAGAAATAATCATCATCAAATTATCGTCATTATAATTGTAATTTTATTTAACTTAATAGCAATTAAAAAATTACAAAGGAACTGAGAATAATGGTCAACTAACAGACTTTAAAAGAAAAAAAAAAACACATGCGAAAACAAGTACCAGGGAGTATCGAACTGCCTATCTTATTAAGATCAGTAGACGATGGCCCTTAACCACTCAGCCAATGGGAAGACAAAATTTTTCTCCCTAAAAGTGGTTAAAAAGAAAGCATGTGTATGAATACAGTGTCATGCATTTTCGGTGAAATTTCCATAGAATGGCGAAGAAATATAGTCCGATTTTTCATGCGCATTATAAAACTAACAAGAGTCTTGCTGGAAACAAGTAAATTGTTATTTGGTTCATCTGAAACATATTTATTTGATTTTTAAAAAATCGCCCGTGTCATTTTCGAGAGAAAAAAAAATCGAATTATTTAACGAACGAGAGTTTTCCCAGAAAAAAGAAAAGTGTTATTCACCTCGCCTTAATCACATTTGTATTATGTATCAATTTAAAGATAATCGTTAGAACCGTTTTCGAGATTTTCAAATTAGGAACTTCCTCTATATCATAGCAACGTTTTCACTTTAAAAATGGCTATTTAGATCTCAAAATGTACTGCACGTAGAAATGTAAAAATTTCAGTATACGATTAGACTGCAGATATAAGACTGTTCTAGAAAATTCAGAACAATAAGACCTATATCTGCTGAGTTATTAAAAGGCGGCTTTTCGCGTTTTCTTTGATGTCGAGTTAGCTGTATATATGAGTTCCGCCATCTACGAATTCTATGATACGATACGATACGATTTTAGGATTAAGGCTGCGTCACTCGGAATACTACCGTCTTCCATGATTATATTTAAGGGAGCCCAAGTAAATTAAATTATGGATAAAAATAACGTGAATTTGATTAAAAAACCTTGAACCTCTTAAAACAGTGTGCATTACTTAATTAAATAGTGCATTATTGTGCGAAATAAGAAAAAAGTATTCGGAATATTTAAAAGCAACTCAGGCTTATTTATATTCAATATATAATTATAAAAAAAATAAATGACTGGTATTAAAAAATGCTTCTGACGAGCACCAAAAAAGGTTAATATGTTTTTAAGTATGAAAAAGGGTTTGACAAGTGCTTCTAATTGAGCATGAAAAAGAACAAGGGGTCCCTTCTTGGCTGCAGCTCACTGTCAATGCCAACTTTGAAAAAAATCATATTTGCACTTTTCCAAGATAAAAAAAAAATTAGCCACAGTTACGATAAAAATGTGTAGTGTAAAGACACAGCCGGTAAAGACGCAGCCTGATTAAACATGAATGTAAGGCGACATAGTACCAAAAACCTTAGTTCTTGCAACGTATCACACTCATGCAGTGCCACCAAGCACGCCCGCATTGTAGAACTGTACAGAAAACTGATTTGTAGTGCAGTGCAGACTGTTGCAGCACTCTGCACAGGAACAATTCCACATTTGCACGCATAACAGTATAATGCATTCATTGATTGTTGAAATTATATGCAAGTGGCTGTGGCTGTACAATGTACTATGCAGTAGAGCAATGCATATGTAAATTATCAACAAACATTAGACGCATACACCTTTAATATTACGGAAGTACAAAAGCATAATAGGAATGTACAGTGTAGTATAATTTGTAGAGAAATAATGGTACACAGTGCACTGTACAAAGTTGCATTGCAGACGCATGCGCAGTACAACAGTGGAACAGTGCAGTTAACATGTAAAACGCGACGGAAAGTTTTACTAAAGTACCGCGAATTTATTTTATATGGAAAAAGCGCAAATATGATTTTTTCAAAGTTGGCATTGACAGTGAGCTGCAGCCAAGAAGAGACCCCTTGTTCTTTTTCATGCTCAATTAGAAGCACTTGTCAAACCCTTTTTCATACTTAAAAACAAATTAACCTTTTTTGGTGCTCGTCAGAAGCATTTTTTAATACCAGTAGTAAATATACATTGTATCTCGTAAAGAACAATAAAGCTGTAGAGTATCACCTGATAATTAACGTTCTCTATAAAATCTTATGGTGCGTCTAATAATTTGGCCAAGGACTGTAGTTATATTTAGTAAAAGTTTACACATATCATAACAGATATAACACAAAAAGTTTGACCTCTGTTACTACAAAAATTGACACAGTTATTAAATTTCAAAGTTTGAAATTTTTGTACATGATTTTGTCTTTCATTGAGGGATCAGTTAAAAGATGAATTAAAGTAATTCGAGATCGAAATCAGGGTGCAATGTCCTTTTTACGGCGAAACCACCTTTAGGCGGTATCGCCAAATTTGAGAATCGCCAAAGAGGATTATTTCATCTAAAAATTTGAGCTAACTTTTATGGGTCGAACAGCATTCAAACGTCAAAAGTAGGTAGAATCGACACCCGGGAAATAAATACTCACTAAGAACTAGATAAATGGCAGCGGAATGCAAACGACCAGCCGAGCTATAACGAGCATGAAAATTCGGATTAGTGCCATTCCGTGATATGTGGGGGGGTGGGGGGGGAAATCTAATTAATCAAGGATTTTTCAATATATTTCTTATTTAAAAATCCAAACAAAAGTTCTTTAAAAAATATACTCTTTACCTTATTCTTTTATGCAGAAACCTATCATTTTGTTATAATAGTTTTTTTTAAATAGCTTTTTAAAAAACGTTACGTGTATGACTTTTTTTGCTCTCTGCACGGAATGGAATATATATACGCACGGAATATATATAACAGTTGCAGCCATAGAAAGAAATAGAAAATGCAATATTGTTGGAACAAAGGATTTAAAAAATAAAATGATCATTAATTCACATTAGGATTGAACTTGCGCTGGGGTCGGAAAATGACCTCACTTGGTCATCCGAGAATTAAACAAAAATTTCATTCTGCATATTACGTGATTTTTTTTATGCAAAACGTTATTTGTTAAAAGTATTGGTCTTTTAAGATTTGGTTTCTAATTAAAAATAAAATAAAATAAAAGTCATTTTTACCCGATAAACCATTTTAATTTTAGCGCCCTTGTGAAACATTTTAATTGCCACCTTTCAAAAATAATTAATTGAAAATAGTTTGTGAATTGGAGGCAATAATTATTAATAATGCACTTAAATGCAAGGATCTTGAATCTTCCCCTCTGGTTGAATGTGAAGCTGAAAAAAAAAAAAAAAATGTACATTTTAATATGTCGACAGACAATTTTTGTTTGTATAAATTAAATTGATTTATAAAGCTTGAATACGTGGAAATGGAAATATGTTTTTATTTCTTTAATTTTTCTCGGAAAATTAATTTTAATCAAGATGTTTTTCTCACCAACTATTTAAATTGAAAATAATTTATCTTTTCAATTTTAATGAGAAAGTAACCTGAATAAAAATATAATAAACAACCGTCTTATTTCCCCCTTTTATTCACAAACATGCAGTAATTTAGTTGCTATATCGTTAGAGAAACCTCGTGTACGAAAAAAAATCTCTCGGAAGCTTATAATGACATCCTCGGATCCATGCTGGTAACTAGTATTAATTTCATCGCTTTGCGTTCCATATTCTAGGAGGAGTCGCTGTGAAATACAGACAGACAGTCAGATTTTAATGTAATAGATGATTAAATTTGTGAAAGGTTCAGTTTGGAGATCAAAAATTTTTGTAAAATTCTAAAGTTAAATGGAAAAATTGCGAAAGGGGTCCCTTTTTTATATATAATCCTTTATCTACTGACGGTACTTATAAGCACCATTAAAATAACTTGTTATAAAATTAATTTAATACATCGATTAGTAGTAATACAGTTTAGAATGAGATCTAGATACAATACTTTATCATGTTCCAAAAGCATAATGGGTTACACAAAACAAAAATATTTTTTAAAGGATGATTTCTTTGGCCTTTGCATCTTTTCAGCTTTCTTGGCGTTGGAGGTGGGGAGGGATTTTTCAATTCAGAAATATTTCTATATTTCTGTTGTAAGAACATTATATTTGTAGATTTCCTAATTCTACAAAATACTAAGAAAAATATTTAAAATAAAAGATTTGAGTAGGGTTATAAATATTACACAAAATCCCTATAAATTCAAATTTAATGAATCCTTCTAAATCCTTCAATCTTTCTAAAATTTATTAAATGATTATGTAAATCTTCTAATTTAGTTTCAAAAATTCACGAAAAGTGCTTTAGAAGATGAAATTTTCATGAAATCCCCCCCCCCCCCCACCTTAAATTTTTTTGTTTCAATACTCAAAATGCGACTCTCGAGCTACTGATCTGACATCCGATAAGGATGTTCTTTATGCATTTCCTTATAGATAGCTCTAAAGATGTGTCTAAAGGGTTTGAATTATGATGCATGTTGGCTATTATATCTATCCCATCGTGTGTCAGTCACACATTTCCTTAACCCGGGAGAACTCGCTGCATGAGATTTTCTCTCACGGTCGTACTTTTTTAAGACTTATTTAAATCATTTTTCATTTTAATTAAAATTTCAAAATGTTTTTTAATTATCTTACCTATTTTGTGAATAAAAGTACTAAGCCAACAAAAAAAAGTTGATATTATATGAATGTAAAGTAAAAGAAAAGCAATTGGGCATTCTCAGTAGCGAGTTCTCCCGGGTTAAGGGTGTTCTCTAAAGAGTAGCTTCAATAGTTTTCAACCAGTCATCCATAACATATTCAGATATTCCGAATAAACTTTTATTTATTAATTAAATAACAATTTATTTTTTCAAAACATTGTTAATAATTGAAGCTTCTACATCATTTTTCAAAGTAGCATGTTAAGCCATTAAAATGTTAATCAATTATGATGAAAAATCTATTACATTTATAACCCCTTTTTTATGTCCATTTGTTTTGAATATGGATTAAGAATATCGAAAACTGTAATGAATGTATGACTAAAAGTTATTTCATGTTTATTATAAAAAAAAAAAAAAAAAAAAAAAAAAAAAAAAAAAAAAAAAAAAATGTTTGAGTGAAGTAAGATGATTTAAGAATTCGAGTTCGATACACGATTGTTGACCGAGAGAGCCCCCTTCTTTATCAAGGCATCTTAAACCCCACTCAAGCAGTCATTGAAGACTGCTAGATTACAGGATAGCGTAAGAAATTTCAAAATATCTAGTCACTTCTATCATAGACGGCCCTTTAAACCACCATTTTGCCGTTTTTAACACTTTCCAACAAAGTTGAAAAGTGTTTATGCATTCGGTTTGTCTGGCCGTCTGTACGCGCTCTAACTCCCGTAAATATACTCGGATCGTTCTGAAATTTTTGGATGTTAGTGACCTCTACCATAGCACGAACCCTATTTCAAATGAAGTTTGTAGCATGTTTAGTTCATTTACAGGGACAGTCAAAAGTTTTCCGTTACATTACGGCCTATGGGAAAAATCGTTTAAAATGATTTTTAATGATGTTACATGCTTTCAAACATAATAAAATTGATATGCATTTATCAAGTGTACTAAAATATGCATTCCGTAGAATATGCGGTGCAAAGAATAATTATTATTCATTTACAGGGCCACACAAAAGAATTCCGTTACATAATGATATAGGGGTGGAGGGAATTTTTTCAGGCGTATTTTAATTATGTTAAATTATTTCCTATATAATGAAATTGATATACGTCGCTGAGGTTTGCTACAACTTATTTCATGTATAATACGAAGTGCATAGCATTTACAGGGACACACAAAAGATTTCAGATTCTATATTGTATCCGAAGTACTGTACGGTAGCGATGATTGCTGAAAATGCATTTTTAATTATGTCATGTGCTTTTATCTTTCACTATATTTATGCATTGTATATGGTGTGTATAAATGCAGTAATTCATATACAGGGCTACACAAAAGAATTCGTAATGGTTACTGGGTATGATTGTAAATTGCTTAAAGGTGGTTTTTAAATGAGTTATGCATTTTTACGCTGAACTGCATTTAGTTTACAAAGAAATGTTTGTAGAACATAGATAAAAGGATATACAAGGTCACGCAAAGAATTGGATTTACATGGCCGTCTATAAATGATAATTTGTGGAAATGTGATTCCAGTAGTTTTAAGAGTGTTTTACTTTGAATTAAACTTTAGCTAAAATAGTGCGTTTAATAAAAGTGATAGGTTAACTACAGGGTTGTATACAAGCAGAGTTGGGCAAAATACACCAAAAAACCCTTTTCGATATAAAATACATTCGTTTTAGAACATAAAATACAAATTACAAAATACTTTTCAAAATTAAAATTTTCAAAATACAAAATACATGTATTTTCAAAATACGTTTAAAATACAAAATACATTTCGAAATTTTAAAAATTTATTAATGCAGAGTTCTTTTTTGGGAGGTAATTTTGCAGTTAGAGGAGGGGGGGGGGGGAGCATTATCATGCTTTAGAAAGTGGGTTTTCCCAACGGTCTAACCTCTGAATTCATCACTCGTTGTTAATAAGTCACCGAATTAAAATTACTTAACCATTCATAAAATATTGAATAGCTTCATGACTTATATTATAAAACTACATTGCATTATTATTGTAAAAAAAAATATTTTCTTGGTATGTTTTCAATTAATTTAAAAGCCAAATATTAAACAATTTGAAAATCTCTGTGCAATGAACGTTAATCTCGGTTTTCAACCTTTTAATACATAATTAACAAAATAAGTTAATAATGAATAAACGTCTTTGATTATAAATTATAAAACCACAGAAAATAATGGTTTAACAATATTTTCCATTTTACTTCAAACAAACACAAGTACTTACCAACATAATTATTTCACAAACAATCTATATTATAAAGCAAGAAAAATGTTCGTGATTCTGTTATAAAGCAAAAAGATGTCCATGGATAACTCTAATGTCATATCAACAGTGACAACGACCTAAACAATTTTTTTTCTTTTTTTTGAAATTTTGTAACTTCTAGATATAGCATAATTGCAATTTTTACACCCTCGAATAGGCCAAAAAAAGTACTTTCAAAGGCGATTTCTTTAAAAACGTTTTCTCAGTTTATTGAGCTTTTATCGACTCTTAAAATAATTTTCAAGCGTCAATTTTTTTTTAAACCCATCTCATAAATATTCAGCGACCTAATTATCGAAGATTAACCATTGCACTTAAAGCAATGATGCAATACAGCATTTGTTTGTTTATGCGTAACATGCAATATCTAAATTGCCAAAAGAAATTAAAATGTCGCAAATACATAAGAAAACACAAATTTAACAGACACGTAATTGAACTACGCCCTTAAATGCTGAAATAATTAAAATAACAAACCTCGTTATAAATAATAAAATCTTTCGCGGTTTACCTGCTGGCATGTGGCTAATAAGAAAGTATCAAAAATGGATTTTGTTGATGCAGTTGGCTGGCAATCTGAGAAAGTATACTAAATGTAAAAAATCTATCAGTTTTCAATTAAAAATTATTTTCACCTATATTTTATATAATGCGCAGTATATCGGGCATTTTTAATCTAAGTGAAATCGCTGGTCTATATTATAAAACAAAAACATGCCCGTGAGTAACGCTGATGTCACATTGACGAGGGCAATGATCTGAATAATAAATTTCTCTTTTTAGCAAATCTGTTAATGTCTAAACATTGCATAATCTGAAGTTTTACACCGTCGAATAGAAAAAAAAAATGTACTTTCAACTGTAGTTTTTTTTAAACTACCTTAATTTACGGATTTTTTTAGGATAAAAAAAGTCAAGCATGCTTAAAAAAAAAAAAAAAAAAAAAAAAAAAAATCTATCTCTATCGCGTGCAGTCTGATTGCGGAAGATTAACCTGTATACAGTTAAAATGTGTAAAGTTCAGAATTTGTTCTTGGCTAATATTCCATAACATTATTAAAAGTTCGTCAGAAATGAATAAATAAAACAAAAATTTAACCGATATATAATCGAACTACCACTGAAATAATCGGAATAAAAAGGATGCTATAATTAGCGAAATCTTTGTCGATTTCTTTGGCTGTTAACCTCTGGCATGCAGCTAATGCGAAAGTACCATTTTAAATAAATATCAAAACTCTGTTTAAATACATAATTTATATTTTTCACATAAAATTGCATTTTTGAGCTGTTAGTGGGGGAAAAAAAAAATACTACTACGTTTTTAATTAAAATTGATTTTCATCTATGTTTTGTACACTAAGCAGTATGTTCTGTAAGCCAGGAAGCGAGGGTTAGCTTCCCATGTGTAAAATAAAGAATGAAGCGTCACAATGTTTTGGAATGCAAAGTCACGGCATAAACGCTTAATTATAATAAAGTCAAGTCGGTATTTAAACTTCCAATATCTAACATACTCAATGGTAAATAAAAGTACAGTTAATGAACATTTGCATACTTTGTGAATAAATTTAACTACTTTTATATTAAAGTTCAATTCCAATTAAATGAATATCAAAGATATGTTAAATCATATTAGCATGTCGATTGAATGAATACTAAGAAACTAGAAAAAAGAATGCTAAAATCGATATATGATGGTATAAGACTAAAATCTTACCTTTAAACAGGTTTTGAAGTTTGTTTTATCATTCAAAATTTTAAATTATAATCGAACATCTTGTTTTATACAGGTGGTATTTTCTCTTGTATTTTTTACTTTCATCAGCAGAGCATTATTTGAAAATATTTCACGTCTAATAGTGCACATTGCGTATTATCATAATTAATAATCTTGATAAATATTCAATGTAAGATTTAACAGAATTTCGGTGAGCCTCTGCGGTAACTAACAGCATTGCACTTCTAATGCATTTTAAATAGGCAGCAAAACTATGAATAGCCCTTCCTGCCAATCATACAACCTTTTTTTTTTTTTTTTTTTTTGTAATTCCCATAGAATGGTATAAATTATAAAAACTATTTTTTGCAACTGCTCAGCAAAAGTTCTTCTGTATAGAAATAAACATCCGATTCATTAATATGCTTATCGCACATTGCGCCAAATGTTAGACAAAGTGTACATATGAACTTCCAGAAAATAATTCGAAGATTATTCAAAACAGGCAGGCATTTGTTTTCCTGTTCAAATCTAGGATCTGCGGTTTAAACATGACAGCTTGAAATCTGGAAGAATGTATTTTGAGTATTTTCAAAATACAAAATACTTTGAAAAAGCATTCCAAAATACATTGCCAAAATACATTTGTTTTGTCGGTTTAAAATACAAAATACAAATTACAAATGTATTTTGAAAATGTATTTTCGATACTGCCCAACTCTGTATACAAGTATGTTTCCATCTATTAGTACAAATTGCTGAAAGAGAAATTTCAACCTGTTATTCGTTTTCTTGCTAAACTGAATTTCCCCATTATATAGTATACAGGGTGTCCGATCTCAACGGTGTCCAATGGCTAATTCCAGGGTGTCCGGTCTCAACGGTGTCCAATGGCTAATTCCTAAACCGTTAGTCATAGACATATAGTTCCAATTACAAAAATGTTTTAAATCAGGTAAAGAAATATTTTAAAAGCGATTTGGGTCAATAAAAACATTTCTTAAAAAATTACGAAATTTAAATTTTTATACGGTCCCCCGGTCCTATAAGTTATATTTAGTAAAATTTTCATTTTACACTGACAAGTAATACAAAACAAATCCCGTTGTTGTACGATTAAAATTGACCGAGTAATACCTGTTTAAAGTTGGAGAATATTTTTTGCTGCAAATTGGGGATCATTCACAAATTTAGTCGAAATATAATTTCGTCAGATATATTAAAAAATGGTTGAAAGTACAATTAACATTGCAATGTAAATTTGAAATCTTTAGTCATTCTGACATATTAATGCAAAATATACAACTTATAATACACATTTAAGAAGAAAGAAAAGAACAGAATTCTTGTTAAATAAAATGATGCTAAATTAACAGCCCCAATTCTTTACAAAATGATACGTATTTTAAAATGTTATTAGATTACACTAGCCTGCAAAAGTTGGGTTATTTCATGTTTTTTATCTTTTGATAATTGATTCTTATGTATTCTGTACCGCTGAATCCGGAATTGACCTTCATTTTTAGCCATCACATCAAGATTTTTCGCAAATTCTAAATTTCAAAGTTAAAATTTAATCTCCTCCCTCATCTCATCACACCACCCAGCTGTAAGAATCCCAAGATAAGCAAAAATATCGAATACATTATTGAATCAAATAAAATAAAAAAAGTTTTACATATGTTTTATAGTATGAGATTTTCGCTATATTTTAACTTACACATTTGCAAAAAAATTCTAACGTGATGGTTAAAAATGAAAGTCATTTTCAGATTTAGTGCTAAAAAGTACGTAAAAATCAATTATCAAAAGTTGAAAAATACAACTATCTCCTCTACTTTATAGTATCCGATTTTTGTTATTCTTTAAATTCGACAATTTATGATTTGCGAAATATCCTGACATATGGTTAAAAATTAAGGCAATTTTCGGATTCAGTGCTAAAAAATATATAAAAGTTAAAAAAAACCAACAATTGCAGTATAGTGTATTATCTATTCTAAAACTTTTTCTTAAACTTCTTGGCGGTAATCTATCCGAAATTTTTTGTGTTATCCTGTAAAATAAGTATAAATGGTAACCACCGAAAATCATAATAATATTAGATTGTTATCGGATTTGAGTCAGTATGTAAAATGTAATCTCGTTCGGATATTTGAAAGTGGGTTAAAGTTAGAATACAAATTTTGAACTGGCAAAACACACATAAGATTTTGAACTGGAAAAACATACATAAGATTTTGAACTGGAAAAACATACATAAGATCGTTGAAGTAACATAAAATCTTATAAAAATAACACGATTTTATTAAAAAAAAAACCATAAAAGAAACAGGCTCAAATCCTGACAAAATAAAACATGTGTTATTTCAGCCAATCTGAAACTTAATAAATGTTAACAATCGTAACACTTGTACGATTTTTTTCAAAGCGCAAATACACATGAAATGAGATCTTCGAATACTTTAAGCATTTGGAATATGACGCCTCAAAGCCAAGCCGAACTCATTTGTTTTCAGAGCAGAAAAGTGGCATAAGTCATGCATTTTTAAAATTTCATAACTCGCACAATTTTAGTGACATATGAATGGGACTTTTTTTGTCTTACTTGTCAGTGTAATAGGAAAATTTTACTAAATATAACTTATAGGACCGGGGGACCGTATAAAAATTTAAATTTCGTAATTTTTTAAGAAATGTTTTTATTGACCCAAATCGTTTTTAAAATATTTCTTTATCTGATTTAAAGCATTTTTCTAATTGGAACTATATGTCTATGACTAACGGTTTAGGAATTAGCTATTGGACACCGTTGAGACCGGACACCCTGTATATATCAACCTAAAGATCAAATACAGAGCTGTTCAAAAAAACTGGAATACATATTTGCTATGGACGGTAACTGCTGAAATCAGTTTTTCGAGCTTTTTATGCGTTTTCTAAAATGTTTACTTAGTTCACTTATATACCTTATTTCCCTAAATAACGAAGTTTTGTTAAAGCATTCAGGAAGTGTTGGAAAGTGTTTCATAATCTAAGCTTAATGCATGACTTTTCTTAAGCATAATTTGTAAACTGTTTGGAAGAAAAATGTGAAATTTTGGATTTCCGTAAAGCAAGACTAAATCCTTCAAAAAATTATAGGTTGCAATTCATAATGTTTTCGAATATTAATTTCATAACTCATATCATAAAATCATAAAAATTGCAAATTCAATGTATTTATGTTTGGGTATTTTAGTATTATTGCTACACAAAAAATCAGCACTTTAGGAGTATAATTTCAGGAGATATTAATGAAAATTTGAAAATGTAATTTAACATTAGAAGCACTAAATTTTGAATGTTTATAATTCAAAAACTTTCCTTCAAATGACTTGAAATTTGGTGTCTAGGTATAGTTTGAACCAAAGATTTGAAATGTATTGTTAAAATTGGTTATTGCCATTGAAAAAAAAATAATGTTTGGGTTCGTTTTAATCTGTAGATGGCTCCCTAAGCAAATTTTATATACATCATTTAAAAGTAGACTTTATTTCCAATCGTTCGGTGCCAGTAACTTTCTTCTACGATAATTTGTTGATGAGTCTGTGGGGGGTGTTTACTTTTTTTCTTTTCCACGACTGTACGTTGCGACTGCTCTTGCTCAATTCATTGGCTCTAAGTTGAAAAACTGACTGTTCAAAATTTCCATGAAACAATTTTATTCATGTTTTCTAACTTTGCTGTGGAAACTAAAGCCCCTATATACACAAAATGATGTTTTGTTTTCGTTTCCGAAATTTTGCGGGTGTAAACAATTATTAGACTTAACTTTTTTATTGCAAGTCTGGGACTTACCTTTAAAACGACGCTTCGTAAGTAGCGGCGACATTTGGAGCAAAGCTATTTCTTTAACGAAGCAGATTTATTTCACTGGCTGTGAATTCAGCTTTGTTGTACAGAAAACTTTAAAATTATTTTGATTCAAGTAATGATGTACGTATCCCTGCATTCTTACTCTGGATTCAGCGCTTTCTCAGTGTTCTAGCGAGCTAACCAATGTGACTATTGAAATGGATTGATTGTCCATAAAACGAAACCTTGCGTTATCCTCCAAGAGGCGTTTCTATGTCATTATATATGTTTGTTATGTTTCAAATTTCTAATCTTTTAATCTAATGAAGAAAATGTTATTGTTGTGTTTTTTTTCTGATAAAGACTTGCCATTGTTTTAAAAAATCGATAGAGCTTTGCAGAGGAAATACGTAATCTCATTTTGTCAAACGGCATCGTGTATGTGTTCGCTATGTTTTATGTTGGTTCTTCGGAAATATTCGACTACGATTCCTCCGATGACGATGTTGATTCAGAAGTGAGTAACCTTTTCAATTGGTATGTAATTTATAAATGCTAAATTTGGTAAATTTGAACCTTTACTTTGATTTAGACTTGAAGGGGGGATGTTTTGTTGATTTATTTATTTTATTTATAAAAAATATGTATATTTAAACATTTTTGAATCATGCATGAAGAAATATGCAGTGATAGCCAAGTTACCGTTAATTGCTTTTAACCGTCTCACATATCGTTTTTTTTTTTTTTTTTTTTTTTTTTTTTTTTTTTTTTTCAAATCTTCATGGTTTAACTTGAAACTTTCAACTTAACTAAAGATAATAGTGAAATTTTGACATGAAGTTTAGCACAGAAACAATATCCTAAGAGTTATTCTAACCTTTTATTCACCTTTCAATCAAGTGATCGCCAAGACCGCTCACAATAACTATATAACTCGCAGTGCGGTCTTTGGGCTACAAAGTAATCATGTATAATGTACACTGATTTTCTAATATAAAACTGTTTTCGTGTTTCGTGCGTACTCCCACAACTACATAATAAAACGTTGAAAATAGAAACAATAAAAAAAATACTATAATTGATATAAAAGTATTTGCAACTTGAATTCGCACTTTGTAGCTTTCTTATTAACTTTAGTCGTAGTAGCACAAAAGTGTTTCATTACTGTTCGTCTTTTAAAAAACTGCTTTTTGCTGAGAAGCGTAATGCTAATATCAAGCTGTACTGTAAACAGTGGCGCAGAGAGAGACGGATGAAATGGAAAGGGGGGGGGGGGGAACTCCGCTGTTATCAACTTTATAAAATTTTATTTGTGGAATATTTTCTGGGAACTCTTAAAGTTTAAATCTCATTTTTTTTGTGTATAATAGGAAATGAAAATATACACTGCTCAAAATTATAAATTTATTAGGATTTTAAGCAGTCTATTTTTATATTCATAATTGTTATAAGCTTCTCCACGAAAGATTTCATATAATATATGATATCTCTAAGTTGTTGTGGGAAGTTGCATCCGATTTGCTTCTATAGCTTATAATATACAACTAGATGAACGTGTTATCTAAAACAGCTGCGTGGTAGCCCGATATGTTGCTATTGAATTGCATGAAATCTTTCGTTTCTTATCAAATTACTTGAACATTTAGAAAAAAAAATTATTATAGGGGAGACCGGGGGAATGCCGCCAACACGGGTTATGCCGCCATCCCACCTAGTTTAAAAACTAAGGGCAGTTTGAGATAGTGAATGTGCCTGCACTATAGCGGCCAACAATATAAACAGTGCCTAAAGTGAGAGTGACTTTGCTGTACGTCGTTCTTTTGTTCTAGTGAAAAATGTAGTTTTCATCTAGTTGCTTGTTATTTTGGAGCTTCAAATGAGTAGAGATAAGCAACTTTTATTGTAACATTAGGTATTTAAGATAATATGACCCGTAAACTATATGCATTCGCCGACATTTTGATGTAATGTGTTGAACAAGTTCGGTTCTTGTTTCGGCTTTGCTTGAGGATTTCCGCCATATTGTCCTCTCGGGGTAATGCCGCCACCATGCAAATCGGGTGAGAAATGGCCTCATTTTAATGTTGTGGAGCCGATTCAGCAGAGTGACTTTTGCAATATGAAGTAAATTGTAAGCTTAACCATTATTTTGCTCAATTACATTGCTTTCTAACTATTTTCAGTAAGTTGTGTGTTTCCTAGTATCCATTTGATGCATGTACTAGGTCATTAAGGAGTGGCGGCATTACCCCGGTACAGTGGCGGAATTACCCCAGTGTAATGGGTAATCCCGCCACTGTGCAGAGGTTTTAAAAATATTTTTTTATGTATGCTTACTTTACAATTATGATTACGGTTAAATTTATACAGATACTAAAGATCATGATTCAGCTTTAGAATTTTTACTATTAAAAAATAAACATTTTTTCGAGGTGAAAAAAATTAAATTCCCTTAAGGTGTCGCCATTCCCCCGGTCTCCCCTATTAATTTTATTAAATACTACGTGTCGGGCATGAAATTGTAGTTACAATGCAAGTTAAAAATTTCTTTAAAAAGCACACAATTCCAATTATCTGATGTGTCAAAAACCAACATACTCACAAGATTTGACTATTGGCTTATCATTTTGAAGCCGATATAATACAAATGAAGTCATTTCAACACTTTTAATTTATTAAAAATGTCATCTTGATGAACTTCTATAAAAAATATTTCATTTTTTGAATTAATATAAATGTTTTAAACAATTTTCGCTTAACCATTCCACTTTTAATGCGCTTTCTGACAAATTTTAATTACCATTTTTAGGAGGATATTTGTTGAAAAGCTGTGTTTCTTCTTTAAATTGATTACTTTTAAAAAGGGACAATAACTGTTCAGTTAAACATGAGGAGCAAAAATTTGTTTATGTTTAAACTTCTTGGTTGGATGTAAATCTTGATGGATGGCCGCATGCACGATTCTTTGTTTTGTAGTGAAAAAATCTGATTATTTTAATATATGAAGTTATGTCTTTATTTATTCTTTAGAAAATTACGTCAATTTTTACAATAATCCCTGTAATTATCAGGGTTTGAAAAAACCCAGTCTACTGGACCCACTTGTCAAAAACGGGTTTTTGTGTGTGTGTGTGTGTAGGGGGGGGGGGGGGCTTTTATTGAGTTCTTTTAGAGAATTCTTTAGGTATTATGCATATGAAAATTAGAAGTTTAAATTCTTCATTTATCAGTGAAACCTGGGTATAATTTTGCATTAATTATGAATTAAGAATAAATATATAAAAAGAAAAAAAAATCAAGTTAATGTAAAAGGTAAATTTGTATCTCATTAAGCGAACTACAACTGTATCTCTTTATATAATTCTAGTTAAACAGGCTAAATTTATACAGTTTCTTTCATTCACTTCAATCAAAAATCCGTTGAAGACAACAACATTTGTATATATGTTGTGTATATGTATATGTGTATTAGTAGATATGCTACTAATCAGGGTTCGCAAAAACCCGGGTTTTTCTGAAAAAACCCAACCCACGTGGGTTTTTTCATGAAAAACCCAATTTTCCCCGGGGAAAATCGGGTTTTTTCAAAAGTATAATACAGGCGTAATTACATTATTGTATACTATATTTTCTATATATTATATACACTATACATAAAAAAATACATTGTTCTCTTATATATAATATAATTGTAATGCTATTTTACAAGTTATAAATTGTATAAATTATATGAATTTAAATTAATTAAATGCCAGTGTTTCTCACAAATTAATTTTAAATATAATAGAAGATATAAAATTGTTAATTTTCTTTAAATCAAATAATGAATAGAATATTAAAATTTAAAATATATAAGTAGGAAGAAAAAAAGGAATAAACTAGTCGGATGTGCCAATCCCAAAAGTTTCTTCTATCTCATACATGTTAATAATTCAAAATTCGCTATCACAGTGCCAAAATTAAATGACAGTTTATACCCATCATGAGGATTGTAAAATATAGATTTGTTGAATTGGATGCATTTAACAAGGAGATATAAGTATCACCTGTTGTTCAATTTACAACAAAACCTGATCAGTAACAATTTATGTCAACATCTAACTGAATCTGAAGTTCGATGAAAATCCATGCATTATTAGTTCTTGAGATAAAGCTATTGCAAAAAGTGAGATAAATGCAGCACAACAGCGCCGCTTGGGCGATATACACCAAAAACTAATCAACACCAGTTTATTTGGCGCAGCATGTCCCTCATGGGACTTTGTGCCATAAAACCATATACAACCAACCAGCACCAGTTTATATCAAGGTTTAACTGAATCTAAATTTTTATTCAAATCCGTACATTAGTTCTTGAGATTAGAGTTATTGCTGAAATCGCGAAAAATGCAGCATAGCAGCACTACCTATTGGGCGATATGCACCAAAATTCAATAAGCAACAACTTAACTTGTAACTGAATCTGACGTTTTATGAAAATCCGTGCATTAGTTCTTGAGATAAAGCTATTGCAAAAATTGAGATAAATGCAGCATAGCAGCGCCACCTGTTGGGCAGTATACATCAATAAAAAAGAAAAGTGCCCCGCTAAACTGATGGCATTGAGCTCACAGACTATTCACACTAATTGTATATTATACTCTTATTTTAAAGAATAATGCCACTCAAAAAATAAGTGAAGGGGAATTAGCCCCCGTTTCCCCCTTTATACTTAACCAGTAAACCTCCAAATATAATCAGGGAAGCTCCTTATCATAATAAACCGGTATACCAAATTTGAAGCAAATCGAATAATCTTGCAAAAAAAAACCATTTATCTAAATTAAGGGGGTGGACTAACCCCCCTTTATCCTTAACCAATTAATCGCCAAAACGAGTCAGGGAAGCTCCTTAACATAATAAACCGGTATACCAACTTCGGAGCAAATCGAATCATTCTGCATGAAAAACCCATTTTTCTAAATTAAGAGGGGCGGTCTAACCTCCCTTTTCCCCCTTTACCCTTAACCAATGAACCCCAAAACTAATCAGGGAAGTTCCTTAACATAATAAACCGGTATACAAAATTCGGAGCAAATTGAATCATTCTGCATGAAAAACACATTTATCTGAATTAAGGGGGGTGGACTAACCCTGTTTCCCCCCCCCTTTATCCTTAACCAATGAACCCCCAAAACTAATCAGGGAAGTTCCTTAACATAATAAACCGGTATACCTAATTCGGAGCAAATCGAATCATTCTGCATGAAAAACAAATTTATCTGAATTAAGAGGGTGGACTAACCCCGTTTTCCCTCCTTTATCCTTAACCAATGAACCCCCAAAACTAATCAGGGAAGTTCCTTAACATAATAAACCGGTATACCAAATTCAGAGCAAATCGAATCATTCTGCATGAAAAACACATTTATCTGAATTAAGGGGGTTGGACTAACCCCGTTTTTTCCCCTTTATCCTTAACCAATGAACTCCCAAAACTAATCAGGGAAGCTCCTTAACATAATAAACCGGTATACCAAATTCGGAGCAAATCGAATCATTCTGCATGAAAAACCCATTTATCTGAATTAAGGGGGGGGATGGACTAACCCCGTTTTTCCCCCCTTTATCCTTAACCAATGAACTCCCAAAACTAATCAGGGAAGTTCCTTAACATAATAAACCGGTATACCAAATTCGGAGCAAATCGAATGATTCTGCATGAAAAACCCATTTATCTAAATTAAGGGGGTGGACTAACCCCCCTTTTCCCCCTTTATCCTTAACCAATGAACCCCCAAAACTAATCAGGGAAGTTCCTTAACATAATAAACCGGTATACCAAATTCGGAGCAAATTGAATGATTCTGCATGAAAAACCCATTTATCTGATTTAAGGGGGGGGGGTGGACTAACCCCGTTTTTCCCCCTTTACCCTTAACCAATGAACCCCCAAAACTAATCAGGGAAGTTCCTTAACATAATAAACCGCTATACCAAATTCGGAGCAAATCGAATCATTCTGCATGAAAAACACATTTATCTGAATTAAGGGGGGTGGACTAACCCCGTTTTTCCCCCTTTATCCTTAACCAATGAACTCCCAAAACTAATCAGGGAAGTTCCTTAACATAATAAACCGGTATATCAAATTCGGAGCAAATCGAATCATTCTGCATGAAAAACCCCTTTATCTGAATTAAGGGGGTGGGGTGTGGACTAACCCCGTTTTCCCCCCTTTATCCTTAACCAATGAACTCCAAAAACTAATCAGGGAAGTGCCTTATCACAGTGAACCTAGGAAAAAATTTTGAAGCAAATCGGATGTTTCTATCAAGAGTTATCGCGTTACGTACATACATACATACATACATACATACAGAACGGGCGGGCACATTAGCTCTCAGGCTTTGATAGCCTGTGAGCTAAAAACTAATCAGCACCAGTTTACATCAAGGTCTAACTCAGTTTTGTGTTAGTAAAAGTTTTGTGAAATTCTGTGCATTAGTTCTTGAGATAGAGCACCCACAAATTTTTTTTCACATACAGACAGTCCTTTTCTAAAAACTATCAAATTGTCTTCAGGACCTTTTTAAAACATATAAATCAATCATGAACTGGAAGTTGAAAATTTTCACGAATCCAATACTTTCTTCTTGTAAAGATAGAAGAAAGTAAAATACATGTTTTTTATTTCCATGAATATAGTTGATTTGAATTTTTTATATAAAGACATACCTATGATTATGTACTATGTATGTTGCCTACTAGGTTCTATGTTAGTAAAGTATTTCAATGTGCTGAAATACATTTTTATTTGTATGTAATGGCTTTTACATATTAATATTTTTTCAAAATTAACTGAAATGACTTAAATTCATTAAATTTATATGTTTAAATTTTTAAATTATATATGAAAATTGAAAAAACCCACTTTAGGGGTTTTTCAGTGGGCTTTTTCAAGTGGGCCCATTCTGAAAAAACCCACCGGGTTTTTTCGAACTGGGCCCAGCTTTGCGAACCCTGCTACTAATGGACACCCCTCAATGTGTTTGGTTTATAAAAAAAGAAATAAATTAATAACCAATGAAAATTTAGCTTTTATTATTTTTTTCATAACTCCCCCTTGCATATTTTATAATTTTGCGGTATTGTTGACACTCTTAATCAAACCAATCAGGAAGCAGAAAATAATGTTTCGAAGTTCCACTGTTTTTCAGTCAAAATCTTAATGAACAGGCTAAGAGCTCTGTCTTCATTTAATAAATTTATATATTCTTTATTTTCTTGCAAAATTTGTAACTTTATGTTTTGGTAGCAGTGGGAAACTTTGAATTTCATATACTAATTGCCATTTATAAGATTTCATTTATTTTTAAGATTTTAAGAGGGGTGTCCATTACTGGGATGCCTAAATAGTCATTTTCCAATAATGGACACTTCATGTAGACTAGGGATGCACAACCTTTTTTAGAGAAGGGCCACTTAAAAAAATTTCTGGGTTGTCGAGGGCCACATCAGTAACACAAAAAATTTAGTGTCACAGGGGGGGGGGAGGGGAGTTATGCCCCTCTAGGATCCCCTAGCCAGTCAACATATCGAATTCAGTTGGCTAGGATATATCAACAATTTACGTTTGTATATATAACACAGATGTAGCAAGGATTGTTTTGAAGGAGTGATACTATTCCTTGACTTTATTTCGAGGAGTAATTTTTGTTTTATTAAAAGTGCTAAAAAACAAGGATAGACATGAAAGTGGTTAATGCCTGAAAAATATGTGAACTTTATGAACGAAGGGGAGAGAAGGAGCCAATCAACGAAATTTGAGATTTTCCCATGCCTGATCAGCAAAATTCGCTATTTTTCCGCACCCGATTGACAAATCCGCAATTTTTCTGCGCCTGATCGACAAAATTTGCTATTTTTTTCGTTCCTGACCAACGAAATTCGCGAATTTTAGGCGCCCGATTGACAAAATTTGCGATTTTTTTCGTCGCTGATCGACGAAATTCGCGATTCTAAAATGACACTGACGAATTTTGCATTTTTTTTCCTGCGGTAAATTGACAAAATTTACGTTTTTTCTGTCGATAAACTGACGAAATTCACGATTTTTCCCGCTGCCTATCAATGAAATTTTCAATTTTTCCCGCTGTCTATCAATGAAATTTTCAATTTTTCCATGCCCGATCAACGAAATTTGTGATTTTTCGGAGACCAATCGACAAAACTCGCGATTTTTCGTTCCCGATTGACGAAATTTGCTATTTTCCGCGCCTGATTCTTAACTGATGGACGAAATTTGCATTTTTTTCCCCGCAGCAAATTGACGAAATTCGCGATTTTTTTCGTGATAAACAGACAAAACACGCTATTTTTCCGCAACCGATCAACAAAATTTAAGATTCTTACGCTTTTAATGACAAAATTTGCGATTTGTCTGCTCCTAATCAACAAAATTCGTGATTTTTCAGCGCATAATCGGCAAAATTCGCGATTCTTAACAGACGACGAAATTTTCAATTTTTTTCGCGGCAAACGGAAGATATTCACGATTTTTCCCTGCAACCTATGATCAAAAAGTTGCAATTTTTTCAAGTTATAAACTGACGAAATTCGCGGGCCACGGGTCGTGCATCCCTAATGTAGACATTGCTAAAAATACAATTTCGGTAATGTTTATAGTGCATAAAATATTTTGACTTAATTGAAAACTTAAATAATCAAATTTAATTTTTAAATTACACTTACCAAAATGTAATAACACCAAAACTTTTATAAATAGCTGCTTTTAAGTTATTTTAATGTGGTTAATAATTTCAATATTTTTTTCTTTTTTCTTTTTTTTTAATGTATATAGACTCTGCCTTGCATATTTATAATCTGGCAATCGAATTAGTCAGTTAAGCCTAAAATATTGTGTAAGGGCACAGTCAAAGAGGGGCTCATAGGGCCTGATCCCTCACTATTGAAATAAAAACACTAAAGTTACATAAGTTGTTAAAAATCTGTTTTCTGTTTTAAATGTTTATTTCTCTCTGACAAAAAGAAAAAAAAGAGCGAAAAAAGAAAATTATAATATTAATAAAAGTTATAGTAGTCATGAAATTGGTAAATCTGCAGACCAGCGGCCTCAAACATCAGTTCTGTTTTATTTTGAAATTATTTTATTTAGTATTTAAAATATCCAATTCAAAGTAACATTTCTTTCATATTTGTAATATTAATTATTACATCAATTAGTTTCTGGAAGTTTAATTGTTAAAACTAGTGAGACGAAACTATACACTAGTACTCCAAAACTTTCATTTTTTAGTTATATTACCTTTGAAATCCCATCACTGTCTCAATAATTTGATAGTAGTAATTGCCTGATGTTCAGTATCTTAAACTATCCATCTAAAATAATTAAAATATCGATCTTTTGATAATTAACAATAATTGATGCAAACAGTGAATGATTATCACAAATATTTTATTAATTACCGGTATCTTAATTGTTAAATTTATTTGAAAATATCTGTTTTGTTATCATCGGTATGCTTTCATTAAATTCTGGTTCTAAATACAATCATAAAAACAATTATATTTATTACTTTTTATGGGGTGTCCATTACTGGAACATTGGGTGTCCATTATATTTCTGTTAATTACAATTAAATTTTGGTTCATATTGGAAAATGAGATTATGAGAATGGTTAAATATTGTTGATAGATTAATATAATATTGAAAAAACTGGCATATAATAATTATAACTATTAATTAAAAAACAAATTTTAAAGAAGTTCCTTAAGGGTGTCCATTACTGGCACATTTAACCTATATATAATGTGGAATAATCTCTTAGTTGACACAATAATGCTACTTTGATACCAAAAATTAGATACTTTCTCTTAAAAAAAAGAATTATATTGTAGAATACTTATTTACACGATATATACATGAAGATACTGTTTACATAAATATTAATACATCTTAAATTCAACTTTATTGTCGTTGAAACATACTACGTCATTTTATATAAGTCTTTTTACTACATTCTGTAGCACACTCTCTAGTTCACCGCCAAAACACTTGAATGTTCTTTTCTTCCTTAACTCACTTCAGTTTCTGCTCGCAGAGCGTCTGTCGTACCGAAGGTTAGCTCTGGCGTGTATGCGTTGCCGCTGATCGCTAGAGTATCTTTAGGGCGGAGTTGCGATCTCCAATCACTCCTGGCGGCGCTTTATAAGCTAGAACTGTGGCGCCTTGCAAGATGCAATCCTACAGCTCGACCGTCCTGCTAGACATTCGGCCTCGAATGCATCCTTGTCCGCTGGGAGCAGCAGCTGGATTACCTGGAAAGATTGGAAAAAAAAAAAAAAAAAAAAAAAAAAAAAAAAGCAGCAGCATCCAAAGTTCTATTTTGAAAAAAAGTCATCATTAGTAAAGCCTTTCATCAAATTTTAAATTATTTCTTAAAAAAATTCTTCTTATTCTTTTTTTACGTCTTTTAGTCTGATTCGTCTTTCCTTTTCTTACGTCCTTCCGTCTTCCTTTTCCTTACATCTTTTCGTCTTCTTTTTCCTTACATCTTTTCGTCTTCTTTTTCCTTACATCTTTTCATCTTCTTTTTCCTTACATCTTTTCATCTTCTTTTTCCTTACGTCTTTTCGTCTTCTCTTTTCTTACGTCTTTCCGTCTTATTTTTTTTTTTTTATTATTATTCCTTCAGGATTAATTTTGTCAAAATCCTTTTAAAGTCAGTCCGGTGGGGTGTCGTAGTCGGGGTAGTGTCATAATCGGTGAAATTCTTCTTCTTTTTTTCGATGTCAAGTTTCATCCGACCAAGGCTTCATGTACTCAGCGCAAGTACTGTTGACCATCGGACCTTCATTAAATCCAACTTTCTTTACATCGTAGGTGTCATTATTTTTTACTTTTGTGACCTTGTAAGGACCTAAATATTTTGATTTTAACTTCAAACCTTGACCTTGTTGTGTGCGTTTATAGCAACCATATCATTAAGTTTAAATTTGTTAGGATTTTTTCGTCTGAGATTATAAGTTTTACGGTTCTTTTCTTCGACTTTTAAAATTTGTTTTTTCGCGTCTTTTCTCAATTCTTCACGATTATTAATAAAATCGGATTGTATTTCAGCGTTCAAAAGGCTAGTAATCTCAATGTTATTTTTTAGCTTAATTTTAGTACCAAACATCAACTCGAAAAGGGTTGTGTTAATACTTCTGAAAGGTCGAATTTATCACTTGTTGGACATCGCTTATATGTGTATACCACTTCGTTGGATTATCTACAGATAATTTGGACAGAACAGATATTATGACCTAATTTAGACGCTCGACTTGGCCTTTAGCTCTTGGTAACCCTGTGGTAATCGGGATATGTTTAATATTTTCTCTGACGCAATAATCTTCAAAAGCTTTAGAGATAAAGGCAGGACCTTTATCTGAGATTATGCGAAATGGACTTCCAAATACAGTTTTTTTTTTTTTTTCTAATTTAGAAATTTCTTCTGCAGTGTCGGTAGATTTTGTGGGATACAACCAAACAAATTTTGTAAATGCGTCAATGACCGAAAAAATGTGTTTGTAATTTTTATTCGTGCTCTCCAATCAGGGTTGTAGTGGGTAGCTGCCCGGGTACCCGCCCAGCTGCCCGTCCGGGCTGGGTTTTTTAAAATATATTTCTGGAAAGGAACAAGTGATGTATTTGTTAACAGTTTATGGTTATTTTGTTTTATTTATTCACTTCTTTGAATCTTAGAAAATATATTTGTACTAATTTACTTGCACTTTTAGATTGGGAACCCTATAATTTTAAAATGTTTTAGCTTTTAATTTAAAACGTAAATTTAAGCTTTTCAGTTAGCTTCAAGAGTATTATATTTACTAAATTATTTTATGTATTTTTTGCCGCTGAATCCGAAAATGACCTTCATTTTTAACCATCACGTCAGGAAAATTAAATAAAAAACGTTTTACATCTGTTTTATAGTATCATTTTTAACCGCTGAATCTGAAACTGACCTTCATTTTTAACCATCATGCCAGGAAAATTAAATAAAAAAAGTTTTACATGTGTTTTATAGTATCAGATTTTTGCTATACTTTAACATTTACGATTTGCAAAAAAATTATAACGTGATGGTTAAAAATGAAGGTCATTTTCAGATTCAGTGCCAAAATCAATTATCAAAAATTAAAAAACTCAGCCGTCTCCTCTATTTTATACTACCTGATTTTTTAACTTTGACAATTTATGATTTGCAAAACATCCTGAGATGATGGTTAAAAATTAAGGTAATTCTTGGATTCAGTGCAAAAAAATACATAAAAGTTAAAAAACACAACCATAAGTCTTGTGTTATCTAATCTAAAACTTTTTCTTAAACTTCTTGGCGGTAATCTATCCGAAATTTTGTGTGTTATCCTGTAAAATAAGTATGAATGGTAACTACTGAAAATCATAATAATATTAGATTGTCATCGGATTTACATCAGTATGTATGTAAAATTTAATCTCGATCTGATATTTGAAAGTGAGTTAAATTTCGAGTACTTATTTTGAACTGGGAAAACATACAATACGATCGTTGAAGTTAAATAAAATAACATAATGTTTGTTGAAAGAAATCATGAAAAGAAAGAGTCAAATCCTTACAAAATAAAACATATGTTAAAATACAATAGTTTAGGCAATCTGAAACTTAATAAAAGTTAACTCAATTGTAACACTTGTACTATTTTTTTCTGAGCGCAGTTACACATGAAAAGTTCTTCGAATATTTTAAACACTTAGTATATGACGCCTCAAAGCATGGCCAAACTCATTTGTGTTCAGATGCAGAAAGGTGGTATAAGCCATGCATTTTTAAAGTTTCATAACTCAGTCGTCAATTTTAGTGTTATATGAACAGGACTTTTTTTTTGTTACTTGTCAGTATAATAGGAAAATTTTACTAAATATAACTTATAGGACCGGGAGGCCGTATAAAAACTTAAATTTCGTAATTTTTTAAGAAATGTTTTTATTGACCCAAATCGCTTTTAAAATATTTCTTTGCCTCAATTTAAAACATTTTTTGTAATTGGAACTATATGTCTATGACTAACGGTTTAGGAATTAGCCATTGGACACCATTGAGAGTGGACAACCGGTATATATACATATAAGAAAATTTTTTGTTGTACAGTATTTTTTTTATCAACATTTGCTATCTTATGATAATTTCAAAGGAGCAAGTTTTTTTTAAAGTTATATTTATATTTTATTAAATAACACACAATTGATAGCTTTGCAATTTAAAATTTGTTTGTTATTTAAATTAAAGGGATCATATTTATATTTTTTTTAAGAACAGAGAAAAATATTGAGATCCTTATTAAGACTATGAAGTCATTCCCATCTATTAGACTATGAAGTGTTCACAAAGATAGTATTTGAGATCAGGATTGGCACTTATTTCGGCAATCAAATTCCTTGCGCTTTCCTAAGCAAAAAGTTAAATTTTCCCTAATTCCTCTGAGAATTTTCAAAATTTCAATGGATAAATTTTGCAAAGTACCAAAATTTAGTAAAATTTCTTGTATTTAATATTCATTTTTAAATTCCCTCAGTTTTTCCAGTTCTCTATACAGTGGCAACCTTGAAGATTATTATTTGTGAGGAAGATGGAATCATAGCCCACATTTTGGCATTTTAACCCAATTTACCTGGGGAAAATTGCCCATTTAACCCGGGTTTTTTAATAAAGCCCGCCCGGGCTGGGTTTTTAACAAAATACCCGGGTTTTTTACAACCCTGTCTCCAATGGACCTAAGTGATCAACATGGTACGTATGTAACGGAGTTTCTTCTTTTTCTATCGAGTGTAGCAAACCTTGTTTACCAGATTTTCGATTAATTAAAATATAGGGAACACAATTTGATATACGTTTCTCGATTTTTTGTTTAACTTTGGGAATGTAAAAATCATTCTCTGAATTTTTTTCCGTTCGTGCGACTGCGTAATGACCTTTTTCGTGAGCGGCCTTATATATTCATTTGCATTTCATCTGGTACAACTAATAAATCATTACCATTAACACATTTATGAAGAACATCATTTTTAACTAAATAATTATCATAAGATTTTACTTTTAGAATTTCTTTTATGATTTTAATGTGCTCGTCAGTTTCTTGATCTTTTATAATTTTTAAAGTTAAGCTATCTTGGATTACCATACAAATAGGATATCTGCTTAATCCATCAACATGCCTCATACTAGTACCGTGTGCTCAAGAGTATAATCGAAATCAGATAACATTATTGCCCATCATCTAGCTATTTTTGTACTCATTTCTGTCTTATCCATAGTCATTTTAAATGCATTAGTCGGTTACAGTTTTAAATGCAATACCTAGCACATACACTCTAAACTTTTTCAAGGCTTCAATTCCAGCTAAGACCTCTAATTCATAGTTAGTATACTTTCGTTCAGCTTCGGTTGTTTTTTTACTGGCGAGATAAACTGTATGAAATTGATTATCTACCGGAGATTGTTGTATTAATACAGCTCCATAGCCATCAATACTGGCATCACAATGGATTTCGGTCGCGTTTTTGGGATTGTAAATTGAATGTACTGGTTCTGACGACAAAATGCGTTTGAGTTCATTAAAAACTTTCTGTTCTTCTACATCAAACTTAAATTTCGAATCTTTTCTTAACAGGTCACTCAAATGGTTTAGCTATAACCGAATAATTTCTTATAAACTTTTGAAAGTATCCCATTAATCTTAAATAACTTTGAATATCTTTGGTGCACTTTGGTTCGGGAAAATTTATTACTGCTTTTGTTTTTAGTGGAGAGGGACACAATTTACCATTTATGATTCTATACCCCCAAAAATCAATTTCACGCTTCAAAAAATTGCATTCTTTAAGATTTAATTCCAACCCGTATTCCGATGCAGTTTGAAGAACAAGTTTTAATTTTTCTAGAACTTCAGCTTCGTTTTTGGCGGGTATTATTAGGTCATCCATATAAATGACTACAGTGTGATCTTTTAATAGGTTTCGAAATACGTTATAAATGTGAGTTGTGGTTTTAGATTCCCATAAAACCCTACTCATAGCAACAGATATGGTCAGCACTTTTCCATGAGAACTTGTAACCGCAGAATAGCAGATGTTTGAATTTGCTGATATGCAGTTTGCATTCTCTTCGCCTGGAAACAAGTAACAACCGAGAGCAGATTTCATTCTGACGCGGTTGATGGTAGATGTATCTTTCTCGCTCTAGACGAGAGCAGAGGCCGATATGGAATCTCGACGATTCTGCGAGTGCGAATGCCGCAGAAAAACCCCCTACCCTCCCGTACTTGTAAATATAATTTCTATTTAATATGTAAAACTATAACCTAGAATCATTAAACTCCTTTTTTCATTAACTAAGGCCTTATCCTTATATCATCCTTATATTACATGGGAGCTCTAGGCCGATTTGAATCCAAAACGAATTTAAAAAGTAAAATCCCCTAGGCTTTATTACCGATCAGAATTGGAGAACTTCCTTCTCAGTCCCGTTATCAACATTCGTGATTCATCCCCTTAGCCATCTGGTTGAAGCTTGTTTATTTTTATTTGTGCAAGATAGTTATCGCTGTACAAGGAATGAATCTTCGACTGCATATTTTTTTTTCTACGGATCATTAATTGGATTACTTCAATATATCGTGGCGAGGAATTTATTTTTCAATTGGATAACTCCTTTTGAAATAAGTTTATTTTTTTCTCTTTCCTTTCTTCCCTTTTAATATGGAATTACAAGAAATTGACTTTATTAAAAGCCAGTTGAAATCGGCTAAAACAGATAAAATCAAATTATTGCATGAATTTATATTTGGTTGCGATAAAAATCGCCAGAATAGAGCGAATTTAAGGAAATTTAAAGGTTTTTCTTTTACTGACAAAAGCGATGAGTATGAAAATAAACTCAAAGTAATTTTGGACGATTATGATCAGATACAATTGATTACTATTGCTAATATCTTATCCATTGACATCCATGGATCAAAACAAGATATAGGGCAACGTATTTTAAGCGCACTAGTTGATATTTCGGCTTTTAAAGACACGTTTACGGCAGTTTCCGAATCGGATACAGAATTTGATGATAGCCACAATAGTAGTGGAAGCACTGGTTTATCTTCGCATTTGGCAGTACAGCCAGACCAGACGCGTGTACACTGTACACACTCCGCGCCCAAACAGACAATTTCTTTCCATGACATTGATCATTTAATTACACCGTTTAGTGGTGATAAAACGGAAAACGTTCAAACATGGTTTCAGAGATTTGAATCTCTGGCCCATTCATTTCAACTGTCCGACATACAGAAATTTGTGTTTGCTGAGCGGGCATTAAAAAGTTTAGCATTATTGTATGTACGTAGTGAAAATAACATTTCTTCATATACATCGCTCAAAGAAGCATTGCTTCGCGAATTTGGACAATCAGCTTCGTCCGCCCAGATACATCAATTACTAGCCGCTAGAGGCTGCCGCCCGAACGAAAAACTATTGGAATATTTTTTGAAAATGAAAGAAATAGCACAAAGAGGAAACATCGATGATATATCTTTAATTCACTATATAATTAATGGGATTAACGATACACCACATAATAAAGCTATATTATTCGGGTGCGCCACGCTTGCCGAATTTAAAAACAAACTCCAAATTTTCGAACGAATTTGTGAACAGAGTTCTAAAGTTTACCAATCAAAGTCACCGACAACACCCAACACTCCTAAGATTAACCAGACGGAAAAAACTGCAAAATTAACTTGCTGGAATTGTTTAGCCCCAGGACACCTATCTACCCATTGTGTGCATTTAAATAAAGGAAAAAAGTGTATGAAATGTGCACGTTTTGGTCATGTTTCCAATCAATGTACAGAGCAAACGCCAGAACGCAAGCGTTCGACTCAAGGCACCTCCCCTTCACGCAAGACGTCACCACGCAGAGACGAACAAATCCACCTAGTAGAAATGTGTCATTCTCATCCGCGCATGCAGAAACCTGTAAAAATTTTTAATTTACAAATCCATTCAATCTTGGACACTGGAAGCTCACTGACGATACTGAGAGAAGACATTTATGAACAAATTGGGTCTCCCCCCCTCACCGGAGCTCCTGTACAATTGTCGGGTATCGGTAACCGTGTTATTCAACCTATAGGATCGTTTTTTACCAATATACAAATAGACGATAATACTTTTTCTACTTCTGTTTACGTAGTTAAGTCTTCTCAGATGCCCATGCCACTTATCATAGGGACAGATGTCATATTTCAGGGTACTCTCACATGCGACAAAAACGGCGCTACTTTAACTAAATCTCCACCCACAAGCGTTTTTATAAGCTGCATTACTGTGTCTGATAATGTATCTGCAACGAAATCTCAAGATAAATCCTATGTACCTCCATTTCCCGACGCAAGATGCACTACGGAAACATTTGTTTCAAATTCTTTCCCCCAAGATCTAAAACCGCAGAGAGTAAGTACAGACTTTTCGAAGGAAAATATTCCTACTGACATAGAAATTGACCCAGTGATTGACTCAGCATATCAGAAACATCTCGCAACATTATCGCCAGACTGCTTTTCCTACGATTTAAATTTCTTATCCTACAAGCTGTTTATGACTGTGCTCGTCTTATTGACCATCTATTTATTACTGTTTACGTCTGCCGACGTACTCATTTATCAGCATTCGGCGTTCCATACATCCCAACCATCTCGAGATTCGAGTGACGTTACTAATTGGACCGAAATTCTGCGTGTCCTTATCATTCCTTTTTTATTTTTTATACGCCGACATTTTGTGAAGTCATCAACGAGAAAGAGAAAAAGTAGACTTAAATTTCCAAAAAGAAATATGCTTCACGTATATAGGTCACTAGTGCAACCAACGAGTTTATCATAAATGTGTTTTTATTATTACTACTATTTTTTTTTAACTGTGTTTTTATATATTATGTGTTTTACACCTATATCTGCTTATTTAAGAGAACATTTATATCATACAGACTATTAGACTGCTACTATCTGTGACTTTCTTAGTAACTTTATTTCAATATCTTCGTTTTTTTTTACGATTGCAGCAAGCATCCACGATTATTTTTTTTTCTGGACGAAACATTAGAATGAGGTGTTTACCAGTGTAACTCACCATTTCAAGAGTCCAATCATTGATGAAAATCTGCAACACAGAATGTTTTTTTCTTCTTCGTATTTTTGTGTGTCATGCCATTCTACAGTGCGATAAACTTCAAGTGCTTTTTTTTTTAAAGAAGTTATCGCGTACCAAGCATTTTTATCAACAGTGTTTTTTTTTGCTTAATTATTTTTAGTTTGTGGAATATGCAACAGATTCTTTATTTTTTCAGCTTATATTAACAGAATTTATGTGCCTTTTTTTTCGAAGTTCTGTTCAACATTTTTTTTAAATCTCTGAGCGATATATATCTGCTCAAAACTTTTTTATTGAACCCATGCGGTGATTTTTTTTTTGCGCATGGCAAGTTATCTTTCTCACGGACTGCAAATGGTGCATTATTTTTTTCATTTGCCTGTTTCGCAACACGTGTTTTTTTTTATGTTGCGTAAACAACAACTTTATTTAAAATGACTATCTACACAGGACTTTATTTTTTTTTGAACACTCACTTTTGACAAGAAGAAAAAGAATATTGTTGTATTTATACTTTTAAAACTGCATTTATATTTTTAAAACTGTATTTTATGTGTAAACTTTTTATTGAATTGCTATATATATGTATGTGTTCCCCCCCCCCCCCATCTCATATTTTTTTTACAGAAGTAAGAGCTGGCTGTCGAAAAAAAAAACCTTTTGGTGGGAAATCCTTTTTTTTTTGCTTAGACGAGGCAAACCTCTTTTTTTTATTTTTTATTCTCGAATGACGTTGGGATAAAGATGTTTTTTTTTACGAAATTCTACCTAAGATGAGGCAGATTTTAGTATGTTTTCCTGATGATAATATAATGGGCAGACGACCTTTCAGATTATATTTTTCATCCCTGATGATGGCTCATGAGAAAGACGGTCTCATGACGCAAATTGATGTTATCCTGAGACTTTTTTTTATTCTTTTGTTTGTTTTTTTGGAGATATCCCACGGCAGCTCAGCATCAATTTACATAAAATTTAGACTTAAATTTTTTTTTATTATTTAGCTCAATTTTCTTAATTATTTAATGACAGTTTTTTTTTTCCTTTGGATTTTAATTATTTTTAGATAGTTTTTTTTTGACATATCTTGTTGCTTATTTAACGCGCTGTCGAGGTCGACAAGCGGACAAGATGGCCGAGTGTGAGTTGTGGTTTTAGATTCCCATAAAACCCTACTCATAGCAACAGATATGGTCAGCACTTTTCCATGAGAACTTGTAACCGCAGAATAGCAGATGTTTGAATTTGCTGATATGCAGTTTGCATTCTCTTCGCCTGGAAACAAGTAACAACCGAGAGCAGATTTCATTCTGACGCGATTGATGGTAGATGTATCTTTCTCGCTCTAGACGAGAGCAGAGGCCGATATGGAATCTCGACGATTCTGCGAGTGCGAATGCCGCAGAAAAACCCCCTACCCTCCCGTACTTGTAAATATAATTTCTATTTAATATGTAAAACTATAACCTAGAATCATTAAACTCCTTTTTTCATTAACTAAGGCCTTATCCTTATATCATCCTTATATTACATAAATATATTTTTGAAAAACACTAGGGTTATTGGACAGCCCCAATGGGCACTTTAAAAATTCGTACTGTCCTTCATGAGTGACAAAAGAGGTGTATTCTGGGACCCTTCTTCAACCTCTACATGAAAAAAACCGTTTTTTAAATCTATGGTTGTAAATACTTCAGCAGAATGTAATTGTTCTATAACACCATGTATTACTGGTAATGGGAAATGCTCACGCACTAAAACAACGTCTTTTTTTTAAGACGTCTGTAATCAATACAAAGTCTTATTGTGTTATCTTTTTTCTTAACCAACACAACCGGCGACGAAAAATTAGAAGAACTTTTCGGAATGATTCCCTGAGCTAGCCACTCCTCAATTTGGTCTTCAAATATTTTTTCCTCACATGGAAGTAATCTTCGAAGGGAAGAACAAACTGGGATTTCATCAGTTAAATTAATTTTCATTTTAACACCTACTGTTTTAGTTTTAATTGGCACATAATTCTCAATTAAAGAGGATAATTCCGAACGCAAATTTTTGTCAGCAATGTGACTTAAATCAATTTTAGGCTCATCAAGAACATTTACAATGTTAACTAAAAAATCATTAGGCTGAACTTCCGTTTTAAACAATTTCACTTCATTCTCAGAAATAGTTAATGTACTGTGACGTAAATAAATATGAGAAAGAATTAGTTGCCGAGAATATATATTTTGCCGATGATAAAATGTTATTGCAGTAAAAATAAAAAGGAATAGTCTTACTTAAATGACAAACAGTGGACACGAGGCTTGTTCAATGAGTACACATGTTCATATTAAATCCAACTTTAACCTTGAGAAGGGAGAGAGGTGCAGCAGGAGATATATAATCTGGCCACCGTACATATTAGAAAAACGTTCCACATAGCATTATTAAAAATTTAAGTAATTCCATGACTATAAAGAATGCTGGCTGATGTTGGTTAAAAACATTTCTTAGAGAATGTCTTGATGATAAAATGTCCAAAACCGAAAATGCGTTAAATTAAATTCCTAAGAACATCATGATCGAAGAATCGCTCTTTGAATTGGGCGCAACGGCCCGAAATCCAAAAGACAATCACATTGTCAAAAATACCATATCAAAGCTAGTTAAAAGTCTCAAATCTGTTAAAAAAAAAAAAAAAAAAAAAAAAAAAAAAAAAAAAAAAACTGGCTGCATTGGTATATATATTATGTAAACAGGGTTTACAAAAGTACATCCACAATTGATTTAAATCCATTCGTTAAATTAAAATTGCGTATTATGATTAGCGCGTATGAAAATAGCCAAAACAAAACCTCTCTTAGAAGAGAACAAACACCCAATTCGCCGAGCGAAGACACACCCTTTAATATGACGTGGTCTACGTCACTTGCAATACGCGTGGCTCTAAAAATAGATCAGAGAGAGAGGGAAAAGCTATCTTACTTTCGGTAAGACGGTGAGTGCCCCCCAAAAGGGGACCGTCCTCCGGTCCCAGGCTCTTATCAAGCCCATTTGTCCACACAGGGAACCGCCCGCGAGACAAGCCCGCGGCGCGTCCCGAAGGTCGCCGCCAAACAATCCCCGACATGACGGAGTCCCCACGCAAGCCGGCCAGGCCGACGCGCTGCCCCCAAGCAAGAGACGAATGGCCGCATGCGACAATCCTCACCACTCAGCTAGAAAAACCAAGTGGTCCCTAAACTTGGTTACCCGATCCGGTAGACCCCGCAAACCCGCAGGAACCAGACGCCTATAAAGACGCTGGACCCACGAAACTGAACCGAGGCTTCCCGAACCGGAGTTGCTTTACGGAAGACCCACAAGATCAAATACCATTTTCCGGCAAAGACATTTATGCGGGCTAGCCGATAGGAAAGTTATTTAGAGGCCCCTAACTTGAAAACCCGGGAGGACGGGGAAAGTCCCTCCAGTCGTAAAGCGACCCAGCTCCGGGCTTTTCGTCCCGACTCCCCGGCTCGACCGACGGAACGCCTCGCGGATCACGCCGGGAATCAGAGAGCCCAGACTAGGTGCCGTTAGCGACCCCAGGCAAGCACGGAAAGCTCCACCTAGACGGAATAGACTCCGCCTCGCTAGGGGGTTGGATGGAACGGAGTCCCGCCCGCCCCAGGCGACTCGACTCCGCCCGAAGACGGAGAAGCCACCGGAGGCCGGCAGAAGCCCGCCCACCACTACCTTACCTCACGGTCATCGAGGGTACCCAGGCACGAATGCCCCTGACCCCTTGCAGTGATCGACTGCTACCTTTGTTAGTGCGTTCGAAAATTAGGTGGAGACACCTCTAGGTCCTCATCATTAGGCGAGGCAAACTCCAGTATCGCATAGGCACGAAGGACCTGGATCGGACCAAGAGTTCCTCCGCGGCTCGAAGCGCCGCCGCGTTACCGGCGAGCTTCCGGCCCGTTTCCCTGCGGGAATAGCGTTCGAGGGTGGACCTGCCGGCCGACCCCCTCCCAAGGGTCACGGCACGACATGGAGCAACCAGAGCCATACTGGCCTCCCCACGCGACCGCTCCTTGGTCAACGGGGGCACCGCCAAACCCTACCCACCTTAGGGTCGGCTCCCAACTGCTTCAGCTGCGGTCCTTGGTGGGATGAGTCACCCAAGTCAAAAAGTAACCTGGGCGCTGTCCGAAACCCTCGTCCTTCGGTTGCTCCGGGAGTCCCTGCATGGCGTTCCCGCGAGCTCCGTCGTCACTAGCGAGTCACCAAGACTTTTTACTACAAAGCCCGCTCTCTCACCTCAGGCTCCCTCTTAGTCAATTGGTGGATGGGGTCCTATCGCTTTGGCTACCCTTTGCCCAGCGGCACCGTCCGGCCCTAAGACCGGCACTGGGATCGGGCTATGGAGCGTCGCTATCCGGCTTGCCCAGAGAACCTAGCCGCCGGGGGTGCGTTAGAGCTACCCGAGGGGCCTACGCACCCATGCACAACGTCCGTTACCCGTGGCCACCGGAATCTTGGCCTGTCAACCGCAAGTCTCGAGGAGGTAGCGACTCGTCCCCATCCGGCCCCCTCGCATTCGTACACAACGAACTCGGCCGGGCTTCCGGTCTCCTCCCCCACTCAAGGGTCGGTTCGGAACCACCCGGAGGGGCGGCCACTCTTACTTTCGGTAAAAGAAGGAAAGAAAAAAATGCGATTTGAACGATGTTTTAAGTCGAAAAGAAATCATTTAAAACGTGAGATTAGAATGCTGCATTACAATAAAAAATAAATGTGATTACTACATCACAGTACCTTGATGAATAACATCAGTGCCAATAATTAAATCGAAATTAATGTAATCGTCATTAACCACAAAAATGTCAACTTTAAATTTTGAATTATCAACTTCAATTTCTGAATTGAAATAACCTTCTGGCTTAATTGAGGTTTTTCCTAAACCGGTCAAAGTGATACCCGTAAGTTTTAATTCCACAAAGTTCTTCAAATTATCATAAACACTTCTCTTTTGATTACCAATATCTATCAAGGAGGTTAAATGTAAAGAATAAAGCTTTTATCTCTTTTAGAATTAAATCTTGGGATGTAGTGTTAATTTGTGGCTGAACGTTTTTAACATTTGTGTCTTTCGATTTATTACACTGAAATGATTTGTGGTCATAACTGTTACAAGAGAAACAAAGGGGCCCCCTTATCTTTATTAACGCAGTGAATGCTTTTATGATTATTCCCGCCGCAATTATAACAGCGTATATTTGGCTTTACAAGCTTAAATCTGTTCTTAACTTCAACTTCGGATTTAATTTTAAGCTTAGCTCCTTCGTGTTTATGAGATTTTGCATTTCCATACTCCGACCGTAACTTTTCATAGACTTTTAATTTTTGTTTGAATTCTAAAATCGATTGACATCCGTATAATATTGATTTTCTAAAAACAGGGTCGGGTATAGCATTTATAACATACTGCATCAATGCGGAATCCTCAATGTTACCACGTGAGCCTAATTGCTTCATAACAAGAAAATACTCATCAAGAATTTCATTTTCATGTAATTTTCGTTTATTTAACAAATGATGTAACTCCGCAGAATTATAAGTAGTACTACATTCAGAAATCAAAGGTTGCTTCAATTTCTCATATGAATTTATATGCAATTCGGTCTGAACTAACAATTTAGCTTTTCCTCTTAAGGATCTTTTTGCAAAAATGAATTTATGTAATTCCGCTAAATTAAATATACTAGTGACAACATCAAAGTTTCTTAACCATACGTTTATATCCTGGAATGCACTACCATCAAACGGAGGTACAATATTTTCAATGTCAGTAAAATTAATAGTTGATGGCACAAAACTTTGAACTGGAAATTGCTTGTTTTTATCCAAATTTGATGATTCCATGTCATTACTTGTTAAGCTATTATTTAAAGGTAATTCGTGTTCCGAATTTGTATAGCTGTCATTCTGAACATTAGCTTGCAGCAAGCTTAAATCTGATAAATAGGTAACTAATGGCGTCGTAAGATCAACTAAAGATCCTTCATTCAAAATACAAAGTACATTACCTTATTTCCCTAAGTAACGAAGTTTCGTTAAAGCTTTCAGGGAGTGTTGGAAAGTGTTTCATAATCTATGCTGTACGCATGATTTTTCTTACTTCTTTTTTTAACCATTTGGAAAAATGGTTATTGTTCTCGTCAGGGTAGGAAATCAAAAGCATATCTGAAGCCTTTTTATTGGTTTAATCCGCATTTTATTCGTTTTCTGGTTGGTCTATACAGTAATCTGTATTTCCCTTTACTTTCAACAGAGTTGACTACTTCTGTTGCCACTATGACAAAAAAGTAATAAAAACTACAAAAAAAAAAAAAATTAATAACTCAGAAACAAATTGAGATACAGCTTTCAAACAAATTGCATTTAAAAGTACATTTTTTTTCTCTATACGACGGTGTAAAAAGTAATATTGTGGGATGTTTAGAAGTTTAAGAATGAAATTTCATTTAAAATTGGTCGTCAGATTTCTTGGAAATCTGACGATGGAAAAGCCTTTTTCCGAACAGCCAATGAAATGCTTGGATAATACGTAAGTTTCAGGTGGATAATACGCAAGTTTCAGGAAATCTGAGGAGTCGCAGGCGATTTTTGTCGCTTGCAATTTTTACATGTAATAACTTTATTAATGTTTAATTCATGGCGTACGTAATGTAGGATCAACTCCGTACGATTTTTTATGCCTTAAATTTTAGTCTTGAAAAAATCATTTTCCAAATGGTCGTTGTAATTTGTTAAATTGTTTTTTTTTTTTTTTTTTTTTTCTTTTTCCAATATCTTAGATTAAATAATGTCAGTTGTGAAAACACGAAAAATTTGAAAAAACCTACAATGGGTTTTTTCGTGGTAATTATCCAATAACTCAACTTGCAAATTATGCTGTTTTAAAAGCAGGGCTGCGGAGTCGGTGAGGAAAATGGAGGACTCCGACTCTTTCACTCAAAAACGTGTCGATTCCGACAATGCAGACCTGCTTGTAAAATGGACGAATCCGACTCCGGGAATTTTAACAGATCACACTCCGACTCTTTCGCTCAAAAATGGGCCCGACTCCGCAGCCCATTTTAAAAGCTTAACCATTCAAAGATTCAAGCGGACACCTCTATTTAGCGAACACTTTTTCAATTCCTAAAATTTATATATTTGAATGCTTATATCTCTGAATAGCGGGCACCTATCAATCTATTCAGACGAAGCATGTGCATGTGTAAAATGTACATAAACTATCAAAAATACGATACATGTGGTTTTGTGTGTATCAAAAACGAAATGTTGATAATATTTTTCATATTTTGAAAGAAGAAAAAATGGTTCTTAATGAAAGAATGATCGCATTTCTTATATATATTTTATTTCTCATGCAGTAAATTGAATATATCCTCATACGTATTCAAATACGTATTTAATTTCGTTTGAAACATAGTTGTGCTCAAACATTTTCGTGAAAATTCCAACAACCTGAGTGGCAAAAAACCTATACATGACCCACATGTGAACTCGACCTGCAGAAAAAAAATTAGATTCATTCCGATCCAAAAAAACAAAATTCGGGATAACCCGAACTGATGTTTGACTCTATTCAACGATCCCAAGGTGTCCGCTATTCAGAGGTTGTACTATATTTGAATATTAAAGAATATAGATTTGTTCATTCTTCTAACATAAAAATGGTATTCGAGATACAATTGTAGATTATTTTCCATAATGGCATTAAGGGGCTACTTCAGTCAAGTGAAAAGACCCGTTCGCTAATGCTAATCTTATGGAAGAAATTATAAAGATATCTCGATTGCATTTCAATATTTTTAAATGATTTTTTTTTTGCATTTGGCAGCTGAGATCGATATGTACAAAGGTTGTTTTTTACTTTTTCGATTTTGTTTACAGATATTTTTTATGAGGACACTTTCATTTTCGGAACCGGTTTTGAAAGTGAAAACATCCCCATAAAAAAATCTGCAATGAAAATCGAAAAAGTAAAAAACGGCCTGCATACATACCAATCTCAACTATCCAATGCAAAAGAAATCATTTAAAAATATTGAAATGCAACCGAGATATCTTTATAAATTTCTTCCATAGGATCAGCATTAGCGAACGGGTCTTTTCGCCTGACTGAAGTAGCCTCTTAAAACATGATTTACTTTCCTTTCATTGCGAGTTCGGGTGGGGTTGCGGGTTGAAATATTGCGGGTTCTAGTCGGGTGTGGGTTGAAATACTTCGGGTGGGGTTACGGATTGCCGAACATTACTTTTGCCGGTTCGGGTTGCAGGTTGCCAAAAATTATTTTTGCGGGCTCGGGTTGACTTAAAATGGAACTTGCGGGTTCGGGTCGGGTACAACTCGGACCGCACAGGACTCTAATAAGAGCTCTTTTTAACACTTTCCAACAAAGTTGAAAAGTGTTTATAACTTCGGTTTATCTGGCCGTCTGTCCGCACTCAATTCCCGTAAATATACTCGGATTGCCCTGAAATTTTTGGATGTTATTGACGTTAACCATAGCACGTTCCCTATTTCAAATGAAGTTTGTAGCATATGTGGTTCATTTACAGGGACAGTCAAAAGTTTTCCGTTACATTACGACCTATCGTTTGAAATGATTTTTAATGATGTTACACGCTTTCAAACAATAAAATTGATATGCTTGAATAATAAAATTGATATGCATTAATGAAATGCACTAAAATATGCATTCTGCAGGGTATGAGATGTAAAGAATAGTTATTTTCATTTACAGGGTACAGTGACATACAAAAGAATTCCGTTACATAATGATATAGGGGTGGGGGGAATTGTTTGCGGCGTATTTTAATTATGTTAAATTATTTCATGTATAATGAAATTGTTATACGTCGCTGAGGTTTACTATAAGTTATTTCATGTATAATACGGAGTGCACAGCATTTACAGAGAGACACAAAATATTTCAGATACTATATTGTATGCGAAGTACTGTACATTAGCGATGATTGCTGGAAATGCATTTTTAATTATAAGCGCTTTTATGTTTCACTATATTTATACATAATATATGATGTGTATAAATGCTATAATTCATATGCAGGGCTATGCAAAAGAATTCGTAAGGGTTACTGGGTATGAGTGCAAATTGCTTAAAGGTTGTTTTTAAAGGAATTATGCATTTTTACGCTAAACTGCATTTAGTTTACTAAGCTATGTTTGTAGGATAAAATGATATACAGGGTCACGCAAAGAATTGAATACATGGCCGTCTATGGATGATAATTTCTGGAAATGTGATTTCAGTAGTTTTAAGAGTGTTTTAGTTTGAATTAAATTTTAGCTAAATAGTGGCGTGTAATAAAGGTACTAGATTAACTACAGGGTTGCACAAAAGTATTCAGGTATGTTTCAATCTATTACTATAAATTGCTAAAAGAGAAACTTCAACCTGTTATGCGTTTTTTTACTGAACTAAATTTCCCCATTATATAGTATATATATGAACCTACAGATCAAATACAGGGCTGTTGAAAAGAATTGGAATACATATTTGGCTATGGACGGTAACTGCTGAAATCAGTGTTTCAAATGTTTTCTAAAATGATACTTAGTTATCTTATATACCTTATTTACCTAAATAACGAAGTTTTGTTAAAGCCTTCAAGAAGTGTTGGAAAGTATCGTCCAATATGATGCTTATGACAAATTTCTAGATGTTCCAAATCCTGTAAGTCAAAATTGCGCATTTCAAGAAACAATTTATACTGATTGGCATCAATATTGGCGGGTGAATGAAAAAGGCTGGGATACTCATTCAATCATTAAGGATGTGAACACAGATTTCCTGTGCCCCACGCAAATAGCTGCCTATATTTTTTAACAAGCTATGGTTCTTTCCCCTAATATCTATTTAAAATAAATCGTCGTGATACGATAAAGGCCTTTGTGGGGCAGTCGATGATCCAAAGCATTATTTGTTTGGTCGTTGCCGCCATTTGCCGAGTTCATTTAATTTTATTCGTTCTAAAACACTATCTTGGAACATGAAGAACATTCTGTTGTCGAACGCGAAGTCAACTCAAAGGCAACTTGCAGATATTTATAATACGTTAAACCAGCATTTTTCTTTTATTAAATATCCTTTTTAGTCTTTACTTCGTTTTTATATTTCACTTTAATATTGTTTAGCAATAAGTAAAATATATCTCTTCATCGTTTATATTAATTGTCAAGAAATTGTATTTTAATTTCTACAAGTGATGATAATGCTATTAAACAGTCTGTTTGTGCTTCTGGCTTTAGTATTATTGTGCTTTAATGTGTTTAAGTAAAGTCTGGACTTTGAACTGGAATCCTCATTTTAGACATTACAGTGTTGGTTTGCATACCTTTGGCTTTATGGATTTACTGCAGCCTAAAATTATTTACAGATTTTTGCTCCTGATCTTATCTTAGACTTTCATTACATAAACCCTGGACTTTTATACAATGAACATTACAGAATTAGACTGAATTTTAATAATTTAAAGAACTTTGTTTTAGATTAAGAACAATAAGTTCCAGAGTACTGCTTGCTTCTATCTATGACTTAACTGTCTGTAATATTGCTTGCAACTCATATTTATTTTACATTACACATTTTCTTGTGTTTAATGACATGTGTGTCAAAAATTCTGTCAATGATATTCCTTTGTCTTCTGTTGAGGCACAGTTTGGCTTATTGTCGTCTTGGATATTTTAATAGACATGTGTGTAAATGTCTTAAAACCTGTTTATTATTTATTTATTTACTGTTGTTGGGGCAACAGTGGTTTGTGATTCGAATTGTAAAAAAATGCCGTTGTTTTCTGGGCCGGTTGCCCTGGTGGTAGATTTTTTTCACCTGCTTATTCAGCCTTGTTGGCTTCCAGTTGGCTTCTAGGTGAAGTGATCGTGATCCTGTTAACGTAATCTTTGGAAATATACCTTAAGGTGATTCTCAAATTCACTGCTCAACAACCCGAAACTTTGACACATTTTCTGATTAATTTTTAACTGTAAAGGCATAGAATTTACAAGCCTGACTATTGAACGGATTTGGAAATTACTTGTCGAGATATAAGTGATTCTTGTCACGTTTTTCTCCTTTCCCGTGCTATCGCTTCCGGAAATTCGATTAAAAACGCTAAATTTGACAGTATTTTCTCAAAGATATATTGCCTTTATCAAAAATGGATAACGCCATTCGATTACATAGTTTCTGAATAAGAACTCCTGCCAATTTTGTGCGTTTCCGAAAATAAATGAATTCAGAAATGTGTCAGAAAGTGGCTCCTTTGGATTTGAGGAAAGTCTTAATAAATGACAGAGAAATATTTTCACAACTCTACTTTTTATTATACAGCTTCAAAAGTTATGATGTTTTTAACTTTTTAATCCTCCTTTTTTTTTTCTTTTATTCTAAACTACATTAATCTTTTAATGAATCCTTATTTGAATGAGAACCCACCAGCGGCCGAGAGGTTCTGCTCTCGAAGCTGGTAGACGGGAGGAGTTGGGCTCGAACCCAATTTCGCCCGTCGGCCTAGTCGTTCGGAGTTTTCTTCGAACCTTAGATTTCCATGCGTAAATACGGATTAGGTTCCCTTAGAAAGACCCCCCCCACACTAAGTTCACCCCCCCCCCCTCGGGCCTATATCTCTAGAGTAGATAATTGGCCGTCAAAAATCAACCCAACCTTTATTTAAATGTAGAAACTTCTAAGAATCTAAGTAATCATTAACGTTGCTATTGTGTATCGTCTGTCTTGCGAACACATCCTAATTTTAAAATATACTGTAAAATTATTCCATAAATATGTATGCAGTATTCTTTAAAGGAATCTTAATTATATGTTAAGAAAAATCTGAATTTTTTTGTAGAAAAAGTCGGGCCGAGCCTGTTTTCACTGATTTCTGTACGGGTCGGGCTTTTAACTGTGAAAATAAGAACTTCCCGGGCCGTGCTCGGGCCGAACTTTTTAATTTTTATACCGGATCGGGCCAAATATTCTCTACAAAGAGACAGCTTGTTTCTTACACACATCAAAAATCGAACTTATACAGGGATGCGAATTTTCAGTCTTTTGGCGGATTTCCGCTTTTTTGTTATTTCAAGGAATTTCCGCTTTTTTTTTTTTCTCAAAATTCCGCCTTTTTTTCCCCCTAGGATTCCGTATTTTTTCTCCTGCAAAATTTTGTTATTTTCCGAAATTTTCACTTTCCTATAGATTCCGCTTTTCTTCCGATTTCGAAAGAACATTCAAAGGTGATGAAAAAACGCCAAATTTCGTCAAAAGATCGCGAAAAAGTGGGAAATTTCATCAAAAGATTGCGAAAAAGCGGCAAATTTTGTCAAAAGATCACAAAAAAGCGGTAAATGTCACCAAAAGATCGCAAAAAAACTACAAATATCGTCAGAAGATCGCATATAAACGGCAAATTTCGTCCAAAGATCGCGATAAAAATGGCAAATTTCGTCAAAAGATCGCGAAAAAGCGGCAAATTTCGTCAAAAGATCGCGAAAAAGCGGCAAATTTCGTCAAAAGATCGCGAAAAAGCGGCAAATTTCGTCAAAAAATCGCGAAAAAGCGGCAAATTTCGTCAAAAGATCGCGAAAAAAGCAAAATTTTGTCAAAAGATCGCGAAAAAGCAGCAAAATTTGCCGAAAGATAGCGAAAAAATCTACAAATATCATCAGAAGATCGCGAATAAACGGCAAAGTTCTCAAAAAAAAAAAAAACGGTAAATTTCGACAATTGATCGCGAAAAAGCGGCACATTTCATCAAAAGATCGCGAAAAACTGCAAACTTCATCAAAAGATCGCGAAAAACTGCAAACTTCATCAAAAGATCGCGAAAAAGCTGCAAATTTTGTCTAAAGATCACGAAAAAACGGCAAATTTCGTCAAAATGGCGCGAAAAATACATGAATTTAGTGCTTTTAGTGTATCCTCCCCTCCCCCCCCTCCCCCCTCTTTTGTAACCTTTCAGAAAATTTGCTTTCATTTTTTATTTTTATTTATTTATTTTTTTTTTTTACTCAGTCAGAATTTACATTAAGCTGGCTGTAGGTCCTGGTCCAATTAGCCCAAATTATTTCATTTTCAGGAGCGGTAAGTCGAGCATTTCATATGACCTACACTCGATGTTTTAAGAGCTGTGTGTAATTCGGCTATTTTCACTCCTGTAATGTAGTATACAGGTTTTGTGCGCTTGTCTCCATTTGCTCAGAAATCAGACCCTGGTTTTATTTCTTAAAGTATCTTTCACGGATAAAATGTGGTACAATTTTTTGTTTGCGCATGGTTTCAGTCTTTTTGCTTTTTTGAAATTCTCATCCCTGCTTAAAAGATTCAGTATTAAGTATCAAGAAAATTTTATACTTTATACAAAAAAAAATTAAATACAATTTTTTTTCAGTTCAACAATTTGATCATGAATATAAGCTTGTCTGCTTTTTCATTCTGTAACTTGTTAACAGTTTAAACTAGGATGTCAACGATTTTAATCAAATGATTTAAATCAGCGATTAAATCGGGATTTTAATCAACTGATTTTTTTTTTTTTTTTTTAAATCATTGATTAAAATCATAAATTTTCTAAATGTTTAAAATTACATAAAGTATTAAAATCTAAGATGAACATAATTTGGAATGTTTCTGTAGGTATTTTGCCTTATGAATAATAATAATTAAAAAAAAAATCTTTAATTATTTCTAAATTTAGACTATTCCTTATTTTTTTTAATTTTTTTTTAAAAATAAATTTAAGCATAGTAAGTTTGTAAAAATACCTAATTTGTAATAATTATTTCCTTTAACTAATCAATTTGTTAATTCTTTTATATAAAATAAGCATAGCAAATACTATATTAAATTTCTGCAAGTATAAAAGAATAAGTAGCCAGTATGTAATTTTCTCATTGTACTTTTGCAATAATAAATTTATAGCAAATTGGAGCTGAAAAAGAATGAAAAAATGGCACCTGCTCAACAACTATAATGAAAGAATGTCTAAGAGAAAAATAGGTAATTGGTTTTAAAATGTTAAGCTCAGAAAGAGCTTCTTCTGTAGAGGTTGAATAAATGTTTTTATTTATATTTATTTTTACTTTTCAACTCATATGCACCAAATAAACAAATTAGTTAGGGATTGAAAAGGCAGCAATTCATTTGTAGCACTGAATGCTAATAATCCCTACTGAGTGGTAATAATGCTGCTATTTAATATTTTGAGGATTTCAAATAGAATCGGCTATTCGTATATTTACTCTATATGTGTGTATGAATACATGTAACTCATTTCCACAACTCTTTTGATTAGCATACATTTATGAGTGTAAGTTTAGATTTAGGCAATTAAGTCATTTTTCTAAGTACAAATGCAAAACTAGCTGCAAATGATATTTGTTTGTTTTGTATTTGTGCTCTTAACTAATGAAATTATACTTATTTGCAGTTTTTATTAATTCTGAAATTACTTACTGTTAAAATTGGCAAAGCTGCTTAAAAAAAAATAGGGGGATTCACTTTTAGTTGAAGTTACCCAGAGATTTTTAGGTAGATTTCGTATGAAATACTACCTATTGGGATCGTTCCTATGTTGGAATTTCTGAAATTATTGCAGATCTATACCGATCATGACCCCTAGAACCCAAAACCACCCTCAGTAAAAAACTTTATATATCTATCTATCTGTCTATATATATATATATATATATATCACTTTCTTCTGGACACGATAACTTTCGTAATTCTGCACCAATCTCTTTCAAACTGATACATAAAATCAATGGGCATAAAAATCTCGGTCAAGTTCGTTAATGGGCAAAATCGGACCAAGGGGATGGAAATAGGGAGGGGTTTTGTGAAAACCGAAAATCCCCCATAACTTCTTAATTTTTGTACATATCAAATCAGTTTAAAGTTTTTATTACTTCTAAAAATAGGGATAAAATTTTATGTATCACAGATTTTTGATAAAGTTAAAAATGGGCTCAAGGGGCGCAAAAAATAGGGTTTTTGGGAGAAAAAATTCATAACTTCGTCAATTCTCATGATATCAATTCCAATTAATTTTATTATAAATCTCCTTAATATTATCTACAACTTTTATATTCACAAGTTTTTGTTAGGACCAATTCGTACCGCAAAAAAAAAAAAAATAAATAAAAATAAAAAATAAAAAAAAATAAAAACGAAAACAAAAAGGGGGTTTGAAGAAGTAAAAAATCCATAACTCCGTCAATTCAAAAGATATAAAATCCCCATGAATTTATCATATATCTTCTTAATATTGTCTACAACATCTATATAGACAAGTTTTGGATAGGACCAATTTTTACAGCAAAAACAAATTAAAAATACATAGCGGTTGAAGAAAAAAATCATCTAAGTAAGGGTGTATTCAAATCCAAACTGCTTATTTTCTGACTCATTTTACAATTCATTTTTACTCTCAAAGGCTTCCAATTGGTACGTTTTCTTACTCAGAAACTATATAATGTACCGTAATGGTCAATTTCTTGATAGAGACAGAATATATTTTAAAAAATGCTGTTAAAGTGGGCATTTTGAACCGAATTTCCCGATGCGAATTGTGTTGGAAAAATCATTGAATTAAGGATGCACTCAAATCCAAACTGCTTATTTTCTGACTCATTTTTAAATTTCATTTTTGCTCTCAAACGCATTTAATTGGTAGATTCGCTTATTCAGAAACTATATAATGTACCGCAATAATCGATTTTTTGATAGAGGCAGAATATATTTCAAAATATGTTGTCAAAGTGGGCATTTTGAACGGAATTTCCCGAAGCAATTGTGTTATCACTTTCTTCTGAACACGATAACTTCCGCAATTCTGCACAAATCTCTTCCAAACTGATACATAAAATCAAGGGACATAAAATCTCAATTAAGTTCGTTAATGGGCAAAAGCGGACAAAGGGGATGGAAATAGGGAGGGGTTTTGTGAAAACCGAAAAAAACCCATAACTTCTTAATTTTTGTACATATCAAATCAGTTTAAAGTTTTTATTACTTCTAAAAATAGCGCCAAAAATTCATGCATCACAGATTTTTGATAAAATTTAAAATATGCTCAAAGGGCGCCAAAAATAGGGTTTTGGGGAGAAAAAAAATTCCTTACTTCGCCAATTCTCAAGATATCAAATCCAATTAATAAGTTTTTGATAGGACCAATTCGTACCGCAAAAAAATTAAAAACGAAAACAAAAAAAGGGGGGGGGGCGTTAAAGAAGAAAAATTTTCATAACTCCGTCAATTCACAAGATATAAAATCTCCATGAATTTATCATATATCTTCTTAATATTGTCTTCAACATTTATATAGACACGTTTTTGATAGGGCCAATTTTTACAGCAAAAACAAATTAAAAATACATAGCGGTTGAAGAAAAAAATCATCTTATTAAAGGTGCATTCAAATCCAAACTGCTTATTTTCTTACTCATTTTTAAATTCATTTTTGCTCTCAAACGCATCCAATTGCTAGATTCTCTTATTCAGAAACTATATAATGTACAGTAATGATCGATTTTTTGATAGAGGCAGAATATATTTCAAAAAATGATGTCAAAGTGGGCATTTTGAACAGAATTTCCCGAAGAGATTGTGTTAGAAACGAAAAATATTGCCCTACTGAGAAAATAATTGTTTACTAATTGAGTTTTAATTAATTGAAAGAAAAATAAAAACACAGGTCGCTTATAAATCTTTTCAAAAATCACGTCAGCATGTTTCATATTTTTTTTTAATTAAAAATGAATCTGAAAATGTGCCAGAAAATTTCGAGTTGTTGAGCATGGAAAAATATTTTTTTTAATATCGCCTTAACATGATTTTGATAAAACCAGCTATTTTATAAAAAGGAAATAAAAACTCGTCAAAAGCAGACAGATAAAACTGTTAAAGTGGATTTATATCTAATAATGACTTAGTTTTTGTTGGTGAAATTAGTATACTTAACTTCGAAATCTACCTCTGCCTGTAGGCCGGGCCGGCAGGGATTTTTTGTAAAAAATTTCTCCATACCACAGTGTTTCTAAATCTCTGTGCCCAAGACCTTATAAAAATTATAGAACTTTATTTCTATAGAAAAAACAGGATATTAGTAAATCAGGTCGTTATTTAATTGTATTTTTACTTTCTTCTATCTTCAATAGAAGAAAGTACTGTAATCGAAATTTTTTTCGACTTCCGGTTTTCGACGGATTTACATGTTTTAGGGGTCAGAAATCCCAAAAAACATGTTTATAGAAAATGTCTGTCTGACCGTGTGTCCGTCTGTCTGTCGCCATTGTACCATCAAAAAGTGTATGAAGTTATGCATAGAATCGAACCAAATTTTTATTTTAAGTTTCTGGCTATGGCAAGAAGATCCTCCCTGAATTTGGGAAAAATTTGCCAATAGGGGGCGCTGTAATAGCTATTTTTGTGCGATTTTGAATATTGTACCATCCAAAAGTATATGAAGTTATGCATAGAATTGAACCAAATTTTTATTTTAAGTTTTTTGATATGGCAGGTAGGTCCTCCCTGAATTTGGAAAAAAATCGCCGGTAGGGGGCACTGTAATAGCGATTTTTGTGCGATTTTGAATATTGTACCATCCAAAAGTATATGAAGTTATGCATAGAATTGAACCAAATTTTTATTTTAAGTTTTTGGATATGGCAGGCAGGACCTCCCTGAATTTGGAAAAAATTCGCCGCTAGGGGACGCTGTGATAGCGATTTTGCATATTGTACCATCGGAAAGTGTATGAAGTTATGCATAGAATTGAACCAAATTTTTATTTTAAGTTCTTGGCTATGGCAAGCAGGTCCTTCCTTAATTTGGAAAAAAATCGCCGGTAGGGGGCGCTTTAATAGGGATTTTTGTGCTATTTTGAATATTGTATCATCGAAAAGTGTATGAAGTTATGCATAGAATTGAGCGAAATTTTTTGTGTTTCTTTTTGGTCATGGCATGAAGGTCCTCCCCGAATTTGGAAAAATTCCGCTGAAAGGGGGCGTTATAATTACGATATCTGTACCGTTTTCTTTATTGTACAATCGAAAAGTGTATAAAATTATGCATACAATTGAACCAAATTTTTTGTGCATGTTTTTGGCTTTGGCCAACAGGTCCTCCTTGAATTTGGAAATATCGCGCGGTAAAGGGGCTCTGTGATTGCGATTTTTGTATACTTTTCTTGATTTTTCGTAGTTCTATTGTCCATCGGCGGCTCGTGCAAAGGCGGGAACTCGCTTCCTGCTAAGCCAGCTATTCGCAAACATCTGATAACAACAGAATAAGGAAAAACTATTAATTTTAACAAATATCATGATATAGATTAACTCGTTTTTAGTTCATTTAATTGACTGAAGCAGGAATTTAAGATGAAAATCAAAGTTGGTATAGTAATGAACTAATAATATTGTAGTATTAACATGTGTAACTAGTTTTTGAAATATTAAGATGTATAAGATAGAAGAAAGTTTTGGGATTGGCACATCCAACTAGTTCAATTTGTAATTCATAAAATCCTTAAAAATTAATGACACTTTATTTAGCATGTTAAAGTATATACTTTTTTTCCTTATATAATTACTAAACACACTACTAATATATTTACTCATGAAGTAATGCTCTTTTTTTTTTCTTGTTTTCTTTTTTTTTTTTAACTGAACTAGTGCCTTTTTTGGGACCTAGCATCTTGCCCCTTTTTCTTTGTAGAATGAGTACTAAATTATTAATTATCATTTTAGTAAATTAAATATAAAAATCTATTATTTTCCTAATTAGAGAGTTAATTGTTTAATAATTATTAATTTTAAGCAGTGTTAACAATTTAATAATAAATGCAGTCATTAATAATTTTAATAACTATAAACAGTAGTATGTAATATAGTTTTAGATAATAATTACAAAATATTAACGTATATAATGTTATTGTATACTACTGAAAGTCAAAGTTTTTATAATTTCTGTAATTACTAATAATTATAATTAATTAAAGCTTTAAAATATAGATTATGTTAGCAATTGGAGGTTTAATTGTTTTGGAAACCTAAAATATTGGTAGCTATTCCATATTTTAAAGCAGAGAAAAAAAATCATGAAAATCCGATTTAAATTTTAAAAAATCTGAATTAAAAAAAAAAATCAATTTTTTTTATTAAAAAAAAAATCATGATTTTTTTTTACACCCTAGTTTAAATTGAACTAATCAGAAAAGATTCTTTCTAATGAAGCTGTAAGTGATTATCTAAATTACAGTTTATATTTAATGACTGTTCTAATGAAAAAAAAGTAAATAAATAAAACAATGGTACCAACAGAATCAATAATTGTTGGTTCTATATTTAAAAAATCAGCTGCAAACATAAAGCCTGGAAAAGTGTTTTTTTCTTTTTGGCTATAAAAAACCAACCCCAAAAAAATCGACAGAGGCAAAAGTTTTTTCTTATCTAAGAACGGCACAGTACGCCAATAAAAATTGAAAAAATCATATGCACTTGTTTTGACTGGAAATATCAAAAAAAGTATTATTATACACTGTGATATTTTGAAAATAAATATTAAATAAATGAAAATATCAAAAATCATGATATTTGAAAATAAATATCCAATATACATGCGTAAATATAATATGTATATGTATATACAGGGTGGTCATTAAAAAAAAAAAAAACTTTGCGGATATATGGAACTCTAGCGGTCATTCTGTTTAACCGATCGAGATGAGATTTCAGATATAGTTATTCAGAGGTATGAACTCGGGATCCTGTGAGCGGCTACAAATTGGCGCTGATGGTTATGGTTATAGGTACAGGAACTCGAAATTTTCGAATGGCAACGCCCATTTTTTTTCATCGCAAAATGCTCAGCACATGCGAAAACCCTAAATAGCACTGAAACGGTACGTGTATCGCAATAAACGGACACGTTATGCACGCACAAAAAACATCTCTGCGAACGGCCAAAAAAATCACAATCGGGGCGCACGGAGAAAATTTGCATATGACAGAGGCAAGTATCTGATTTCTACGCTGACTATCTGGTGAACGGAGTTCTGTGATTGATGTCTTGCCTTTGTCATTATTTGGATACAACCCCTCATCTTTTTGCTTCCTTTTGGGAACAATGTATTTCGAGCTTATTCTATCGACGATAATTTTCAGAATTTTCAAGCTATGATTTTGAGACTTTCACAAAAGTTGCTCTATATACTTAGCTAATAAATTATGCACATTATACAGGGTGTTTATAAAGTCCCGGACCCATTTTGATGTTTAATAACTCATAAAATAATAAAGATAGATTAAAATTAATAACATAAATGGTTAGATAAGACTCAAAAAGTTTCATGACCTTGTCAATGAACTTCCACGTGTGCCCCCTTCGTCGCACGGAAAATATCAAGTCGATAGTCAATTTCATGCCAGGTGGTGGCAAGCATGTCGGCATCCACGGAGGCTATTGCGGTTGTAATTCTGGCTTTTAAGTCATCAATGTTCGACACTCTCCTCCTGTAAACAAATCCTTTACAAATCCCCAAAGGAAAAAGTCCAGCGGCGTTATATCAGGTGATCTGGGTTGGACCTCCTCGCCCAATCCATCTTCCTGGAAAATGGTCATTCAAAGAAGTACGAACGATGGTACCCCAATGAGGTGGTGCACCATCTTGTTGCAAAATGACATGTGGCTGAATCTCTTATAGTTGTGGAAATACGAAGTTTTCCAACATGTCTAAGTATACGACTGATGAGACCGTCTCTTCTGTAAAAAAGAAAGGCCCAATGACTCGGTCGTGCATTAGTCCACACCACACATTAATCTTTGGGGAATCCCTTACTGCCTCACAGTATTCATGGGGATTTTCAGATCCCCATACGCGCACATTATGGCGATTAACAATGCCAGAAACATGAAAGGATGCTTCGTCAGAGAACATTATGCACTTCAGAAAATTAGCATCATCTTCTATTCTCCTTAGCATATCTGTTGCAAAGGCCATCCTCCTAGGGCTATCGTCCGGTTCCAAAACTTGAACAATTTGAACTTTGTATGCATGCAGTCTTAATTTTTTCTTAATAACCTTGTACACCGTCGAAATTGGCATATCCTTGCCGCTCCATCCTATTGCCGCTGATCTCACAGATCTTCTAGGATTGTGTAAAAATGTCTCTCTGACATTCTCAACATCAAAATCAGTTGTGCAGGGACGTCTGGAACGTTTCTTATCTGCGATACTTCCAGTTTCTAGAAAATTCTTTTTCCACCGCAAGATGCTTCTTTTGGATGGAGGATCTTTTTGGTAAATTCTTCTGCAACTTCTCTGTGCTTGCACTATCGATTTTGTTTCTATGAACCTTCATAAAATCTGTGCTTTCTCTTGTGTATGCATTCTCCTTAATATCCGCTCGAATAAAACATCACATACAAAAGTAACATAGAACAAACACATCAAAAGTAAACATAACATTGCAATAGTTGCCAAAAACAAAAGAGAGAAAAATGCAATTAATAAGCAGACGATATTTAGAAAAGTACAGATATTTAGACTGGAAAATGAAATTATCTGAAATTAACCACACATGCAGACGATATTTACAAAAGTAAAGATATTCAAACCTGAAAAGGAAAATATATGAGTTATTCCATCAATAAATGCCATACATTTGTTTATATCTTCATTATTTTATGAGTTATTAAACATCAAAATGGGTCTGGGACTTTATAAACACCCTGTATTTTGATTGCATTCGCACATGCACAGTGAAACATTTTTTAGTAAACCTGTTCATTTTTCATCCAATTTTTATTTTTTAATTCTGGTTGCAGAGTATTATATACAATGTCGTTTGTCATAATTTCTAAAAAGAACTTTTTTTTATATTAAGAACTCTGCAAATTATAAGCAAAAAACTTGGTGAAATTTGGGGCTGTTTTTATAAAAACTTTAATTTCTCTACAAGTATACATGCTATCCTCATAAAAATGAACACAGTATATTATAATAAGCCACTTATTAATAATCTCGAGTTTGAACGCTTTTGCTACATTAGTTTTTACAGGGTTATCCAAAAGATATTTGTTTTTTTTCAACTTGTTGGTGGTCTCCTGTGGCTTTTCTGGAAAAAATCTTCGCGGAAATATATGACCCATACTATACTGTTTACACACCCGCAGTTTCAGGTTAATTACTCATGTATTTTTCTAGATATTTAACAAAATGTCTAAAATCGCAAGTGACCGGTCACCTTTGGCCATATAGTGTATTCATTGATATATACAGTAGAACCTTAATTATCCAAAGGAATTGGGACTGACTATCTTTCGGAAAATCGAAAATTTCGAATAATCGAGAATGCTTCAATTTTAAAGAGAACAATAATATACAATATTTCGTATTATGGTATTTCGTATAAAATGCAATATTTCATATTATGGTAACAAGTCCTTAATAAAAATAAAGCAATAGCAAAATAGAAACAAGAATAAATTACCTGAATTTTAAGTACCTTTTACATATATTACAAGGGTTTGAAAAAATGTTTTGTTTATCGCCGTTTCGATTGCCTTTGCTTTGAAGCTCTATCACAGAGTTTTTTAATATTATTGTTTCACCAGTATCACAGTCTTTCTGCTGCTCCAGCCATGCCAAACCTTTTTCAAAACATTCAAAAGCTTCAGAATTGCTAATTTGTTCGTTTTCTGCGTTCCACTCCGCAGCTTACGAGAGGTCAAGTTAAATTCAAAGGAACTCTAAGAAAGGGGATCAAAAATATTTATATGTACTCATAGTTCGGAAAGGTTCGCTCTCACACAAGGAATATGGTAGTTAAAAAAAAAAGCTTTCAAAATGGATTTTGCACACAAGGAATGCGATAGTATAAAAAAAAAAAGCAATAAAAATTTATTTCGGTTAATCGAGAGTTTCGGGTAAAAGAGGTTCTACCGTATTACCAAACCCTGCCGTCACCATCATTCATATTGTATTCATTTCATTTAAAATGTAAATTTTTTCAATATTCCATTTAAAATACAGAAAATAATATCATAAACCAAAACATTTTATTTCATCATCAAAATAGTGTTGATAATTTATTCATATAATATATATATATTCATATAATTAATTCATATTTAATTTATTCTAAAGTTGCAAGATTTGCGCCTAACATAAAAGTACCAAATATATTTTAAAGTATAGCTGATCCAAATGTGCTTAATATTTATATTGATAGTCATTAACTTAGTCATTTTTTCTTTCAGCACCAGATTTTGGAAACTGTAAAAAATGACAGAGTCATAGTAACCCAACCCGAAGAGGATCGCAGACGGCGCACTATAATAGTTGAACGCAGGAATGGATCTTTTGGTTTCACATTACAGGTATGTTTTGCAGTTGATAGTTTAAAATTGAAGCAGTTTAAAAATTAAGAACAGTGTTTCACTTCCCTTTTTAATAATAGTATACTGTGCTTCCTTTTTTTGCAGGAAAGAACTGGAAAATTTTAAAAATATATTTTCTGGCATATAACTTATTTTAGCAATTCATAGGGAATTTCCTTTTTATAGAGGCCTTAGGAACTTTAAATTGTAGCGGTGCAATTCAAGCTTTAAAAAGTAATTTTTTTGTGTATGTGTCAAATAACATTAAACAACTATGAAAATAAATATTCACTGTTTCATACAGCAATTTTTTCATGATTCGTATAATTTGTAGTAACATACAAACAGAAGCAGTTTATCTACAACGTATAATAAGAAACAATTTATTTAATACACAAATAAGCATAATATTTCACCTGTTTTGTTTTCACAGCTGTTTAATGTTATTAGACCCCCCCCCCCCCCCAAAAAAAAAAAAAAAAAACTTTTGAAACTTTGAATTGCACCATTACCACTTAAAAAAATTCTTTAGACCTCAATAAAAGGGAGTTCCCAATGTATTGCTAAACAGGAGAATCCAAAGTAATGAAAATTTGTGATAAAGATAATGCATATAGATAGACTTTTTCAAACTAATCTGAAAATGTTTTTCTCTTTTCATAATTTAACCCCTTAATCGTCGCACCTGATACATTTATGGGCAAATTGCACGTGAAATAAAAACCACAACGATTAAGAGGTTATTTTTTTACACATTTAATGATAAAATTCTGAATTTTTGTTTAGTGTTGTGCTTGTTTGCAAATTTATTCATTTCAATTATTCTAGATTCAAATCTGTAATATAATTTTATTGATTTTCAATGATTAACTGTTGGTTAGGGCCAGGTGGGGTAAAATGGGTATAAAATTCACTATTTTTAAATGTTCAGTTAAAATTTTCTGATAAATGTTAAACAATTAAAACTTTTTTTGGTATTTTCTTTACATTGCACATTCTTGGAATGAAAATACACAATTTTTATTTTTTAGGCAACAAAAATATGTCTATAACAAAACATTTAATAGATGTATGTTTGGTATACCCATTTTACCCCATGCAGGTGAAAATGGGTATAGTGTGGGGTAAAATGGGTATATAAAAGTTTAACAGTGAATACTGTATAAATAGATTTACCAGAGATTATATAGTGAAGTAATATGGAAAACAATGTTATATAAGTCTTAAATTTCATTTTTTTTTTTTTTTAAATAGGAAATTTAAGTTAATAGATAAATGAGAAATTTTTACTATGAATCAAGCTTAGGTGTAAATGAAAACATTTTCTGGCTACACTTTTTTCAACTCGTATTCTCACGCTTTTACATTTTAAGTGTTAAAAGTCTATTTATCAAAAGCATAATGGCCCAGATTATGTAAATGTTGATTCATTTAATGTTTCTATTATCTGCTTTCTTTTTACAATATAATATGTGGGGATGTCCATTGTTACTGTTGTGATCGTTAGAGCAAAGTTTCAGAAAAACTTCCAATTATTTTATTATAAAATATAATGTGGATAAAATTGAAATAACCAGTTAAATACCTACCATCATGTTCCACTCTCATAAAATATACCCAATTTTTAAGAAAATTTTTTATTTATTATATACTCTCATAAAATATATCTAATTTGTAATAAAATTTTGATTTATTATATAGACAAGTAAAATGTTTTTTTTTTTGTTTCAAATTAGATGTATGTGGGTGAAACACAATGATATTTAACTAGTCATATCAATTTTTATCCTAATAATAAAATAATTGGAAGTATTTCTGAAAATTTGCTCTAATGGTCACAAGAGTAATGAATGAACATAACCCAGCGTCTTCAGCATCAGGAAAAACATAAAATGCAACTAATCTTGGACTTTTCCAAGAATTTTATTTCAGATCCATATGTTTTATCTGCTTCAATAGCCATAGTTTTGCCACTGAATTCTTTGTCTTTTTTCCCAAATACTGGATTTTCAATCATGCATCTACAGATACATCTATTTTTACTTTGGGGATATCTTCCACACATTATAGTCTAATTTAAATGTCTTCATTTGTTACAACTTCATCTGCTATTGCTTGGATATGCTTATGTTTCAGCTTTGAAGTTTATTCTAAGATTATTTGGAGGTGTGGCAGATTGATAGGTGTCGAGAAAGCAAGGATGTGTCAAAACCACACTGCTCTTACTTTTGTCGACAATTCTGGTTTTCTATTTCCCAACTCTTTCGACCTCTTCTTAAAACTTCAAATCCTATCAGCACCTGATATGCCATCTAGAAAAGGAATATTTCTAGAAGTGGGCAATGATTTGACTAAATTATATACAATGAATTTCAAGTCTTTCTGATCTTAAGAATAATACACCAGGGCTGAAACTAGTCTTTTTTGCACCTGGGGCAAACATAGATTTTGCCCCCCCCCCCCTCTCAGCAAAGTATATTTACAAAGAAAATTTGACTAATTTTCTAATAGCCGACTTATTTTAAAATTTAAACTACGTAATATTGACATAAATATGCGCAATGCTACATAATCTGCTTTGTTAAATATTGATTCATTAAAATCTTGAAAATGGAATCTAAAAAAATCCGCTTTATACAGGATACTTATGCCATATCATCCTTAGATTCTTCTAAGCTTTGGCATACCCCAGACAGGACAATTTTAACAATACCATGCTAAACATAGACTTGAGAAAAATCGACAAACAAAATCTTCATTTGGTGCCCGGGGCACATGCCCTTTCTCCTCCTCCCCTTAGTTTCGGCCCTGTATGTGCATTATATAAACATTTTACAGTATTTTTAAAACTAATTCTATTTTAATTCTAGTAAAATAAAGAATTTTATTCAGAAAAGTTCTATATAAGACCTTAAAAATACTACAAACGTTAAGCATAACACTATACCCATTTTACTCCATTTATAAGATTTAAGATAAAACAATAAAAACAAAAGACATTTTCTTATTTGTAATTTGGAAAAGTATTAAAAGTGCTTAATGAACAAAATGAGGTCAAATAAATGAGTTTATATCAGATATCATGAGGTGCAGGAAGAAGTTTAATCAGACCAAATGTGGCATGAAATTGTCCTCAAACAGTTTTACTGTTGCCACTCAAATAGAACAAACTATAGAAACAAAAATAAACTACGAGAAGAAAGCTGAAACATCAAGCAATCATATATAATTTCGAAAACTATAAATATGTTAAAAAAGTTTTTAAAAATTAAACAATATTTTTTGATTACCCATTTTACCCCACTACCCATTTTACTCCACCAGACTAATAAACATGCAGGACAATATCTGAAGCATAGCATAAAAAGTTAAATAATTTTTCAACATTTGTACTGTTGCTGCTTTTCCAAATAGTGCATAACCCAAGAAATATTGCTCTTCAAACAAGAGCTCATGATTACCTACATTAAATTTAAAATAATTTCTAATTCTAATACAAATTATAAAAACTCTGAATTATAAATATGGAAATATATCAGCAATTCGTCTCATTAAATTTTTAATTTTCAAACATAAAATATATTAAACTTAAAGTTTGCTAAAAGTGATATAAATACATTTAAAAGGCAATAAATTTGCCAATTAGTTCAATGATTTATTAGTTTATTAGTTCAATATATTGAACTAATCGAATCGACCACCTATAGGTGGTTGGTGTCATACAGATTGAAGATAAACTAAAATGCAACTTAATGAATAGCAATCTAGCTCAATATTGGTTCAACTAATTTTCAGTTTAAAAGATTATCAAAAAGGAAAAGTTATAAAGTATTATGAGCAAAAATGATGAAGGTAAATTTATGACACTTGGAATTTGATTAATTATTTATCATCTAACATGAAACAACAGAAATAGCATTTTTTAATTTACTTTCTAAAGTGTAACACTAAATATTACCAATATTTTTAAGTTAAAGAAATAAGTAGGTAATTTTGATTCATTGTTATTTGATTCATTAACTTTTTTGGTTGTTGGCACGTCAATATCACGTAAAGTATATTTTTGGAAAATTTTGGCACACAGATGTGAAAATGTTTGCAATCCCTGGTACATTTCATATCCTCTGGATATTTTTTTTTAAAGATGCTCTGTATACCCACTGTTAACTCAAGTAAAGCTATAATAACATATTCTTTCTAGCATATATCTTTTGCCCTTACTGTATACTGTATACCCTCTGTTTTATTTCCTTTACGATTACAGTACTGGTTATAAAGAATGGCAACTGTGCATCAGATATTCTGAAAGACACTTGGACTGAACTGGAATATCATCTCTATATCTGTGAAGCAACCTCAAAGGCACTTGTGGAGATATGTTTTTAACAACACTTCAAGCACATTCTGTGATTATCTGCAGTATATGAGAGTTATTTCATGCATTTCATTTACTTTACATTTCCAGAGTTGCTACCCTCTGAAAGTTCTAATAATAAAACCTGTGATTTTCCATTATTGTTTTGACTTTTACATAATTTTGTAAGTAACATAATAGATGGTCGGAATTTTCCCGCTACATACTTTTTTTTTATTGGAATTGAACCCTAATGGTTATGAAAATTCATAAGTTGACATATTGCATTTTCTTTTTATTGTGTACACTGCTGATATCTGCAATCTGAAAATAATTTTTCTTTTTTGATTTACTAGGGGGCTCTGCCCCTTAAGAGCTATACTCGCCAACCCCCGTTCAGACACCCTAGATTCTAAAATCACGTTAATTTGATCGGCTTAAAAATGATTGAATTATAATTAAAAAAAACAGTGGTGACCTCTCTGTAAGCGGGTTTCCATTCGTTTTCCTTTGATTGGGGATTTTTAAGACCAAATCATCTGCTGTTAAGAGATACAATGGCTGTTTTCGTCTTAGATTAATAAGAAAATTAGTTAAAAATTTGAAAATAAGCTAATGTAAAATGAATTAAGTAAACAGCCATTGTCTCCCGGTATTTTTTAACAGCGCTATTAGAAAGTTCGGTACTACTTGATTATTCCGTCGACCAACTTCGCCAAGCTATACACATCGCCAAATCTGTTCGCCAAATTATACAAACTGACATACTTTTTATTAAAAATAAATAACAAAAGAAGAAATAAATTAGTAAAACATTAATAAAAATACAAATAATTCCTCGAAATAAAAGTCACATGATGACGTAACAAACACGTGTAACGTGTTTAATGTCAAGTGAATGTAAATGTGACATCTATTATTAGCATTTATTCTTATAGTTCGGCGACAGTTTTTTTTGGTCGACTTGATAATGAAGTAGTACCGAAAGTTCTTTTAAATAAGTCATTTTAAATGTATCGTTTTAAATCTGACATAATTTTCATGAAAGTTTTCTTTCGCTTATTAATATTCACGTGAAAATACTTTTGATGTTAGAAAGGAAATATTATTCGCGCTGCCTTAATATTCACGATAATAGTTGAAAAGATTATCTAAAAATATGAAATAAATGTCTCGCATAAATATATTTTTTAATTTAAACTGTTTTGCTGACTATTAATTATTTGACCTTTTTAAATATGACGAAATTTCCTCCAGACTTTTAACGTATAATAATGAATTATTTATTTCAAATTTTCTTTCTGTTTTAAAATTCAAGTGTAAATATAGTTCTTATATCGTAATTTTCAATATTTTCCTGCTTTTCACATGTAATCATTTAATTCTAATTTGAAAGTTTTTTTTTCTGTTTATAATAGCCACATGTAAATAATTTTTTAATTTGAAGGAAATATTATTCTTTGCGTTGTTTTAAAAATTGGCAACAATTTAAAATAATACCCTTTTCCAAAATATGTAAAAAATATCTCACAAAATGCTGGAAATTTGAATTTAAAATGGAAATAAATACTCAAAAAAAGAATTAAAAAAAAAAAATAAATGCAGTCTGCACATCGGGAAATTCTAATGTATAAAATGATCTAAAAATGATTAAATTCCTATGTATAGTTTTTGCTCCTATAAAACTTTTTTAATGGAACGATTTTGACCAACTTTAATACTAAATATCTCTTAAAATAATTATTCGATTTGAAAACTGTCTGCTTCAGCGTGTTTATCAAACATTTCTCTATAACACCACTGATTTTCATATTTTTGTGTGCTACAGATTTTTTTAATATTAACGAAGAAAGACCATGATTAAGCATTCAAAATGGATGCCGATCTAGGGATAATCTACGCAGATTTTCATTGGTGCATTTCCAAATCATTACTTTTTTTATATATAGAAGTATAAATATTCAGTATTCATAGTGCATATATATATTTTTAATTGAAAGTGAAGGATAAACACTTTTTTTTTTTGTAATGTATGTATGAGTATTAAATTATAGAAGAAATATTGTAACAGCCATCTTTGGATGGATTGTTTCTTACTCAACATACTATATAATTTATGTTCAGGCTAGAAAAACGGGAAAAAAAATAACAGCATGCTAAAAAATGGCAGTGTGTATTTGGAAAAATGGCATGGTGTTGTGTTGTACTAAACATATCTCTATTAGACATGTGTCATGTATTAGACATATCGATATCGTGTATTACACATTAATTTTCTTCTTTAAGTGGATTTTATGTTTCCCATGTAGTGTAATTTTTTACATAGTGTTAATACATTTTTTTAATTATCATGAATGTTTATTTAATTCAATTATCTCTGAACTTATGAAAATATTTCAGTAATGTATTATGTGTATCATTTATTTTCTATTTATGATGCATTTGTTTTTGAACAGACTTATGGCATTCATCATAAAAGAGATGGTGAGATAGAACTTATAACCTATGTAGACTATGTTGAGTATGATGGACCAGCTTTTCGTGCTGGTATGCGACCAGGTAATTTACTTTATTTAATCTATAGATATTAAACACATTTGTGGTATTCTACTTTGTAATACTTTGTTTGTAGAAATGTGAAAATCTAAAAATGTGTAAATAAACGTAATAAAAATAGTATATAGCTATCTTAAGATGTCTGAAGCTGCCTTTTTTGTGTAAAAATTCAAAGACTGCGAGAAAGAGAGAGTTTGCTTTGTTCTATATAACTGGAGTAGTTATTCTGGCTTTTGTGGTACACATGTGTGCTGCTGCTATTGTTTTTCTTTTAAATGTTTTCTTCTTCTACTTCACTTGGAGAACCTAGAAAAGTCAGAGAATTTCGAAATTGGCTTAATAAGTCAGAGAATTTCAATATTTTATGCACAATCTGAAAAAGTTGGTGAATTTAATAAAATTTAATGGTGATTGCCAAATAAGTGTAAGCTTTTATCCCATGGCGGATAAAAAAAATCTATGTTTTAGCAGATTGTAGTTTTTGTTTCCTTAAAAAATTTAATCTAAATAAACCCTCCTTCTGAAATTTCCACTTTCGACTTTTACCATCCCCCACCGCACTCCCACGACACAATCTAAATATTTTAACGTTCATTAATATACTTTTTTGCAATATTTGTTATTTTGAAGTGACATTTAACCCTTTGGGTACAGATTTATTTTAGGGCTGTCACTGGCGTTTTTTACCATTTCGCACCACTTTCTCAAAACAAAAATCTTTCATATACACTTTGACAGTATGTGCAAGAGAAAAATACTGCAAAAATATTTTCCTTTAAATAGTGGTATGAATAGAATATAAAAATAGGTGCCAGTGGCCAAATGCATGACGAGTCTCAGTCGTCAAATGTACCCAAGGGGTTAATATACCTAATATCATTTCAAATCTCCTCACCCTGAAATGTTTGCTTCCCTTCCGTCATTGCCTAAGGTTGAATTTAAGACTGCTCGTCACTCAGTTTCCGAATTCATCTCGGTAATGTTAAGTCTATGGGCATTTGATGCAGTCTTATATTCAAAATATCTCCTCGGGAAATTAATATTTTTAACTTCTTTTTTCTGTGTACTCTTCTTTAAAGGATGTCTCTTTTTTTTCCTAGTTCTCAAAATATTTCTAAACTCTGTCTTACTTTTATATAGAGTGTTAAAATTTTACTCCCAGTTCATCCGCTTTTAACACATAAAATATTAAATTAAGAATAGATTCTAGAAATATTTTGACAATAGAAATAAAAAATATTAATATCCAGTGGAGATATTTTAAATATAAGAATGCATCAAACACCCATAGATTTAACATTACTGAGGGGAATTCGGAAACTGACTGACGAGTAGCCTTAAATGAGTTTTTGAGAGTTGCTGAAGTAAACTATGGTTTGATGCAAAAATACTGTATAGCTTTTTTTCTTCAGTTTGGAGAAAACTTCATTTGTTTGTAACAATCATAAATTATTAAAAAAAAACAATTCCTATCATAGTCCTAAAAGCAATTTGAAATTTAGCAAAACTTTATTTTTGCCCCAAAAAAAAAAAAAAAATGTACTGTAAGTTTTATTAGTCTGATTAGTATGTTTGGAAATTTAAGTACGGTAAGATTTCTGAATACAGGACACCCCACGTATATGAAATTCATCTGCTAATTGGGAGGTTTCTGCTATTCAGAGGTAACTGTTGGAAATTGAGAATGTAGCTGCTATTTGGAAGTATCCGTTGGGAGGTTTTACTGTATATTTTTTTATGAAAAAATAGTGAAATATATAGATTTAAAACAACTTGAAACTTCCATTGGTATGGCTATTAAAATGTCCGAACCAGGGATCAGCCAGGAGATCCCTGGTTCGAATCCTGGTCCGGACATTTTTTGCCCAGTTTGAAATTTACATTTCATATTATTTATTTACCAATTTTGGAGGTGGGGGGGGGTGCGTTTTACTTTAAAAAGTGCAACAGAAAAAAATGGAAATAGTCATTTAACTGGAAATTGTCTTTTTTCAATTTATGTTTAAAAAAAAAGAATCTTAGAAGGTCCCCATTATACTGAAATTGTACCAAACTCTGATACTTTTAATAGGAACACCTAATTTTGGACATCGTATTTGACTTTTTGGTGACTTTCATCTTAGGATACCAAATGGGAAATCATTTGGTCTTTTAAGAATTATGAAGGTTAAAGGTTTCAAAGTCCTAATGTTAAATGAATTTTTTTGTAATCGTTGAAAAACAGATTGCAATACACATGCTTTTTTAATTCTAACTCCAAAATAATTTGGAAGCATGATCTGTACTTTTAGATTCACATACTTGAAGCTTCTAAAAAATTGATTTATGTTAAAAAATTCACAGTGAAATTCATATTTGTTTCAAAAATAAATTAAAAATGTATATGCAGTATACAAACAATTATCCAGAATAGTCGAGGTCAGGTGTATTCCGGATAACTGGTTGAGCATTAAAGTGACATCCATTTGATCAGATGTGTAGGATATATGTGGTTGTGCCATTGCATCTGATTTCAGATTAAGAAACAGATATAATGAAGATAAAAGATTAGTCAGAGTTTGAAACAACATAATTTATTGGAATCCCTTGGAAACAATCCTGCATAAAAATCAAAACACCTAGTATCTTATTAATAAATATGCTTTCATTTCAAATACTAGATATTGGCATCATTTATTAACAAATGCATGCGTCAAACTTTGACTGCATGTCATTTTTCTGGAAAGATTCTGAAATCATTCAGTTGGAAATATAATTCTGGAAAAATGTTTCTCTGGTTAACTGGTTTCTGGATAAATGGTTCTATAATGTGTATATATATTTCAAAATAAATTTTCAAAATAATTAAGAATTATAACCTATAATATTTTTAAAAACAGAAATCGATTTTTAGAAGTTTCAAATATGCTAATCCAAAATGCAGTTCATTTCACCAAGTTGTTCTTGAGTTATGCTTAAAAAACTATCCGCATTGCAATCTGTTTTTGAACGATATTACAAATAAATTTTAACCTGCATAGAAATTCCAAACTTTTAGCAGGCATAATTCCTAAATTACTTGGCCAAATAACTTTCCATTTGGTATCTTATGATAAAATTTATTGAAAAGGCCAAATTTGGTGTCAAAATTAGGTGTTCTTATAGAAAATTTGGTACAATTTTAGTATGAAGGCATCTAAGCTTATTTTTTTTAGCATATATTGAAGGAAGACATAAATTTTAGTCGATTGGCTATCTCCGTGTTTCCTGTGACAATTTGGAAATTAAAATGTATGTATTAAATGTTCCTCCCCCATTTTTTTGGTGGTTAACTGCGCAAATTAACTAGCCAAAGAATATTGATGAAAAATGATGTGAAAAAAAATAACACTTTACAAAGATAATACTAAATGCTTCACTGGTCGCCAAACTTTTATAGGCAGGCACATAAAAAAAAGTTTCCACACAGTTTTGATCAATACTGTAAGAGACAATCTTTGTTTTGTATTACTTTCAATATTGGGGACAGGGATGGAGGTCAGGTATGCCCAAAGGAGGGCATATTCCCCTAGCCCCCCTCTAGTGCCACCCTTGTCCTCATCTACAACAAAATTGAAGATCTAATTGAAAACAGAAACAATTTGCTTTTATACTCATTAAAAAACAAGCTATAGGATTCAGTATCCAATACTATCAAGAAAATTTTATGCTTTTACAACAACATTTTAAATCTAAATTAATTTTTTTAATTGAAAAAAAAAACCAATTTTTAAATTTGTCTACATTTTCATTATCTAAGCTGTTGTGCAGTTTAAACTAAACTAAATGAAAACCAGAAAAGATTCTTTATAGTGAAGTTGTAAATAATCGATTATCTAAATTACACAGTTTATCATTCAATGGCTGTTCTATATTAATATTGTCGTACATAATTATTGGTTCTACATTTAAAAATTCAGTTTCAAATGCAAACCTTAGAAAATATTTTTTATCTTTTTTAAGGTTCTTTATCTACAGAACAACAAAGCCAATAACAGTAGAAAAATTTATTTGCATTTGTTTTGTTTGACAAGAAGTATAAGAAATAAACACAATGATATTTTGAAAATAAATATCGAATATCATGAAATTTTGAAATAAATATTGGATATATATCTTGATGTATTTAACAGAACCCCGATATTTATTTATATTTCAATAAATATTCTATTGCACAAATCACTTTCTAGGTTTCTGTTACTCAACATACTTTTATTAGTGGTTTTAAAACACTGTTTTCCTTCTCCCTTTCTTAGTTGTTGATATTTTCTTTGTGCTTATATGTATTTTAATCTTTATTTTCAAGTTTGTCATTTTCATTTACATATATATCTAATATTTTCCATTTTTATAGGTGATGTGATCTTGTCTATCAATGGTCATGACATGGAAAAAGTAGACCACAAGGCTCTGGTTCAGTATATTCAAAGTTGTGAAAAAACTATGCGTATGGTGGTTTTATTTGAAGACTGTGTTCATAAAGTTGAATTGCACATGAAGTACTTGCGACTGAAGGTGAACATCTGAGTTTCTGAGTTTGAATTATTTATGGATTTTTAAAATATTTTTGTATATTTAAATTCTTTTATTTACGAAATTTTTATTGAACTTTTCTATTTACTTAATTTTAATCCTTGAATTTAACACAATTTTTCTGTGGTTTTCCTTTTTTCTTTATGGTTTTTCTTTAAATTAAGCAAGTTTTCTTTTTGCATAAAATGCTGATATAATTTTATTAACAAAATGCAATTTTCATGCAATCGGGATGAATCCTAAACAAAAATGTACTGTTAAGTATTAACAATTTTGGACTATTGAATAGTTTTTCAGGGGAAAAATTTCAAACACAGTTTTTTAAATCTTAAATTTATGATTTTATTAAATTTTGAACTAACATAGCAATGTATGAAGGCTTTTTGCCTGTGTATTTGTGAATGTGCATTTATTTGTATTATGCTTATTTTGGAGAATTTTTTCAGTTTCTTTTACTTTAGAAATTATGTATGTGTGAGAAATTTTAAATAATATACATAAGTTAGGCTCAAGTTTATGTTGATATTTATTTCTAACAGAATTTGGAAATTTTTGCTTCTGTTAAGGAGAGGTTTTCCCAATATGTCTTCATTTTTAGAGCATTTTCAGGAATCATTTTTTTTTGTCTAAATAATAAACATTGAAAAAAAAAAAAGTTTTTGGCATTAAATTTATTGTATTTTCACCTAAGCATGTGAATATTTTCATATAAAAATGTTGATAATCGAATCTGTCTAAACTTGTCTAAAGTTTATTATGCACAGTGTGCACAACAGAGTTTAAACTGTATAAGTTTTTTAGTTTTTTTTTAGTTTTGTTTTTTTGTAATATGCCAGTAAGACTTTTGATAAAAAGCTAAAAAAAAAAAAAGTTGAAAAGTAAATTTTTAATTTTTAAGCAAATGTTTCCTGGACAATAATTATGTAACAATAATTTGTAATTTTGGTTTGAGTTTTTACAAAATACATAAAAGTAAGGATTGTCGTAAGAATTGTCTTTCTAAAGTAAAAGCTGAAATACTTGTTAGGCATTTTAGCTAAAATTTTAAAGTGAATTTACACGTGTTATAAAGGTTGTGCCTGTTTAAGGTAAATTTTTGGCATGAATTTTTCCATTTTAAAGCTGTTTAAAAAGTAGAAATTGTTTAAATTTTTCTAAAGGTTTGTCCATCACTTGAAAAAGACCTTCTATACTTGGCTAAAAATAAAACGTCAATAGCTTGAATGATTTTAACATGAAAACCTACACCAATTTTTAAAAAATCTTGTTTCAAGAAACATTTAAGTTTTTTTTTCAGTTGTGATATGAGTCTGTTAAACTGGATATCATGGCATCCATTTTTAACATGTTAAATATTGGATGAAACATTAAATGGTTTTGAGAGCATATTATAGACACTTTTATCATATTTGATATGAAGCACCAGTTGTATCTGGAAGTTAAGGAGAATAACCTTTAATGATGTCAAAGCCATTAAAGTTAATCGTTAAAAACATTGTATAATCACTTCAGGAATTGTACTGTTTTAGTTTTTGCCTGTTATTGTTGCACTTTGCAAAACTACTACATGGATTTTAATCAAATGTTCACCAGAGGAAAGCTCAAAATTTTATTTATTTATTTATTTTTGGTGGGGAAAGGGGGGGGGAGACATGTGTGTATAAGAGAGATTTTGGGCAAAATTTGGGATGATACTGTTAAAAAATTAAAGTTGTCTTTATTCATTTGATGGATTCTAATTTTGCAAAGTGTGACATTAATGGCGTGTGAAAATATGTTACTTTGATGCACTTGCAACAGAATGTGTCTATTTTACAAACCAGATTGCATGTCGCTTTTTTAAGTGTGGTATAATTTTTATCAATAAAATTGTTAATATTTTTTTAATCTCAAACTTTTCCATTATTTCAATCCAATAATCAGGAAATTACAATCATAGATTCCCCCCCCCCCCCCTGAGTTTTTTTGGACCGTAATATCAATCAAATGAAAAATCAGTGAAAATGACATTTTATCTCAATAATTAATGAATTAAAATGCACAATTTCTTTTAATAAACAATTTGTCATTAAAACATTTTTTTATATAAAGGTAAATTTAAAAAAGTAATATTACATCCTTTTGATTCAGCTATAGCATTTTTAAAGTCTTATCTCAGTTCTAGTAAAATAAACTAATGGAATGAAGCAGTTAAAATGTTGTTCTGTCATTATTGGAGTAAGATGTTTTAAATTCATCAGGACTTTTCAATATCATTTTCATAAGTAGAAGCATTTCTTAGATATGAATGAAAATATGCGTTTTGTTAAACATCACTTTCACAAAAAGAAAACTCTTCATTGCTAAGTGCTTCTATAATGTTAATTTTTTTCTGAATAATTTTACAAAGTCATCATCAATTGGATATATGAAAAATTACGAGCAATACATTTTAAAATTGTAAGCATTTTTTATTGTTTATAATTTGCTTTATTATAGTAGGCACACAAGGTTTGATATACATCAACAACCATGCATGCAAAGCCATGGGCTTTCGGAGTACTCAATAAAATATTAAATTGTTATAACATATTTTGCATATTGCTTATCTGCAAGAAAAGTGACTCATCTCGGCAAAAGTAAATGTCACAGGAGAGGCAAAAGATTTGCACTTTTTACTGCAACAGGAAATTATAGCAGTAGCAGTAAAAACGTGCATAAAAGCATAAAACCCCTAAAACTGAAGATGTAGATGAGGTTTGGAGGGTTGAGTAATTCCCCCCCTCCACAACTATTCCTCCACACAACTTGCCCCCCCCCCCCTCCCCCTCTGTGATCACGAATAGACATGTAGTTTTCCACCATAAAGTTAATTTTCCCACCATTCCTTTCTAAAGTTTTAACATTTCTCCTTTGTCCTTTTGTGAACATTCAAGTTCATGTATCTCAGCATTACTATTCATTTCTCCATAATACTGGGTACTGGTATAGTCTAGTTTTTTCACCCTTTGTTAGAGTAAGAATAGTGCCATTTTATTGTTGTTGGATTAGATCATCATTTCTTCTTACAAAATACTGCAATTGGTGTATTGTATATCCTACTTTTGTTTCGTATTACCACTTGAATAAGTAAAAATAAAAATAAAAATAAAACTTTTGTCTGTTCTTTTATTGGTAAGATATCTTTCTATCTTTCTTTTACTGATGAAAAAGGATTAATTCTTTCAAAATGCTTTCAATTAGCTTTTTTTTTTTTTTTTTTTTTTTTTTGTATTTAAGGAATGGCCTTGATATCTGGTAAAAAAAAACCCCTAAAAGTTCTTGTTTCTTTGATCTAATTTAGAGAAAACTTTCACTTAAATTCAAACTTTAAAATATCTTGTGCTTGGGTTAACAGTTCATTCCAGGTGCTCTAATTCTATCATGTGTTTCACAACAGAGGTTTTTTAAAATTTCAAGCTGACAGTTAATAAATAAAGCCTTAATTTAAAAATAACTTTAAATTATAAAAAGAAAAAAACCTTGTTGCAGTTATATTTCTGGTATATTAGATTATCAATTTATCAAAATTTAATTATCATTTTTACCTCCTTTTCATAAAATGTGGAAAGCACAAAGTTGCTGCTTTTGCCTTAATATACTCTGAACTTTGAAGGACAGTCATTATTATTTATACCTCTTAATTTGAATCAGAATTTGCACCCAAATTTTGAGAAAAAAATTTCAATTGCATTTATTTATTTTCAAATGAAATTATTAAATTCTGGTCAGTTTTCAACGTTACATCAATAGAGTACTCGTCTCTGAAAGGGCTAAATTAACTTTTAGGACATAAAAATGATGAAAAGAGGAGCATCAGGTAGCAATTAAAATTACCGCATTTATTATTATTTAAAAGGGGGAAAAAAAAGTTTTCATTTTTCCTGATTTTTTGGCATTCAAAAATTTCAAGTCTGAGAGAATGAAAATATTTTTGCATTTGTGCCAGAAAAAAACATTTTAGAACATCATTAAGCAAGGTCACTTTGATATTGTCCTTAATCAACAAATCCATCTTTTACTTAATTATCTCATATGCATTCAACTTATATTTATTGTCATTTTAAATGTTAATGTTTAAATGTAAAGGTTTGTTATTGTTGCTGCAGTTATAAACTATAATAAATTCTTAAACCTTTCACTGGTTAATTATAATTTTGCATCACACATGGCAACTAGTTGCTAATTGAAAAATACTTTATTCTTGTTCGTCAAACTTCAGAATCTGTTATACATTGATGTAAGTTGTTGCTGATTAGGTTTTTGTGTTAATTGCCCAATAGGTGTCGCTGCTATGCTGCATTTTCCACAATTTCTGCAATAGCTCTATCTCAAGAACTAATTCATGTATTTTCACCAAACTTCAGATTCAGTTAGAGATATTGACATAAGTTGTTGTTGATTAGGTGTTGGTGTAAATCACCCAACAGGTGGTGCTGCTATGCTGTATTTTTCAGGATTTAGACTATTTTAGCTATAGTCATAACTCAAGAACTAATGCACAGAATTCCATCAAACTTCATATCCTGTTAGACCTTCACATAAGTTGGTGTTGATTAGGTGCTCGTGTAAATCACATAACAGGTGGCAGTGCTATGCTACATTTTCCCCGATTTTTGCAATAGTTGTATCTCAAAAACTAATGCATGGAATTTAATTAAACTTCATAATTTGTTACAGTTTCACATAAGTAGATCCTTATTAGACTGCCCAACATGTGTTGCTTTTATGCTGTTTGGGTTCGGAATTTTCATTGCAAACGCTTAAGAGGGTGGGTGCCGAAATTAAATGATTTATTTGAAAGATATTATGAATGCTTATATCTCCTTTTTAAATGCACACAGTTCAATTAACCTATATCTTTAGAATCCTCATGATGGGCACAGATTGTCATTTCATTTTGGCACTATGATAGCGAATTCTGAAGTATTTAAATATATGAGATAGAAGTAAGTTTTGGTATTGGCACATCTGACTAATTAAAATAAATGATTCAAATTGCATGTAAATACAATACATAGATTGCAAGATATTTTTTTTTGTGTCACATTTCTCTAACAACTACTTAAAATTTTAAATCTATTACTTTTGAATGTATTTTTTTCAAGATTCGTTCTATTTAAATTGATATACTTAAATCTCTATGAAAGATAAAGGTATGAGACTCTGTACAATTATTGTCATTATATATTGATTCTATTGTCTACAGGATTTTGTGAGGAAATCTTGAAGATATAAATTTCACAATAAAATACTCATAAAAGTGACTTTTCCAGAGGGAAAAAAAATATATTTTTGTGAATCCTGAAGGCAAATTAATATTTTTTTCTGCATTCAAAAATGAAAAGAAAAAAAGTAGGCAAAAAGATTTTTTACCTTTTAAAAATTATATTTTAAATATTTTTAAATATACTATTATTTTTAACACAATCATACTGAATGGTAAAGTTATCATACTTATTGAATTTTTCCAACTGAGTGAAAAAATGCCCAAGCCAGGGAATCAAACCCAGATCCTTGGCTTACATTGCCAATGCTCTACCATTTAAGCTAACCGGGCTGACAATGTAAACCAAGGATCTGGGTTCGATTCCCAGCTTGGGCATTTTTTCGCTCGGAAAAATTCATTATGTATGATCATTTTTAAATGCATTGGATAAAATTTTGTGTCCTGGACCATTTTAATTAGTTCATAAAAATGTCAATTTTCTTGGTTGCTTAGAGGGTTGAGTGGCAGCCTTTCTGTATTTCAGTAGTAGTTTTAATTACACTAAATTTATTAACATTAAACTGAAATACTACTTATATGCATGATCTCTTAGGGATCATCCATTACTTATGTTGCATTTAAAGAGAATGGGAGAAGTTAATGCATTGTCACATGACATCTAAAATATGAAAACAGTTAGGTAGGCATTGTTTACAAGAAATATAATTAAGTTCACAACAAATACAGTACAACATGTTAAGGTTGATTTGAAAGGCATCAGAAAATTTTCTATTTTGGATAGGTTTTCATCTTAGTGTGCATGTTTGTGCAGTATCCTTTTATCCTGGAACATGAAGCTTTTCTATTTAAAGCAGGGTTCAATCCTATACAGGTTTTGTTGTAACAAGTTTTCCTGTATATTTTTACTCTGGCAGTATTGATTTCAATGCGGTTCTAATGGTTTTAATGTAAAGTTGATTTTAAATTGTTATACATTCTTAAAAGAACTAATCATGTAGTTTTAATAAAATTAGCTCTAAATTAGCAAATGAAAAACGTGACATCATACTAGGGGAGCAGAGTATCACTCAGATATGACAACCTGTCACATAAGGAAAGGGAGGAATTAAAAAAAAAAAAAACTCAATATTTATGTGGTGTTATTAATAGATGAACCTTTACACCCAAAGTTGCTATCCAATTATAATAATAATTGCTAGGAAATAAAAATGTGTTTATGAACTTATCAAGATATTTATTTTGTAATAATCCTATTCTTCTTTTTTTCAATTGTAGAGAGTTCTTCAAGAGAAAAAGTATGAATTTGAGCAGCTGTGTGAAAAGGAACATCAGTTAATTCAAAGTAAGATATTTGTTAAAAAGAGAGAAACAACGTTTACAAAAACACAAATATAAGTAATTTTAAAAAGCATATAGCTATTTTTAGGCCTCTAAGGCCCCATCATCAGTGCTTATAAATTAAAGATAAAAATAAAACTATGGCATAAAAGATGGGGGAGAGTGAGCCAGAAGGCGCATCTCACATCACGAACGTCAACAGAGAAATGAAAATCACTGTTGATGAACAGCCACGGAGTAGGTCTCACATGCACACAGGGCGATCAATCAAAAACCGCCCAGGTGCTCCAGGAGAGTTCAAATAAAGCGGAGAAAAAAAGGGGGGGGGGGAGAGGATGAAATAAAGAAAATTAAACCTTAACTTTAAAAATTGGGCGTGCTGGACAAATTGTTTACCAAGCTGTTTGAATTTTTCCATATGTGGTAGGCTTCCCAAAAGTAAAGATACATTCTTTACTCCACATCTCTGATGATGGACCATCTGATGATGACCACATCTCTGATGATGGGCCCTTAGAGGCCTCAAAATAGCTATATGCTTTTTTAAAATTACTTATTTGTGTTTTTGTAAACGTTGTTTCTCTCTTTTTAATATATTGACACAAAGTACAATCCTCTTCCCCTTTTAAGATATTTGTTCTTTATAAAAGAAATAATGTGTGCTTTATATACATTAAAATCTGCTAAACAGAATTGAAAAAGAGTAGAAGAAATTCTGTTATAGACGCTTTTCTCTAGCATATATATATATATAGCAAAATATATAATCTCTAGCAAATATATTCCTTTATAATTATACTATTTATTATTTTAGCTGGAACATTAAATTTTCTATATAAGATGGGACTGTGCTATATTGACAAGTTTTATCTTTACAAGTTTTAACCGTAATATTATAAGATTTACTATCAAACTTTATTTTTAATGATAATTTGGGTTGTTTAAATTTAATTTTGAATATTAATGTGACTGTTTCCTAACAAATCTAAAAATATGTTCTGAGAGGTATTTAACAGAGATCAACCGAATATTGGGCTTCGTTTTTGGTCCAAAATCTGAGTTTTGCTAAACATTAGTTTTTGCCAAAAATTCAGCCAGGACCGAAATTATCTGTATTCTAAAAATCTTATTTCTCCCTTTTGAAATTTTCAACATTACTCATTGATTTGAGCTGTATCGGTTCAACTGAGACACTCTTTATTTATTGTTATGAACGTCACTGTTTATAATTATCAATTATCACTGACTCAAGACTAAAGTGCAAACTATAAAATAAACAATGCACATATGACTGAACCTTGAAGACACTTTCCACATGCTCATTAAAAGCTGCAGACTTAATAGTAATAGAAATTTTTTAGTTTGAAACCACAGAAGGTGTAGTAAAACATAGGAAGATCATTTAATAAAAATCATTGTAAAAGATAAATTGAGGTAGTATGCCTAAAACATTTTTTAATTAAATGAAATTTGTATAATTAGAAAATCATTCTGTGTTGTTGGTGAATTAGTTACATTTTATTTTATATGAAAATGAAAAGTTTGGTCAGTGGCACAGAGAGCCAACTTGGGCCCCAGAGATAAAATTTCCAAACAAGAGTGCCATTTCTATCTTTCTTAGAGGGGTGGCAGAGTTTTTTGGAGAGGAGTGAGCAAATATTTATTTTGATCTTGTTGTGCACATCTGTGGAAAAAAGATACATTTTTATTCTTATGTCTCCCTTTGAGAATGTTGAAATCTATCTACTTTTAAATCTCTACTAAACTAATAATAATTATACATTATAAAATGGTTATTATTATTTTTAAGCATATTCAATGTTACTTTCCTGAAAACAAACTTTTAAGTAGTTTATTTCAATTAATTTAAATGCAAAATATTAAAGAACTGAAAATATGCATATATTTAAAAATTAAATATTTATTATTGAATTTGTTCTCCATTTTTTAACTGTATTGTTAATTTTTGATAATTGCCTATGATTATTGGTTGTCATAAAATAATAAAATATAAAAGTTGCATTATTATTTATGGTTTGTTTGAAAATTATGCACACACACATACATATATATGTATGTATGTTTGTTAGAAATGTGTTTCTGTATATACGTATTAATTGTCGATTCTTAATTTTCACCTGTTCTTCATGTATTCATAATTGCTGCTACTTCATATTTTCTATGACTGCAGTCATAATTTATTGCTTTTATATTTTTGACTGCATTTATTCTGTCGCAATCCAAAAATAAAAAACTGTCGTAGACCTACTGGAAGAAGATGTGTGTTACAAAATGTAACTAAATGCAGAGTGAGATTTTATTATAACTACCAGAATCCCACATGGTGCCAATCTGAGGATCCTGGCATTAAAAATCTAACAAACAAGAATGAATCACTCAAACATTTTTTAGATGCAATGTACCATCTCTATAACCATTGTAATGTGCTCCATTTCAGTAGTGAGACAACTAGAGAGTAATTTTAATTCCTGTTGCCATAACAGTTTCATTTCCTACCAAATTCTATTATAAATGATCAACTAAAAGAGTTGGTGTGGCGAGAATTTAACGTAGATCGTATAGTTAAAGGGTTAACGTACATTGCTGGATTCTTTTAATAAATTGTGATGGTTAAAGTAAGCTCAGTGGTGTAGTGGTCAGAGCATCTGACTGCCTCACCGCAGGTCGAGAATTCGACTCCCGACTGGGTAAAGTTCACTCAGCCTTTCATCCCTTTGGGGTAGATAAAATGAATACCAAGCTTGCTTGGGAACTAAACACCGAGGGTCTCACGTTAAGCTGACCACCTGGCTGGGACGCATGCTGTATAGCACCTTGGGGCCCAGGGTCAAGAAAACAGAGATGGGCACTGTTGGCCCTGATCCTTCATGGATTGTATAGCCACAGAGTTTAGTTTTAGTTTAGATGGTTAAAGTATAATAAAAATAAGAATAATCTTATTTTAACATGTAGACTGTTGAAGACAGTAAAGAGGCAAATTTTGAAGAATAATAATCTCTTTTAATTTCAGGAATTAGTAGAGGAAGGCTAGTAAAGAATCTTGCTTCTGGTTACGAAGGTAGATATTAAAAATAGAATCTCTTATAAAAGAGAAACATAAAAACTCGTTGAACTATTTATTCTATTGAATATTTAAATGAGAACAGCACATCTTTATTTGAATTAATTTGAGCATGATCAAATATATCCACATCACAAAGGGATTACCGGTCTTAAGTATGATATCTACAGAACACTTTGCCGGTTCCTTTTAAAAAATGTGCCGACCTGCAGCTGCATGGCCGCACTCGGTAAAATTCCACAAGAATTACATCTTTTCAGGACAACATCAAACCCAATTCTAATTTGAAAATTAACAGGCTTTAGTTTTTAAATGACCCTAAAGTAATTACACAGCAGATTTAAATTGATTAGCTAAATTAAAAGTTATGACAAATTAAAGAAAAACAAATGACAAGCTGTATATTTAAAAAGTGATCTTGTTGCTTTATGAAAAACGAAATGAACGCACATCTCCTATAGACATCACTTTCGTGTAACGATTACGTCATGAGAGGGAGGAGAGGAGCGTATCAATAACGGCATCATAATACATGCCGGTAGCAAAGAGAAAATCGCTTTGAAAATCAAAGACCAACAAGGAAAGATGTGTGCATGCGCAACATTGCCAATACGCTTCAAATTACTATGGGGGAAAAGAGCGCTGGGCGGAAACAGACTCGCATTACGTTGTGTGATAAAACAAAAACATTGCGGTTGGACACAGTGAGTAATTTAAATAGATATCGATGCAAAAAAATAGCTGAAACGGAACAAAATTAAATTAAATTTAAATACTGTGAGAAGTAATCTCACATTTAGTCCATAATAGAACAGATATTGTCCAACACATTAGAAAATATAATACCGCAATGGTATTCACACCCTTTCCAGATAAAAGCCCATATTGCTTTAAAATAAAAGGTCAAATTCACAAATACATTTGGATTACATACATTTGCTTCCATGCAATGCTAAACATCTTTTATATGGGCATTTGTATTTTATAGATTTGATGGCAGCAACTAATTGTTGACTTGGCGTCCAAAAAAAAAAAAAATAAATAAATAAAATAATGAATTAACAAAACTTGTATTGATAGCTTTTCAGGATATTTCAGCTCAAAATGCTTAAGCCTATAAAGCTGTGAGCTCCTTATCAGTGGGAACTGGATCTGTGATTCATCGACAATGTGTCAATGGACAAGCAGTATAATAAATCCACCGCTGAAGAATTTACTGGGGGGGGCGGGGGTTCAGGTCTGTTGATGGTGAGCTACTGGTCATTACCACATTGTCGCTTACTTCAAGGAAATTGACCAAAAGTTAATCTTTTCTCAATCTTAACTGTGATCCAATAGTTTACTCTTTACTGCTCCTGAATGGTGAGTCGGGATGGTATAAAAAAAGTGACCCACAAGGGCCTATGGGCACAAATTAAACATGACCATTTAACTATGTTACAATTCACATACTACAGATTGCCTGTCATAGGATTGTTTTCACACCTTCACCAATCTAAGTAAAAGGCTACTTCATTTACCATTTTATATAATTAGTAAACATCTTTCATAATATATGTGTAAAGAATTTAGGCAGATTTATATAAATTCATAAGTTTACTCCAAGTTGGGAATATTTATAAATACAGTTTATGTATTAAATTATGTATTAGTACTTTTGCTACAAATTAAACAAAAAAAAAAATAAAAATAAAAATGGAATTTTATTTTAAAAACAAGTCTTGTAGGTGAATGGTATGGAAAGGAAAACACTCCTCTCCATTCATTAATGAAATGGTGCACGACAACACTCAACAGATGTCTCAGCAGTGAGATTTTTTTTGTACACTGGGGCCAGGCCCTTATTATCGCATGGGCAAATCGGGACTTTGCCCAGGGGACCTGAACCTCAAGGGCCCTCCAAATCCATACATTAATTTATAAAAAAAATCCTTTTTTTTCCAATTCCAACTCTGAAAATTTTCAAATACAAATGTCATCTTTAAAAGATTCTACTAAACATTCTGAAAACAAATTTCATTTTGAACTCTCAGACCTCAATGCTTTCGTAAAGCTGACCTCAACAGGCTATTAAATAATAAATAATAGTTTGATTTTAATAGATTGTATTAGCAATGAGCTTAAATCATATCTAAACTCTAGTGGTTGAAAATAATCAGTTCTAATTGTCATCAGATAAATTTTCTTCTGCCTTCAAAGTTATTTCTTTAAACTTTGAGTGAAATATGAAAAACAACCTCAAAATTGCCATCTTTTTAGATTTATTGAAATAACCCTTTCTACCTGTGAAGTAGAATGTATTTGATTTGATATTATGTTGTGTGTAGTACAACTTAAAAAGATGCATAAGAAAGTAACTTGATTAACTCATATTTACATGTCAGAGTGACACTCTTCCATAAGTTGAAGTTATTAAATTCATCGTAAAGTAAATAGTAACAAGTTGCTAAGTTAGTAACAAGTTGCTAAAGTTATATAAAAGTGTTTTGTTCTGTACTAATAAAAAGAGTATTTTTAATAATTAAGGCAGTAATTAATTTAGAATTGACAGAGCTAAGACTTTTCTTCTATTTAAAATCCAAGGTGTGAAAATATTGTTTATGTATTACACATATGACTGACCATCAGTTCTATTTGAATAATGTTGCAATGATTCGAATGCCCCCCCCCCCCTTAATTTTTCTTTGCCCATGGCCCCAATTAGTCATAATTGGGGCCTGTATGGGGCAAATAAAACAATAGGTCGCTAGTATATATGTACACAGTCGAGCCACATTAACACAAAATAATACTGAGGACCTCTCAGATAAGTCTGAAAATCAATTTTAATTAATTCGTTGAACATGAAATAGAATTTCACAAAATCCTGCTTAAGGAGTTAAAATTTTTTTTTTGCCCAAAGTCAAAACATGATTCCTTACGTGAATTTTCCCGTATTTCAAATTTATATATCACATCTTATTAAAAACGGAATTTTTCACAGTTCAAAAATGACTTAAAGTGGTGTAAGAAAATTGTGAAATACTGTATTCCTGACTAATCCCTGCTTTTCATTGTTGTCTTGTGTGCAGAAGTTTTTTCACACTGACCATATGACCTATAGATTGGTCACAATGAAAGTTTGGATGAAGGAATTTCTTTTTAAAAAAGTGTGCCAGTTAGAAAAAAGCACTTTTTTAGAAACATTCTTTCGATTTTTAGTCACTTTTAATATTTAAATCTCATGTAACTCTTTTCAAGACAACATTGAGCCAGTTTTTTCTATGCAAGCAAATTGTGTAATGAATAAAGGGAAAGGGCACTTTCTTTTACTGAAGGTTAAGAAGGTGCTGTTTTGTAAACCAAAGGGCAGGCCAGGTGCATCACCCTGTTGAAGCTGTCTGAAGGAAACTCTGGAGTATGGAACAAGTTATTTTCTTTTCTTAAAAAAAAAAAAAAATAATAATAATAATTGGAAATTTATCTTTGAGAAATAATGAAAAGATTATTTAATCTATACCAATATTATAAAGAAATAACGTACGTTTGTAAGGGGGGGGGGTAATCTCTGGAACAGACAAACTAATTTAAAAAATAATTGTATTAAAATGCTGGTAGCCATCTATAACGGCGTTACCGTTATATATTCATTATTCCTCCTTTTCCCTCAAAAAATCAACTTTTAACTTTACTGGATTATTATAAAATTGTCATTATTCTTCCCCCCCCCCCCCCCCTTCAAATAAAATATTTAGTTTAAATTTGACATTTTAGAGTTAATTTCATATGTCTTTATTCATTCTCTTCCCCCTCCCCCCCTCTCACTACTGTAAGTTTCGCTTTTACTTTTTAAAGTCTTTTCAAATGCAGACATCATTTATCTCGGTTCCTTTTTCTGTCTTTCAAAGTCACACGATAGAAAAAGATCTTAACCACAGTTATTTTCCATTGAAATAAAGTAAAAGAATAAAATACAAATGAATCTCTTTTCGCTTTGCAGCCAACGTTATCTAATGCATATTTTCCCAGCCTCTGGGCTTGCATTAGTATTCAATTCTCACCCTTGTACTCTGTCGGATACAAACCATATGCCCATTGCTGAATAATTTGCAGCTGCAGTTAGATCTAACGTGCATATAAAAATCACGTGTTCCTTTCTTTAACCACTTTTCCTTACCGCAAGAATGTTAAGAAACGTGTAACCATATAGCCGCGCCACGGCGTAAGTTTGAATTCTATGTAATACTTCGAGATGCCTCTGATTCCTTGTCCACGCCACCAATATTCATCGCCAATACTGTACAGATGTTGCTATTCATCTCGCCAATGAGTGAGTGATTGTAATGAATATTTTACCACTACTGTCTCTGATCTTGAGTGGGACAGACCTCGGCTCTCTGCCCTTCGGGGGGCTGCCCCGTCGGGCAGTCCCGTCTGACTTCTCCCCTCCACTGTACTATCATGGTTCCCCCTTTAAAAAGTTTCATAATAAAGAAGTAAGTCCTCGAAAATCCTAGTGTTGGAGTTTTTTTTATTCATCCACGAACCTGGACTCTCTCTAATAATAAATCTCCTATACACAAAATTGGTGCCATTGCCCAGATTTTTTTCTCCAACAGTAATAAAAAAAAAAAAAAAAAAAATACGAGGAGAAGTTTCAATCCGTTCCCCTTTTTTCTTATCAGCGACGCGAAAGGATGACCATGGGCCCTTTTTTTTCCCCACGGGAGTTCGGGCTTCCTCATCCAACTTCGAGCACTCATTCTCCGGCGTCATCTTTACGGGACTTCCCCTGCCCTCACCGCCCTGATGAACTATTGTGCTGTCGTTGCCGGCGATCCCTCAACATCTCTCTGTGATTCTGCTGTCTCAGGTCTCAGCTATGATCTCCCTCGAAGGTGACTACCCCCCATCCTTTGCTGACTTTTCCTGATTCAATATTCTGTTGTTTCTCCAAAGCCTGACTCAAGAATTTGTAAACTTCTATCGTGTAATCGTCAATAAAGTCGAGAAACCTTCTCCGACAGCGGTGCGCTCCGCTCAAAAAAAGGACACATCTGAACGGTAAACTGCTACGTCGGTCCTGTGATGTGCATTCACCTGAAAATAACCACCTCACTCCTTAAAAAAAAAAAGGTGATTTTCACCTGTTTGTGTGCTTTCTGCGATTCCATTCCGTGTGACCGCTTAGTGTAAAATTGTGTCTCCAATAACGCTCTGTTCTACTTATGAAATAATATTTTTCTTCGATCATATCCAAGGGAATCTCCATCAGTGTGTTTTATATTGCTGTTTTGTGAAAAGAAAAAGTGCCATCTGAAAAGTGTCATCCATAGTTTCCCAAAAGGGAAATGTTTTGTGAAAAGTCCTCACCTAGCTGTGGTATGAAATATCCGCACAAGTAACACACATTTTAAACAAAGTTCTCAGTGCAACAAGTCCAGGAATTGTGCGCTGTTTTCCTTTGTTTGTGATTTATGTTTACAGTGCAAAGTGTCCAGGAATCCCACAGATTTGGTGACAAAATAATGAAATATGCTAAAAAAATATATAATTTCGTGAAAGTGTCATCTTGTGTTAATATAACAAATTGTGTCCGAAGCAATAGTCAAAAAAAAAATCCGATTTACTTTGTGCTTCCTTGTGGTGATACCTTCAATTTTCCTAAAAAAAAAAAAATATAGAATGCACCAAGTGTGCCATGAAGTTGAGGAATAGTGTTTTCATTTTGTGATGTGTTATCAAGAGATAAAAAAAAAAAAAAAAAAAAAAAAAATTACCCTAGTGTGTGCGAATGATTCAGTTTAAAAAAAAAAAAAAAGAAACCACTCTGCACCTAAAAAAAAAGAGTGTACTAAATCACAATGCACACGTTGTGTCAACTATCATTCAACATCTTTATAGCATTCAGAGTACGAAAATAGGACGTTAATGATATTTTTGTTTTAATTTCTTTTCCGTTGCAAATTGTCACTAAAATCTTTTATTTTTAACTCCTTTTTTCTAAAAGAAAAAAAAAAAAAAAAAAAAAAAAAACAAGCGTTGTTTTCCCATCGCCCTGTTTTTGTACTCCAAATGAATGCTCTCTACAAAAAATGACATACTAGTTCAACGAATCAAATGAAAACACAGTTTGCATGTAAGTATGAACAGGGAATACTTTTACATCAAATTATTTACTCTAAATTGTTATAACCTTTTTTTCTTTCTTTTCAATATCAGTAAATATTATCAGTTTCTATCCATGTTAGGGTTCCCTATTCATACTTGTACTTTTACCATTTGGATTTTCATAAGTTTGTTGATTTGTCAGCTTGAAAGGAGAAATCACTTCTGAATTATTTTTATAATATCTTTAACGGTGATAGCATATTAGCTCCTTTTACCTTCTTCCAAGCTGCGTTTGTTTGTTTGTTTGTTTGTTTTAAGTACTTTTTGCAGTTAAAATGATAAAAATTATTATACTTTTATTAATATTTCACTTATAATGTTGTTATGGTTTAATCATGACAAACTTCTCATATTTTTTTTCTCTTACGTGAATTTACATAAACATGCTATGTTTCCTTTTTCGTAAAACTGATTTTTTTTATGCATTCAAAAATCTAGAGTTTAACCCTTTAGCCCCACTGGCATACTTTGAAAGTACACTTATTCTGCCGATAGGCAACAAAGAAGTTCTCTGCTCCAGATTTTGCAGTATTTGATATTTTTTTTATAAATATGTGCATATTTCGCTCACAACATTTGCACATTTTCATTTGTGTGTGACATTTGCACAATTATTCTCAGCATATGTTGCTCGACTCTGACCTTGTTTGTTTTTTTTGGTATTTTAAACCAGATTTACAATTTAATTACCTGTTTTTTTTTATTTTATTGAATTTCGGAAACTTTAATCCAACTGGATGTTGACAGAAATTTAACTTTCAGAAATGTTGTGGTTGATACACTCATATTTTTTTTTCACCTCCCCCCCCCCCCCCCTTCATTTTTCTTTTGTGTATAATTTATTTATGCAACTGATTGTGTTTTATTTTATGTGCATGCATTTCATTTCTGATAACTAGAGTTTTTTTCATACATACACCTTTTTGAAATACTAGTATTATTTATTTTGCATTATTTGTGTTGCCCTCTCAAAAAAAGGATTCCTCCTTTTTTACATTTTGTGGTCAAAAAAAAGTAAACATCAGAAATTAAATAAACACCAGAAAATAAAAAAAAAGATTTTGCAGATAACTGACACTTCACCAGTTTATTTTTATAATATGGCAGCTAATGATGTAAATTCTGTTAGTGACTTCAATCACCCCATTTCTGTATCTCCATGGGTAGATTATTTTGAGGAAATATTATTTAGATATTCGGATTCCATTAATATGGAAGCCACATCTATTCAAAATTTACTTAAGACCGAAAATGCTCCATCCATGTCTGAAAATATTATAGATTTCCTTCAGATCATTAAATTCAATTTTCATGTGCTTAAACTAAACTTTAATGTTCTAAAAGATGATTATTCCAAATTAAGACAGGATAAAGATAATTTATTTCTTCTGAATCAGAAACTTATGGAGAGATTACATGAAATCACAGGCAAACAGAAATGTAAGAAGAAGCTCACTAAATGTAGTAAGACCATGGTTGATCAGGTGGTAGATGTCAAAAACAAACTCCCTCCATCTGCCCTAGATAAATTTACACAAACTATCCCCTCTTATATGTGTAAACAAGAAAAGTTACCACAACTGGAAAATGATAAAGACACATATCTTAGCTCCGACCTGCACACTCAAGGTAAGCACAATGAAAAATCTACAGATATTAGCGATTCCTCTCTAAAGTCCTTATCCCCTGCTAAACTTAATGTACCTAAGCCTATTCGTGTCATTATTTTTAACCTCCCTGAAAATTTAAATATTCCTGATATCTTGTTTGGTATCTCAGACTTAATACATATACCTGAACCTGAATTTCACTTTGTTAAAAAGTACAAGCTCCTACATAGTAAGTCCTTTAATTGGATCTTTGAGCTTGCACCACAGGATGCTAGGCAATTATTAATGCATAAGGAAATTATGATACAATCAAAACCGTACCCTGTTAAACCATATATAAATGTTAAACGTTGTTTTAAGTGTCAGGTATACAATGATCATATTGCAATTTCGTGTCATAATGACATTAAATGCTCGGTGTGTGCTTTGCCACACATTGACCCTCAGTGTAGAAATCCTCCAAAATGCATTAATTGCATTAGAAATAATGATAGCAGTAACACCAACTTTGACATTTTCCACAGTGCTTTTGCACCTTATTGTCCATCATTAAAAAAATTCATCAAGCAAATGCGAGAAAAAGTATACAACTGCAATACATTCCCATAAACATCTCATACAGCTTCCTTTTTAAGAAACAAAAAAAACAAAAACAATGTAACATACATTTTACATTTTTCGTTTTAATTTAACACACATTACTGTGAAGGAGTTACTATCTACAGCATTCCTTTTAAAATTTTTATTTTCCTATACATTTACATACAGATGTCAGTTTTCGACAGCATTATTCATACTGATTTGATGTTTAAAATTAACCTAATTCTTTCAAGATTTTTTTATAAACACAAGTGTACAGTGAGTTGCTTTTTCATTTGATTATTTAGCCGGCAAATAGTTAAATGAATCTCGAAATGGATCATTTGTGAAAATTTTTCTGATGCGGGTCATCAGACATTGGGATTTTCACATTTGAGGTAGATATTACTGAAAGAGTACACATTCATTCAACTTTAAAAATTCATCATTACACTAGTTACATCTTTAGTTTTTTTAGAAATTTGGATATAATTTCACTTGTTAATCTTAGTTAAGCTTATTTACTTACATTTCATCACACAAGTAGCGTTTCCTGGTTACATTTTATCCTTTTCCACTTTCCTTTACTTAAAAGCACAATTTTTTTTGGTTTATTTGTTTTAACTTTAGGCGATGCATTTTTGTACTTGTGATACAATGCTCTTGGTTCCATATGTACACACTGGGTTTGTGTTCATAGTTTTATACACCTGAGTTCATAGGCTATACATCTGAGTTCATAGTTCACTGAGTTCATAGAAAATACACTTTACACGAGTTCATAGATAAAACACTTTACACGAGTTCATAGTTCATTGAGTTCATAGAAAAATACACTTTACACGAGTTCATAGCTTTGTCAATTCTTTGTGTACTTCAGGGACCAATTGCACTATCATTTTTGTTTCATGACAATACTCAGTTCATAGAATTTTTCCTTACACATATTTGTTCATAGTAAGTTTTTTTTTTCTCTCACACATTTGAGTTCATCGTATTACTTTTATACTTTAAGTCAGTGAATTACTTGCTCATAATTTGTTCATTGAGGTACTTAGACTGCTGTGTTCACAAACATACATCTAAGTCGTTGAAATTTTCCTTTTTTTCACTGACATACACTGTTTTAGTTCATAGTGAAATACTTTTTCTTTGATTCATTCATTGAAATACACATTTTTTTCTTTGGTTCATACAGATACACTTACAACTTAGTTCATTGTTATTACAATTGAGTTCATTGATTTTTTTGGTTTGGTAAAAAAAAAAAACACACATTATACACAATTGAAAATATTTTGTTTCTAGGTTTTTACGTTACACATTAGGATATTTCTTTTTGTTTTCATTATACCAGGAACTACTTTTGACCTCACATGATATGCACAAATTAAACATGTATTAAAAGGTTAAGTTTTAACACATTCTTAATTTTTCCATTTTTATTATTTCTTTTATGCCATGACATTCCATGTCACCATCACTTTGTTTCACAACAAAGAATGCCCAGTTTACAGGATGCTACCCCTTCACATGCATTTTCTTTACATTTCAAACCTATGATGTTTTTATTGTTTTCATCACACTTGTTTTGGCTTTCTACATGTACATAATTACACGTTTTCTTTTAGATTTTGAGATTAAATAAAATCTCTGGTTAAGCTTCACTTAGACAAGACACACGTCTAAGATATTATGTCGTGCTTGTAATAACATAACTTCACAATAACAAAAAAAGTTTTTTTTTTTCCTTTTTAGCATTAGTAACCTAGTGCAGCTACACTAAATGTTTAAAACATTAGTTAAGGTCATACAATACACATACAGTTCAGATCCTACTCGATACATTGTAAGGAATACAAAGTTAGAATTTACTTTAAAAAAAATTGTGGTTGTTATACTTACCCGATCATGTCACCAGTCTCTCCACACACTCGGATTGTCCTTTTACCTTTGATATGTGAGATATTTATCTCAGTTTTTTTTTTATTATTTTTAATTTATCCCCTCTGAAGTTTTGTTCCCGTTCAAAATTTTTGCCCTAAGGGTCCAAACTTCATTGTGTAGAGAGACAAAACCCCTTGAATTGTTGTTTCAATTCAATAAACAAAACTTTTTATATGATACATTGACGCATGCTCCTTTGAAGATCAATGTGATCTTTGGGGAGCAGGGACCTAGGTATCACTTGGTGTCTGGGTCTCATAACTCCCTCTCCCCCTAGGGCTGATGTTCTAAACTGACGCCATCACACTTGTTTATTAACAAGATTAAGGGCTACACCTATTCATAGGCATGCTATATGCATCCCATTCTTTTGTAGTCCTGTGCGGTGTGCACGAAAACCAATTTTCTACTTTTTATTTTTTATATTTTTTTTCATTTAGCTTCTATTCACAGACATGTATATGTCATTTATTTTCTATTTCATTTTAAAGTAGTATCTGTGTATTTTGTTGCTTGCATTTATATTATATTATTTTTATTTTGAGAAGATATTATAACAAGTTACTAAAAAAAAATATTTACTTCTCTTATTTTGGTCATGAAAAATGCTGGTACCAGCCTCTTAATCAAATACTAAAAAGATATTTAAAAAGGATCCTGTTAAATCAAAATATTATTTGCAATTTCTTGGTGACTGACTAATGAATACCAAGATAAGAATAAAAAAAAAAGGCGCCATTTATCATGACCTGAAAAGTTTTGCTTTATGCAAACATTTAAAGAATTGCAAGCACACAGTTATATGTTATATATATATATAGAGGCTTATCTTTCTTATTATGTTATATCTGTTTTAAATACTTATATGTATGGAGTGGACAAAGTAATCTTCAAATATAAAAAAAAAACTGTTCTTCAAGATTCACAGTTTTTTTTTCTGGTGGTAATGGGTGATATATATAACGGCGTTACCGTTATATATTCATTATTCCTCCTTTTCCCTCAAAAAATCAACTTTTAACTTTACTGGATTATTATAAAATTGTCATTATTCTTCCCCCCCCCCCCCCCTTCAAATAAAATATTTAGTTTAAATTTGACATTTTAGAGTTAATTTCATATGTCTTTATTCATTCTCTTCCCCCTCCCCCCCTCTCACTACTGTAAGTTTCGCTTTTACTTTTTAAAGTCTTTTCAAATGCAGACATCATTTATCTCGGTTCCTTTTTCTGTCTTTCAAAGTCACACGATAGAAAAAGATCTTAACCACAGTTATTTTCCATTGAAATAAAGTAAAAGAATAAAATACAAATGAATCTCTTTTCGCTTTGCAGCCAACGTTATCTAATGCATATTTTCCCAGCCTCTGGGCTTGCATTAGTATTCAATTCTCACCCTTGTACTCTGTCGGATACAAACCATATGCCCATTGCTGAATAATTTGCAGCTGCAGTTAGATCTAACGTGCATATAAAAATCACGTGTTCCTTTCTTTAACCACTTTTCCTTACCGCAAGAATGTTAAGAAACGTGTAACCATATAGCCGCGCCACGGCGTAAGTTTGAATTCTATGTAATACTTCGAGATGCCTCTGATTCCTTGTCCACGCCACCAATATTCATCGCCAATACTGTACAGATGTTGCTATTCATCTCGCCAATGAGTGAGTGATTGTAATGAATATTTTACCACTACTGTCTCTGATCTTGAGTGGGACAGACCTCGGCTCTCTGCCCTTCGGGGGGCTGCCCCGTCGGGCAGTCCCGTCTGACTTCTCCCCTCCACTGTACTATCATGGTTCCCCCTTTAAAAAGTTTCATAATAAAGAAGTAAGTCCTCGAAAATCCTAGTGTTGGAGTTTTTTTTATTCATCCACGAACCTGGACTCTCTCTAATAATAAATCTCCTATACACCATCTCTACTCTAACATAAAGTATATTTTATGTCTGCACAACACCCCCAAGGGGGTGCAGAACCAAAAAAAGTTCTAAATTTGCAATTTCTGTGATAATGTTGGGGCTAGCAATTTGGTGTGGCAGTTACTTTTAAAGAAATAAAATATTCTCTGTGAGCAGTTTATAAAAAGTTCGAAATTTAAAAGGGTGAAATGAGTGCAAAATGTTGTAAATTGCAAATTTCTTGGGAGTGCATACCTGCCAACTGCTACGAAAAAATCGTAGTTGCTACGATTTGGACCTATAAACTACGATGCTACGAAAATCGGTCTTAAACTACGATTTTTTTGCAAAAAACACAAGTGCATTTTTTGTTTCTAGTTGTGATTTTTATCCCGCACAGCATATTTTTCAGGAGTGATTCTGCTGCGAAATTTCCAAAATTTCAAAGTTCATTTCCGAAAATTTTCAAATTCTTCCGGGGAAGATTTGAGATTTTGTGTTTTCAATGGTGTGAATTTTGTGAAAATATCGCAGAAAGAAAACACGAATTTCGTCAAAAGATCAGTAAGAAAATGCAAATTTCATCGAAAGATCAGTAAGAAAACGCAAATTTTTCCCGAAAGATCACAGAAAGAAATCACCAATTTCGTCAAAAGGATCGCGGAAAAAACGCAAAATTCGACAAAGGATTGTGGTAAGAAATGCAAATTTCGTCAAAAGTTCATGGTAAAAAGTGCGGAATTCAACAAAGAATCGTGATAGAAAAATGTGAATCACGATTGTGGAAAAATTGTGAATATCCTGAAATGATCGCAGGAAAAAAATCCGGAATTTCGTCAAAATTTACTGCACTGGGTTAAAAAATTGGAACCAAGCTCCTTTTACAAATGTAAAAAAAAAAAAAAAAAAAAGCTGCGAAACGAAAAGAAACTCTAAAAATCGTATAAAAATTTTCAAAGGAAAAAATTTACTATATTGAATTGAAAGACTGAAACCTTATTCCTTTTACGAATGTCAAAAGATGGCTGAGTAACACGAAAAACCAACCAACCAACCTCCAGATTAATTTAAATTTTGTGTGCTACGATTTCTCATTTTCAAAGGTTGGCAGGTCTGGGAGTGTCAGGGCTAGAAACTAAAAATTTGGCATGACTGATACTCTAGAGATGTACATTTTCATTTGGAATAGCTTTTTTTTTAAAAAGCAAAATTTAAAAGGATGCAGGAGCAAAAAATGTTTTTAAATTGCGATTTATGTGATACAGTTTGTATAGAAGCTTCGAATTTGGCATGGTGATTACTCTTAAGATGTAAATGCTTGGTAAGAACGGTTTCTAAAAAATTTGAAATGTAAAAGAATGAGTTGATTGAAAAACATTCTTAAAACGTTCTAAATTATGATTTATTTGAAACTGTTAGTGTTATTAACTTGAAATTTGTCATGGCTGTTACTTTATAGACATAACTGCTCACCCAAAACAGTTTTTTTTTATTTGAAATTTAAAAGGTTGCAGGATCAAAAAACGTTCTAAAATTGGGATGTATGTGATACAGTTGATATAGAAACTTGGAATTAGGCATTGTGGGGTTACTTTTAAGATGTAAATGCTCGTTAAGAATGTTTTCTAAAATAATCAAAATTTAAAAGGGTGAAATGAGTGAAATCGTTTTAAAAATGTCTTAATTATGATTTAGTTGGAATTGTTAGGATTAAAAACTTAAAATTTAGTATAGTGGTTACTTTTAACCCTCCGAGCATCTTGAGGGCTTTCCTGCATTTTCATAAAAATGTTTAAAAAAATAATCTTAATTAAAATTTTCTTTCCCTGTGTGTTTCTAAAATACACTTCATGCTGCTTTATTTGATATACAGTAAACTCTCGATTATTCGCGGAATTGGGTGGTGCGACTATCGCGGATAATCCACAAAATTTTGAAAAAAGGGAACAAATCAACACAAATATGTACTTGAACAATTTATACACATAATAAGTAACACAAGCATACATTTTACAGTTTCTACGCACAATGGGTAACATAAAGATACTTATTACTTCAGGAATAATAAAATTATTCATTACTTACAAACTTGTAGGTTTATTTCTTTAGAAAATCCGTCAAAAGTGTCTGTTTTTTTGTACTGAAACACTTCTTCCCTAACTGTGCATTCACACACTCCCTAACTGTGCATTCTCCAATTCCATATTACAAGCTTATTTGTTTTCTTGTAGCACCATTTTCAATTTTTTTTAATCAGTTCTAATTTATCTTGAATCATTAACACAACTCTTTTTCTTTTTTGTGACATTTTTCAAATACGTATTGAAAATGCAAAACTATAAAATTTAAATACAAACGTGAACTTCTGTAAGACACGTGTTCACAGCTCAGCTAAAACAAGCAAACTGGTGTGCTTTATGGAAAACGGGAGAAACAAAATCATAACAGGGGGGCGGGGGTGACTTTCAGTACCCGTACATTGTTTATCAACAGGTGTGTGGCCTTGCGACACCCTCAAGATTAGCTGCACCTGCTTTGTGCACGTGATTGTTCCACGTTTTCAAATGGAAATCATATTTAGTAAAAAGGATCGAAAACTCATCCTACATCGCAGAAATAAGTTTCTTCTCAAAGATAAAAAAAGAAAAAAAAAAGAAATTTAGACTCGCAGATAATCCGCAATGTGGATAATCGGGAGTTTACTGTACATCTTGCAATACAATTCTGTTTAAAATATTTTTGTCTAGAACAGATTAAAGTTTTTTTTGAGAAACAGAAAAATACGTCCAAACCGCTCAGAGGGTTAATATGCAGATGCTCCTTATAAACAGATGATTAAATTTTCAAAATTTAAAGGTGTGAAATGAGCGGAAAATATTCTAAATTATGTTTTATTTAGAATAGTTAGGGATACAAACTTAAACATTTACATGTCTTATGTTGATGACATAAAGGGTAACACAGGACAGTTTTTTTTACAACATTTGAAAGAATGCAGAAACAAATAAAACATTCTAAAATTATTATTTTCGGGATACTGCTGGGACTAGAAACGTGAAATTTGGCATTGTGGTCTTTTTTAAGATGTACTGGTAAGTAATAACATACATAATACAACTTTTATATTTTATTACTTTATGACAACCAATAATCATAGGTATTTATTAATCATTAATGAATAATATAATGTACTGTAAAAGCACTTATTTTCACGAAAATGAAGATATCGGTGATTTCGCGAGCTGAAAATTTTGCGAATTTTATATGAACAGAACTGAAAGTTAAAAAAATCCCGAAACTACCTAAATAGCAGAGTCAGATAATATAGACGAACACCGTTCGCAGAAAATTTTCAAAGTTTGCAGACAATTTTGATTTTTTTTTTTACAAATTTCTTTATAAATATATATATATATATCAAGACCCCGGGGCGGAGAATCAGTGTGACGCACGTCGCAGACTATTTTTCAACTGGAGAAAAAAAAAGTTTGCTAGAAATTATTTGCCATGTACCATGGTACAGTATTTTTTGGAAGAAACGCCATGGCGCATACGAGTTTAAAACTTAAAAATATTGTAAGTGCGGCGCTTATGCCAGAACGGCGGGTATGATGCTTTTTTCTCTCTCCTGCCAGGGCGGTAGCAGAAACAGTGCAGCACCTAAGCGGGTGCGGCAGATTATTTTAGGATTTGCACATTAATTTAACAGATTAAAAATAAATTTTGCTTTAAAAAATAAATGTTAAATGTTTATTTCTTTTAAATAAAGTTTATTTGGTGGGAAATTTTAGCGATTATTTATTCGCTTGTTTAGCGTTTTTCTGCGATTTTTTTTTACATTCGAAAGGGGAATTCGGTTTTAATATCTTAGTATATGTTATCCTCTTTTCAATAAAGTCTAATTCAGAAAACTGGAGGGGGGGGGGGGGGGTTGAGTCACAATATTAAGGAATGGTTTGTTTCAAAAACAGTAGATAAACTGATGAGTAAGAGTTCATCTCTTCCATTCATGGACTAATAACTTTTTTATTTTAACATTCATTTATTCATATTTCAGTTATTTTATAGATTAATACAATATAACAGTTTTGTTGAACAATCATAAATTGATACTTTATATAAGTTAATGATTAAAATATTTCACATTTTAATAAATATATATATATTTTTAATTTTCATTAGTTTTTCTTTCATTCATTAGTTGTCTGTATTAAGCACACCATTCTATACTACATTTCTTGACTGCGTTTTAATAATGCTTGTAAATTAATATTTTTCTTTTAGTGGTGTTTGTTATATATATGCACTCCCATATATCTTATCCCCTGTACACATGTTTCCTCATTTCTATCTTCATAGCATAACTCTATTTAAATATTTCATATACTTTTATTTATAAATCCTTTATTTAAATGCTTCAATAAAGTCTTTACTTACCTTTTTAGTAGTATCTTTATATTTTCTAAATATTCCTTACAGTTCAACTTTATATGTTTATTTTCTTTCCATTTACGACCACCGGAGATTATGTTGACATTCGTATTACATCTGGATTCCATTTGCATTGAATAAGTTTTTCCGACTGTCACTTGATGACGTCGTCTGTTCGGGCGATTACGTCGAACTCGTCATTCGACGACACGCCCTCATCCACGAATCAGCTCTTTGCATTTGGGGGTGTGTCTGGTATTACGTAATGGAAGTTTCTCGACTTTTCCGATTAGGATAAATACATCGAGCTTCCCTTGTCAGTAGCTTCAGTTTTTTTTACCTTCTTATAGGTGCTTGCCGACTGAGGTCGGCAAGTAGTTAATTCAACGTTTCGGGAAGTGCATCTTTAATTGCTTCGTTTTAAATGATGATGACTTTGTCTTTTGAGAAGCCTTCTTTTTGATAAGTGTTATACTCGTTTAAATAAGTGATGTCATCTTCTTTTAATAAATTCCTGTAACGATACGTTGGCCATTTCACGGTGTTAAGTATGGAGAGTAATTTACGAACATACCTTTTCTACAGTAGAACATTTTAAGGACCGGCTTTTGCCGTGTCGTGGTTCTTGTGGCGGTATGGACTTACGAGGAAGTTACATACCGGCTGTGGTGAAAAAGGAGATTTATTTTTAAGCTCTTCATTGCTATGTGACTTTAAGGTTTAATGGTTTCGTCTCGAATTGTATTTATTTCATCGACGTCAGCTTTATATATTATAGTGTTCTTCTCAACTGACATCTTTTCCTGAGCGAACGTATTGACACCAACATGCTGTATTTCGTGAAACGTTTGATGAAGTGTTTAATTAGTTTTTGGATCTAGCTCCCGTGCATTCACTGTCTACATTTGTGAGATATTTTAACCGTTCATTTGAGCGTGTCATATTAAGCAACTGCTTCATGTCATTTAAGAGTTCCAGTTATTAATTACAGATAAGTGATATTTAAGTTATGTTTTTAAAGCTTATTTTATTTATTGTTTTTATTTAAGTTGTTAATAAATGTTGTTGTTTTTAAAACTAGTTTTCGTTTCTTCTACCACACATTTACTTTGCTTCTTTTATTTAGTTATTGATATTTAACGCTTTAATTATTTCATAGAAATTAATTCATTTCATAAATCTTTTAAATTCATTTTCGGGGTTATAAATTCAGCTTTACGCTTTTACTGCTTCATGCACTCTGCATCTTTTCTCAACCCCATTAACATTACATTTGTAATGTTATCAGTGTTGCTTAGTGGCCACTCCACTCGCATATAACTTTTCATTTTTGCTGTTAGCGGTGATATAGGATTCGGGATGGGTGCATCGTTTTTTTTTTTTTTTTTTTCAGAAAATTTTTAAGAAATTATTTGAGTTCGCAGACATTTTTACATTTTATCTAAGTCTGCTAAATAGAACTCCTTTTGCTTAAAATTCTAGAAGAAAAAGAATCTGTGGACCTGCGAATATTCCGACTAAAACCGATTCACGCTTCTTGGCTTGTGCGAACATTTAACGATGTTAAAGCCAAACATGAGATAATTTTGAATGGCTTCAAAGAAGCTGGTATAAATATTATAAGTGAATGAGCTGCATTCTATTAGTTGTATTATTTTTTTATTCAAGAAATAGTTGTACAGTATTCAAGAAATAGTTGCAAGTGCAAGTATTCAAGAAATTTTTGTACTTATTTCTTATTTAAGTAACTGTAATCATTAAATTTTGGATAAGTGAAATTTTTCTGATTTTTTATTTTTATTTGAAGCGAGAAAAAAAAATATATTTCGCGAGGCTTAAATTTTCGCGATTATGACGGGTTCGCGAAAATAAGTGCTTTTAAAGTAGTTAAAAAATGGAGAACAAATTCAATAATGAATATTTAATTAAATTTTTATAAACATATAAAATGATTAAACAATAATGAATTTAATCAATATTACTAATTTTAATACATTCTAGATTTACCCTTTTTTATGTGAATACATGTGTGCGGATCTTTGCAAACAGGAGTGCCATTTAGGAAGGTTGCGGGTGGTTCTGATGCCCCCTTAAAGGATATCATAACAGGGTGTCTACAGAATCTGGAAATTAGGGAGGTTTATCAATCTGGAAAAATAAGGGAGAAGTCGGGGAACTTAATAAAAATACTTGAAAATCAGGGAGATTTGTCTATATGTGAAAATATTTGCATTTTCACCTTGCCAACGAGACTGATTCGTCCATTTTATATATAGTCGGCTCTCGTTAATTCGAAATCGGATAAATCGAATCTTCGCTTAATTCGAGCTAAACATGAAGTCCCGAAATTTTCAATGGCAGAATAACGTTAAAACTTTTCCTTTATTCGAACTCATTTTCTCTTGACTTCGTTTAATTCGAACTAATGAGAATTCCATTTTTTCATTTTTCCATACTTTCTCACGGACTTCAGATCCTTGAAATAATTTTCTTTCTTTCATTTTTGTCAGAATTGTTCTGAACTAGTATAATAATTCCATGCATTTGAAATCCGCTTTCTTAGTGCGCCCTGTCTGTCCATCAATGACACATCCGCCCCTTCTTCCATTGTGCTTTTCCTAATCCCTTCTGTAGCATTTGACCCAGTGACATTCCAAGAAATTCACTGAGTGGACATCTGTTAAAGATAGGGGAAACCTGTTTTATCACTACATTCTACTTTCACTCTGGGGGTCGAATTTTTCAGTCAATGGTTTTACTTACTGCTAAATTGTTTTTTGAGAAAGTAAAAGGTCTTGTTTCTTTAAAATATGGCTCCACGTGGAAGTTATAAATTGTTAACTCTAGAAGCCAAAGTGGAAATTATTAAAAAGGTTGGATGTGGCCAATCTAAGACAGAAATTGCTGCAGAATATGGAATAAAAAAGAATACGCTGTCTACTTACTTGAAAAATAAAGAATTCATCCTGAAATCATGGAAAAAGGAAAGATTTGCTAAAGGACGAAAACGTATGAGAACAGCAGCCCATGAGGATTTAGAGGAAGCTTTACTGTTATGGACAAAAGATGCATTGGCGAGAAATGTACCTTTGAGTGGACCTATATTGGCAGCTAAAGTGAAAGAACTTGCACTACTCATGGGTATTAAAAATTTCAATTGCAGCGAAGGATGGCTGACACGTTTTAAGCAGCGAAATAACATCGTACACAAAACTGTGTCTGGTGAAAGTGGTGCTGTAGACCTCGCTGCTTGCAATGAATTCTGCGAAAAGCTACCCGAACTTATTTCTACTTATGCAATGAAAGACGTGTTTAATGCCGATGAAACAGAGTTGTTTTATAAACTTCTTCCTAATAAGACTTTAACATTTAAAGGTGAAACGTGCACAAGTGATAAACTTGGAAAAGACAGGATAACTGTGATGGTAGGTGCCAATATGGATGGAAGTGAGAAGTTAAAATTGTTAGTTATTGGTAAATCAACTAATCCACATTGCTTCAAAGGAGTTAAAACACTGCCTGTTGATTATGTGGCAAATGCCAAAGCCTGGATGACGCGCGAGATCTGCATCAGTTGGTTAAAAGAACTGGATAAAAAATTTTCTCGTGAAAACAGAAAAATTCTATTGCTGCTAGATAATGTGCAGAGTCATTGTAAACTACCAACACTGAGCTCTATAAAGATTGAATATTTACCCCCTAATACTACAGCACAACTGCAACTGATGGACCAAGGAATAATTCAAAATTTAAAAACTCATTATCGTAAATGGATTCTAGAACAAATTTTATTTTCGATTGACCTTAAAGAAAGCTACGACATAACATTACTCACAACCATCAATGATTTATATGCAGCGTGGGACGCCGTACAACCTGAAACAATAGAAAAATGCTTTCGACATGCCGGATTTATCCATCCATCTAAAAAGAGTGGTTATAATGCAAATGACGAAAACGACAGACCTTTTGAAGAAATAGAATTTCCAAACTTTTCTGAAAAGTTCCAATGCGATATTATGTTCGCAGAATATGTAGCAGCCAACAATAGTTTAGAAGTATCTGGACCCCTAACTGTGGAAGAAAATTGTTGAAACAATTCACGAAAAATGCAATGAGGAGATGGAATCGGATTCTGGTGATTCTGATACTATGTCCCAGGTGCTTTCCTTACCCACAGAAAACTCAATTACACAATCAATTGAGTGTTTGCGTACATTTATCCTTATGCAGCCGTCATCAGACAAAGAACTTAACTGTTTGTTACAAATAGAAAAACTGGCTACAAAGTCAAAAATGAATAGGACTAAGCAAACAATTGATAATTTTTTTCATAGAGATGATAAATAAGTGTAAATAATTTCTTAAATGTTCATCTAATTTCAGGTAAGAAAATTATAGTACAATTAAAATGTAATTTTAAATGCCGTTGTTCTATAGTGTATTATTAATTTTTGTTTTATTTATATTATTTTAATATTATTAATTATTTTATGTATTTATATCTTTTAATTTAATATTAAGTCATTCTAACGATAACATCCGAAATTTAAAAAAAAAAATACTATAACATTAATTCCTTTGTAATAGTACCCCTTTAAACATGTTTTCTCTCATACTTTCCATAATTCGAACTCTGGATAATTCGAACATTTCTTGTGGTCCCGACGAGTTCGAATTAACGAGAGCCGACTGTACCATATTTTTTCACATGCTGATTAGTCTTTCCCAATATTTTTTAAAAGATGCACATGGTATGAGTTTTTGATATTTAACGCAAATTAAGATGATCAGATGTTCTCATTTTCTGCAGATAGCGCTTATATTGAAGGCAATTTACCCATTTTTAAAAATTTTAAATGATACATAGCATAACCTGACCAGGTGGCCAGCTTAACCTAATTAGCTATCCCGTCAGATGTAGATAAGTCTTAGAGTTGGATATTTTTCAGAAAATGAGGAAATTTTCTGGTCACCATATGTTCATTGGCCACTATATGAAATTGTTGAGTAAATTTTGAGTTTGGATTTATAAAACTGTCAACTAGAGATCTGCACGGGTCGGCCCGTGGCCCGGGCTCGGGCCGATTTTCACTCACGGTACTCGGGCTGGGCCCGGGCCATACATTATTTCTAAAGGCTCAGGCCGGAATGGGCCTAACTTATTTTTTCTGTACAGAGTCGGGATTGGTTTCATTCCTAGTCTTCACAGCCCAAGATTTTCAGCCCTAGTTTTGATTCAGCCCGTATGAAAGTCATTGTCCCAGCTTGGCCAGATCAATTCAAAGATCAGTCAAATTAGGCCTGGCCAAAAAATGCATACATTTTTTAATCACCATTATTCTACACTTAAACATTAAAATTTATTCTTTTTTAAAGAATAGTATATTTCTATGCTTATTAAAATATAGCTAAATTAAAATATAGTAACATGTGTGAAAAGACATGCCTATGACGGAAACCTGTTTTAAATTGAAAAACATGTTGATCCATGCAAAATTAATATACTAATACGTATGAAAAAACATTTACACTTGCTAAGAATGGAACTTGTCTATAACGCATTTTTTTTTTTCTTTTCTACGCAATTCCGTCTTAGAAAATTTTACTGTAAAGAATTTTTCAGATTTTTGGTATACATGGAATACATGTATGTTAATGCATGGGATATGGATTAACAATATTAATGATAACCTAAACATTTACATACAAGAAATAGAGATTCGTTAAAAAAATAAATATCTCAGTCTGTGCCACTTCTTTAAAAATGAAGATTATAAACATGAGAAAAAAAGTTAAGATAAATATTTTTGGTCAGAGCTACCTCGTACGAGACAAATTTTTAACAAAATCGACGTAAAAATCAATGTTTTGTAAAAAATTCACTCGGGCCGGGCCGAACTTTTAAGATTTTCAGTGGGCCGGGCCGGGCTCGGCCCAAACTTTTAATTTTTTTATCGGGCTGGGCCGGCTGAATTTTTTTTCCGATGAGTCGGGCCGGGCCCGGCCCTGGGCCTGGAAATTTCAGCCCGTGCAGACCTCTACTGTCAACCAATACTTAATGAATATTAGGCAATTTTTATGTTTTCTCTTGTTTTTTTCTCCCTAATGAGATATTAGCAAACTGAATAAGTGTGTTATACGAGGAATCGGCATACACGAAAAAATTCTGTATGTGTATTGTAAATAATGGAAATCAAGGAAGTCTGATATAGTCAGGGAAATCATGGAAAAATCAGGGAACTTTTTTTTACAGTTTCTGTAGACACCCTGTCATAAGAATAAGAAATGTATCATTCATTATAAATCAGATTAAAAAAAAAAAAATACACAAAAGTGAAAATAACTTGTTGAGACAGGAACATTAGCATTAACATAACAGAAACATTAGCATTAACAAAACAGGAACATTAGCATTAAGAGAACACTTTAAGCATAGAAATTATTTATTATCAATTTTATTTCTCATTTCAACATTCTCAAAGAGACATATTTAACAATATTGAGTACTTTAGCTAATTTTAAAATATATATAAGAATAAAAATGTTTACATTTTTTTCTCATATGTGTACAACAAGATGAAAATAAATATTTGCTCACTTCCCCCAATGTCCCCATAAAAAAAAGCTTTCCCAAGAAAGTTTTGAAGAAAGTTTCTGTTTGGAAATTTTATCTCCAGGGCCCAAGTTGATTCTCTGTGCCTCTGACGAAATCTTAGTCTAATTTTTATATGAAATCTATGACTGATTTCATATAAAATAAAATGTAATTCATCAACAGCACAGAATGATTTTCTAATTATACAAATTTCATCTAATTAAAAAACCTCGATTTATCTTTTATAATGACAGTGTTAGAATTGACCTTTAAAAAAGTCACTGGTCCCAAGGATTTAAGCATGAGAATTTACTGGCCCACAGGCATAATCACCGGCCCGCCTCATAAAATTCTATTAAGTTCCTTCAACCCTTTGAGTGACACCCCCCCCCCCCCCTCCTCCTCCTCCTTAGAATATAAACCAAACTTACTTTGCGGTTATCCAAAATTTTCAGAGTAATAAAATGTAAAATTATAATTTACTAAAAATTAAATAAACAGTACATAAAAAAACTTATAAGGTTAATTATTTCAACTGACTGTAAGGTTATGCAATTTTTCCCCCCTCCAGATTGAAGCCAGATTGTTACTGATGGAATTAGGTCAAAATTTTCAATCTCTAGTGTGTCTAGACAAACTCTCAGTAAACCTAAAACAGTTTTATAACTGGTTTCTCCAAACACTTTTAATATTTCTCCTAAGTTCTAAAACCTTCTTTCTGCTTCAACAGATGTAGAAGCAGTGGAAAGCAATACATCAATTGCAACCAAAATATTTTTGTGTCCAATATGGAATTCAAAATTTATAGTTTCCCCATGTCTGTTTCTTAGATTTTTTTGCACTGGCATAAACAGATTTCTTTTGTACTGGTATAAACAGATTAACTAAAGATGACCATTCAAATGTCAAGTTCTCTGTTTCAATATTACATGGGTCATTCCCCAAAAAGTGTACAATTCCAGTCACAAAGCTTTTTTCAGTATTTGACATGACCATTTTTGAATTAATATATGTTTTCTATTGAAAGTGAAAGAAGACTAAATATGTTGTATGCATACATTTTTTTATAATTACTTTATATTTTTTATTTCTTAGTACACAGTATTAGACCGGGAGCCGGCAGCACAGACAATCACCTCATTGAGTTATGGGAAATTCATGGGTGAAATTCTAGGATTAGTTAAATCTTGATTCGCATATTAAAACGCAATCGGTCGGCCAAGTCATATCTTGGTGGAAAACACCAGAAAACCCGATTTTAGTGGCTGACTCGTAGGTTTACCATTGTGTTTTCCTGCTCTCAGCCCTCCATGTTTTTATACCTTTGAAATTTTTGGAATACAGATAGTTTCGGCTGAGTTTTCAGTAGCATTTTCACTGAAAACGAATGTTCAGAGAAACCCGGATTTTGGGGCAAAAACAAAATAGAATTTTCGGTCGATCTCTACTAAAAACATTATAAGCTATGATTTATCTGAAATTCTTAGTAATAGAAACTTCAAATTTAACATATCTGTTACTTTGGAGACATAAATGCACCCACAGAACATTTTTTCTTTTTCTTTTTTTTTATTTTAAAAGTGAGTAAAAAACATTCTAAAATTGCGATTTCTGTGATATAGTTGTTACAAAAGTTTAGATAACTAGAAGCTCGGAATTTGTCATGGTGGTTACTTTTAAGATGTAAATGCTCCCTAAGAACGGTTTCTAAAATATCTAAATTTCAAATAAAAAATGAAATGAGCAGAAATTCTTTGAAATGCTTTCCAAATTACGATTTATCTTGAATTAACTTTAGATTTTCTCGTTAATTTAAATCTCATTTTCGCCTAATGCAGTATAAGAATAAAAGTTTTTATTAGTAATTTTTTAATTATCCATGACAGTATAATTTCCTCTAATAAAAATAAGCTCACAATTACAACATAGCATATTTCAACAACTACACACGCAAAGCTGCTCATTTTACTAGTAATTCATTAAAAAAGGAAAAGTGGCACAGCAGTTGTAAATTACTTTTCTAGGTATGATGTAGATGAAATTATTGAAAAAAGTTTATGAAAATTAGAAAATGCACTTCTTGTCTCAGGTTCATTTTAATATTAAAGTAATTTTGGATTGTATTCAGAATAAAAAATATAATTTGCAATTATTTGTAATTAATCAATGTCAGCTGTATAATTTAAAATCTGTAGTTAAGAAACTATAAATCTGAAAATGTCTTTATTTAAAATAAACTAAGTTTTCAGAGGTACATGAAAGTTAGTCAAAGATACCTGACTAAATTAACAGGTACATTTTATAAATATTAACATCTTCATGATGAGCATCACACAAATTGCTCAGAATCCTTGATTATTCTTACCGGTAATTAATTGAAATTTATTGGGTTTTTTGTGAAAGCATTTCTGTGATCCAATTAGACAAAAATTTGTATTTTAAAAAACCGTTGATAAAAGATTGAAAATTCTGTGAAGAACACTCATTTCGAAGGGGTTAAAAAAAAAAGAAAGTAGAAAGTAAAAAGTTGTAAAAAAAAAAAAAATAGTAGTTTTCATTTTATTCTGTCTAGTTGAATATGTATTACTCTTTTATTTAACTTGGTTCATGTACTATGTTAAGGTGGAATTTTGTAATTGGTTTTTCACTCTTTTCCTGATAGGCTAGAATTAAAAAAATTATGTACACAGGTATGTTTCTGATTATAATACAACATTTTAATAAATTAATTGTTAGGCATTTCCCCATTAGCACAGGTGATAAATCGTCAAATATTCTTTATGGTTACTACTACCGTATATGACTTACAATAACAATTGAGTTAATTATGCACCAAACCACACTCGTTAAAACATGGCAATTGGCTTTGAAACTACAACAATGAAACAAAAAAGTAGAAAATAAGTACAAAAAAGTAGAAAATAAAATATGAAGAAAAGATATTAGTGTTAGTGAGAACTTTTTCAAAAAATAACTTTTATTTTTAGTTTGTCTTGTTCATCTAATACTTTATTGTACAAAATTTAAGTCTTAAATAGTAAAACTTTGTTATTGAAATTAATTTGCGAGTAAAATCAGCCAGATCATATTTATGATTTGTTGATTTTTTTTAATTTTTTCAGTGGAAAACTTGAATTACTTTTTGTAAAAAGATTTAATTCTTTTTTGCTTATTATTTTAGATTTGTCTTTGCACTGCTACACTAATTTCTTTTCTTATTTTATATCTAGATTGGAAAGACAGAGGTTTACGCATTCCTCCTAGTCCATGTTTAATAACTCGTATCAGAAATTTAGTTCCTCCTAGTCCTTGCAGTCTTCACAGTTGTGCTAGCTCTGAAAACTCCAGTAGTGTGCCCGACACTATTATTTCCGAAGATACCGTGAGTTGCTATGGCTATCCAGCTTCTGGTTTCTCGGGATTCAAAAGTCATGCAGGAACAGCCCATCCTTCTCCTGTCATTGTCCCTAAACAATTTGCCACATTGCCTAAAGCAGCAGGAGCAGTTAGACGACCTTGGCCTACAGTATCAGGTGGTGCAGGATCTCTTATGATTCCGAAGGGATCTTGGGACGGTCTCGAGTCCCAGTCTAGCACTGGCTTATCTGAAAGTACTGATTTTTCTGAATCATCAAGCCAAGATTCACGAGCTCACTCTCCAGCTCTTTCTCGTAGATCTGGAAATAAATCCGAAAGTGATTTGCCTGATATTGCTCAGGATGAAGAGGAAGATGAAGCAGACAGAGATGAAGTGACCAGACTTTAAGAAAAAATAAAAAGGAAAAGATAAAATTAAAAAAATGTTTCTCAATGAGTTTGTGGCTTTTTTTCTTTTAAGTACTAAGATTTTTTTTTTTTTCATATCTTTTATTTTTCTGTGATATTGATTAGAGATAATCGAAATGTTTTTTTCAGATAACTTTTGAATTCAAAGGACAGAGTTATGCATTTGTATAGTATTGGAAGATTTGTTCAATAAATGATTTATAAAGATCACATTGTAGTGGAATCCCATTTATACATACAGATAAGACTGGCTATAATTGAAAGGCATAACTCAGGCCATGTGACATACAAATAGTTAATGTTAATAATTGCGATTCCACTTGGAACATTATCACCCTATTATTTACCTAAAGATAATCATTTACCCAGTCTTATCACATAATCCACATATTCCTGTAGTATAGAGAAAAAAAAAGAGCTTTTACTTTAATTATATGGTAGCTACAAAAATAAAATTGTCTCTAAGATTGTTCAAGATTGCATGGAAGTGGGAATTTTATTATTTTCTTTATAAAAGTATCTGTTTTGTTTTTTTCCTTGGAAGTGTTTGCTAGATTTAAAGAGGCTTCGTGAATTGTTTTTTTTTTTTTATTGTTGTATCAAATTGCTGTTGTCAAATTCATGTTGCCACCAAAACTATCCAATTCTTTGAAAGTAAGTGTAACATTCAAAAACGATAAATTTGAAATGAAGGATTTTCAAATAAAAAAATAAATAAAAATACTGTTGCTGTAATATGGGAAAACAGTTTAAAAAATATTAAAGTGAAACTGTAAGAATGTTTTTCATTTTATCACAATAAGTGTTACAATGGATAGTGAAGTTTTATTAGATTTATGTCCAAGAACATATACTAATTATTTACTAGACTGTTATTAAAAAATGTCTCTAATATAGAAAAATGAATTTGTCTTCACATTTATTATTTGTTATTGTTTATAGCAATAGAAATAAATGTATTTAATTGAAAATAAATTACAATAAATACTATTAAAATAAATTTTGGTATTGGAAATGAAAATCAATTTATGCAGTAAAGGTTCAATCCAGGCAAAAATTGAAGACAAATTTTTATTTAATAAAAGAGGTCACTTACAACATTCCTTCTAATAAAACAAGCTTCTTCACAAAATTTCATTCAAAGCAAACTTTTATTTTGTTTGTATTTGAAATGTGTAAATTGCAAACAAAACAAATTTACCAGAAAGGATAACAGGAGAATTTTAGAAAGTTGTTATTAATAAATGCTTGGATTTGATCTTGCATTAAAAAAGAAAAAAAAATCTGAAAAGTACAATAAATTTTTTACAAAAATAACTTTTTTTAAATCAAAAAATGGGGGCCCAAGAGAAAAAAAATTGCATTGACTCTTTGCAGTAAAATATCACATATTTAAAATCATTTTAAAAATTTGAGCCTGCCTTGAAATATTTTTATAAAAGGCAGACCAAATTTCTTTTTGTAGTTCCAACTGTTGTGGTTTGTAGTATAAGCATAAGCTTGCTATACACCAGCATATTGGAAATATTTTAAAAATGTGTATTTGAGTTTTAGAATACTACATTTTTGTTTATATATGAGTTACAGTAGTACAGAAAAGGAATGAATCTTTGGCAGAAAATCTAAGTGTTGTGTCCAGATTTTGCAAAACTTTCTGAATGATGTATTTTTATCAGTATTAAAGGCGACATCTTTTTGGCCTGGTGATTCTTTTATGAGAAACAATTGGATGTTTTATCTTTCTAGTTAGAACTAGTGACTCAGAAGTATTTTTTTCATGAGCTATCACAATTTTTGCTCTCTAGTACATGTTATATTTAGGTAAATACATAATTATTATGTATATAAAACAGTAGATAATTTAAATTCAAATAATATGCTAGTAAAAATATAAACTCTTTGTAAAGTAAATGGTAAAAGTATTAAATTTAATATAATACAGTTTTAGTCACTTAGATTTTACATGGAATTGGATTTACTGTTACTAATATCATTATTATGGTAAAGTAGAAACTCATTAAATAAGCTTATTTGTCATTTAACTTTGGCTTTATTTTGTATTTTTTAAATCTGAATTTTGATAGAACATTTTTTATTTTGTTAATAAATATTTTATTAAATAAGATAAAAATGGTGCACATTGTACAATATTTTATGGAATATATGCATAATCACTATGCACAATTGTGTTATTCATTATTGTATTTGCATGTGTATGGAAAATAAATGCTCACTTTATCATTGGTGTTATTACAATTGAAATTAATGTATAATCTATCTTGTGCTGTAAATCTTAACTTCTTGATGTATCATTTGTAGTCTTCACAATTTTAAGTTGTCAGCAAATTCTGTACTCCAGAAACATCAGTAGGTATAGTAAATTCTATGCTCCAGAAACATCAATAGGTATAGTATATTCTTATTGAATCGGTTAATTTTAAATGAAATCGGATTATTTCAAAAACTACATAAAGTCACGGATTCAAAAATTTGCAGGATCCAATAAAAACTGTACTATACACAAATACTAGATATTTGTAAGGATTTTTTTTTTTTTTTTTTTTTTTTTTTTTTTTTTTTGTAAATTATACTTCTTAGATCTTTAAATATGTAAAGTGGTGAGGAGTTATTTAGTTTAATTTTTATAAAAGTGAAAAATCTATATTACTGAAAGAAAGTGTATCTTTCTCTTTATCTGTGTTTCTGTCGGCAATGGCTAGGAAAATCTTATTGCACAAAAGAGGTCTTCAAATTTGATTCCAAATATATAGACACAGGTCCAAATATACCCAATGCTCAGATTTTAATCCAATTTAGTAAACTTTGTCCTCTTTTCATTAAACTGTATTCGGTGTTTGTACAGTTATTAATTTTCACACTTTTGCAAGTTTCCATCATAGTTGAAAAGTGCTTATGAATTCGGTTTGTGCTCCAACTCATGTAAATATAGTCAGATTGCCATGAAATTGATATATGTTATTGGAGTACTATGGCATGTTTGGTATTGGAAATGGTGTGCAGCAATTATGGTACATTTAAAGAGACACTTTCACCTTAATAAACTGGGAAGTTTTGTTACAATATTCTGAATGTGTTTCATAATCTATGCTGGGTGCATGATTTTTTTTTGTTCTTGTTATTTTTAATGTAACTTCTTTGGCACTTTTATCAAATAGGCTTGGTGTTTAAACGTTGTCATTCAAAGACACATTTTATATCCATGTATAGAGGTAACCTTCAGAATCATTTAAAAAACAAATTTAAAATATGAAATAGAACTTTTCCCATGAATTTTTAAAAAATCAATAGAAGTCAGTTTATGGCAAGCTTCTACCATGTCTGTTAAATGAAGAAAGAAAACTCCCCCGAAGTCCTGTCTCACGGGAGAATAATTTATATAATGTGATCCTGCAGTCGCAAGTTTTTCAAAATGATTATTATTTGCCAAATAAAAAGAGGGCAAAAAATAAAGAGGTGAAAGAGCACAGCGAGATATTTAAGTAACCACTGAAAACAGTGAGGTACGTTTAGGTATATTTTAGGTTATCCTGGGCCCAGGTAATAGGCTAGGTACTAAAAATATAAATATTGCCATAATATTTAAAAATTCTTGAGACTTCATTTTAGAAAAGACTTATGCAGTTTTTGAAATCAGATTCTTTTTTTTTTTTTTTTTATGCATTAAATTTAGACAGTCTCATTCATTAATTTTATAATTTGAAGTAATTATGAAATTAGGTAAATGACCAGTGCCTACATCAACTAATTTTGATGTGTGAAACATTTGTTAGCTTAATCTATTGTGTTGGATCATTAAGTGCCTCTTATGAATGAATATAAAATTATTTCTGTTAAGTTATATTTTTAATTCAAAAATCCAAGTTTATTGTGACTGTAATATATATATATATTGTGCAAGTTTGTGTCATATCAACATTTTACTGTAGACAATTATATGAAAAATGCTTTTGTTTTGGACTTATCTATTTCATTTTATGGTCGGGAATCTCTTGACCTTTATGAAATTTTTTTAAAGAAATTAGTGTATTGTGATGTGATCGGGGAAACTGATTTTTATATCTTTGTATTAAAAATGCATAAATATGTATATTTTCCTTTACAAAAATGATTTAAATTTACTTATTCTAGTAATCTATGTAATTAAAAAAATTCAGAATAGTTTAAATACACTTATAGAGGGATGTTGTATTATCTCTAATGCAGCAGTTCTTAAACTGTGCTTTTCAGGCTTCAAAGCAATCTATAAAAGTCCCACCTTTTGATTTTTTTTTTCAAATTATTTAGAATGCAAGAAGAATCTTTTGAGTAAATTGCAAGGGAAAGCAAGAATTTCTATACAAATTTAGTATAGTCATATATTTAATATTAAGTATCTTGAGGAATATAAATAAATCTTAAGAGGAAATATGAAAAGGAGATCTATGGTGACGAAGAGATTAAGAACAATTGCTGTAATGAAATAAAACACTACCATTTATTGTAGAAATAAAAAGGTTTTATGCAGTATAATTTTCATTGATTCTAATTGAGAATTGTTTAGTTTACTTAAACATGTCCCTGTAAAATTCAGGAAATAGTTATAGATTATTTCATCAATCTTTAATTTCTTTATTCAGTACAGCTTAGATGCTTGTTACAGTAGCAGTATTTTATATTTGCTTCAAGCAATTATTTCTCCAACCTTCCTCAAACACACACATGAACTCCTGTGTTTTGATTAACACATTGACTACCATTTGCGCAAATTTGTGCACCAGAAATATTTACCAGTGTATCATACACGTGCCATCAAATTTTCATTGAAGACTATTGCTATTGAAAGGATTATTGATAATTTATTTAAATTATTGTGTTTTAAAAAGAACCCTCCTGGTCCTCCCAGGCATGTTTAGGGATTTCAGTTTGGCGTTCAGCATGTAAAAGTTAACTAAAATTTGATATTTTTTAATTAAAAATGTATAAAATTAACAAACAGTGCCACGATTAGGAATTGCAAGTAGACTTGATAAACATTAAAAACAACTTTGTAAAATGTCTGCAAAAAAAAAAAAACCCGCTTTGTAGCAATCTGTGGCAGTCAACGTGTCTAAGACTACACTTAACTACAATTCATTCTAGAAATCATATTGACTGTTAATATAATTCTGTTTGCAATTTAATAAAACACAGTATTGTAAGTAACTGGTTTAGCCTGCAGATATAATTGTTTAAAATACTAGATATATATATATGTACATCATTTTCAGTTCCAAAACAATTATTAACTTTATCATAACAAATTTTGGAGAACGAGTCAACATATGCTCAATTTAAGTTCACATTGGTTTCATTCTTTATTTTTCTCCCATGTATAAATAATTTGTACAGTCTCTCAAAGAATTTTAAAAATATAAATTTTTAAACATTTACAACTTGAGTTTTTGTAACTCATTGTTTCTTATAGAAATTATATACAGGTAATTTATTCTTTTTTGACTGAATTTTTTTTTTTAATAGTACTTTGTGAAGATTACCAAAGAATTTTTTCTAGAAAATAACAGTTTATAGTGATATACAAATAAAATTTGTAGCAGTTTTGCATAAGTGAATTGATTTATTTGTGTATTTTTAGCAAACAATAATTTAAAAAAATGTTTTCGATTATATTAAGAAACTATATTCTAAAAAATTGAATATGTGCTTAGTCAGTATTATTTATAGTGATTTGTCAGATACTAGTCTCATTTATTTCACTTATTAAATAAAAATGATATAGAATGCTTTATGCTTTTTTAAAAAAATTATTCATATGTATATATATATATTATGTTTTATAATTGAATTTATACTTTGTTACATTTGTAAAAAAAAAAAAAAAAAAAATAGTTTGGGTTTTCACAAAGCTATGTAAATACTGTTTGTTTTAAAGTGTTATATTTTACCACAATGAATTAATTGATCAAAGAAGTTTTTTTTTACCTTTTGTGTTTTCAAACATATTTGAAGTTTTTAAATAAAACTTTAGAATGTCAATCTGATTTCTTGTCTTTTTAAAATAAAAACTTAATTGGGGGGGGGGGGGGGGGGTGTCTACCATTGTTCATAAAAGTATCTCAGGGATGCAAGTTTCTCACTTTTTTTAAAAACTTGTCACTTTTAGTCACTATTTTTTTTAAAAAGTCACTTTTTTTTTACTAAAAAGAGATGAAGTCTGTAAAAGTGTTAAAATCAATGTTTTTATCTTTCGGATTTTGTCGATATCCTCAACATCAATAATTGTTAATATTCTCGCACAAAAAGCCACAGTCAAACTCTGTTAGTACGAACCCGGCGAGTATGAGGACACAGTTAAAACAAGCAATGTGCACATCAAGAAAAGTTTGTTGTTTAAACTGTATTATAATTTTCTTGCTTATTATGAACTACAAAAGTAAAATCTCGGCTAATACGAGCAAAACAGTGTTAGCTTCAGTTTGAGTTTCAGCAAAAAGTATGGTAGAATTAATAAAGGAGTCCCATCACATGATCGTAGGATCCTTTACACTCTTCATTGAATTTCAGTTCCAGTCACAATTCTATCTTTGTTGTTTATCGCAAGAATGAAAACAGAGTTTCCAAAAAAGACAACTTTTTTGCATAATCATGTTGATGTCATTCTATTTCTTTCTGAACAATGTAGTAGAAACTATTTAATAGGTTTAAATTAGCATAAAGCTTTGAGATATAAATTTTAACATTTAAATAATTAGAGTAATTAATAACAGATTTTTATTACCTTTCTGGGTATTCATTTTTGTTTCCATCATTAAAATTCTTAGAAAAAACACAAATAAAATGTTCCAAATTGCCAACAGGTGCATACATATTATATAAAAATATATTAAAAATCCATTAAACTCTGAAACGTTTCGTCCAGAAGATAAGATGACAGAAAAAAGCATTCACATGTTCATCAAAAAACATGCTTTCATCTATTACCTAAAAATTCCTTCCAAACTCTATGGTCGTCAAAAGTAGATGGAATTCTACTTTTATAGGCTAAATTTGAGCTAATCTTGCTGATGCAGTATGGGATAGATTTGAGGAATAAAGTCGATAAAGGAACATGAAGTGGATCTTCGATTAAATCGACCCCCATACTGTGTTAGCAAGATTAACTCAAACTCAGCCTACAAAAATAAAATTTAATAAATCCAAAATTATTTTTTGTATAAGTAATTACCAAAGAAGCCATTATAAGGTAATCTCTTGAAATAATTTTTTAAAAAGATGTTTGTAATTATGTATTGTCATATGACATCCATGGAATTAGGAAGGAATTGTTAGATAATAGATGAAAGCATGTTTTTGATGGACATTTGAATACCTTTTTCTGTCTCCTTATCTTTTGTACCACCTTTAATCTAGAATGGTCTCTCCCGGACGATTCTCAATTAGGCGCAAGCAGACATGACATTTAGTTTTCCAATGATGACGGCGTAGTGCATCGGCTGAAAACATTTAGGAGTTTTATGGATTTTTAATATATTTTAAATGATATGTATGCACTGGAAGCAATTTAATACATTTGCGTTTTTTTTTTCTTTTTAATCATTTACTCATGGTGAATTTAGCACTAGAATTTTAACTTTTCTTTATTTCCATTTTTCTTAGAAATCTAGTTTCTTTTTATATAGTTAGTTGCAGTTATAATTAGAGTTTGTCGCAGAAAATATTGCAAGGATCCTACCAGTGACCTATTTTAATATCACTATTTGCAAACAGTAGATTTCTATTGCAAATGTTGTAAAAAAAAAAAAAAAATGAAGATTGTTTTTTAGAAATAGTGGTAATTAAAAGGTGATAGGTAGGACGACCCTTGCCATTTTTTGTCAGAAACAACTTTACTTATTATAATTCCATTTTAAAATTTTATTATGCTATCACAGCACTTTTTGTTTTATATGATTAAATAAAACTGAGATTTGATCTTATCCAGCCTTTTGGTAGAGGATTTTCATCTAAAAAGCAAAAAGGTGTTTTATTTACATAGTTTAACTTAGAGGTCTGCACGGGCCCGGGCTTGGCCCGAGGCCCGTACCCGGCCCGGCAGAATGGAGGAGAATTTTCAAACGGGCCGGGCCGGCAGAATTAGGACAATTTTTTCTACGGGCCGGGCCGGCAAAAAAATTGAACGGGCCTGAAGGGCCGGGCCCGGCCGATAAAAAAATTAATTGGACCTATCGGCCTAATATAAGAATTTGAGAGGAGCAGATAAAATACGAGGTCATTTCCAATGAATATGACTTTTTCGAGAAGTATAAATGTGCGTTACGAGCCGATGCGAGTTTAACAACATCAATACAGAAATGTAACATGTCCATCGTAGAGATCGGCATCGTACAGTTACATGATGCCTGATCCCGGGTTTAATTTTTTTTCGGCAGACTTGTGCCGGGACGGAACTGGTCTTAATCGTTCTCAGGATGTGTAGGACAAACATTATGTTTTGTAAAAGTATTAATAGCGATAATGAACTTCTGTTAACAGTATCTTTGGAAATGTACCTTAAGGTGGTTCTCATATTTACTGCTCAACAATGCGAAACTCTCAGACACATTTTTAACTATAAAGGCATAAAATTGACAGGCTGAGTATTGAAGGCAATTGGGATCAAATAGCGTTTCCATTTTTCATAAATTACGTACAGAGATAACAGAGACTCTTGTCACGTGACTGTACGTTTTCTCCTTTCCTGTGCTATCGCTTCCGGAAATTCGATTCAAAACGCTAACTTTGGCGGTATTTTCTGAAAGATATATTACTTTTATCTAAAAAAAAACGGCATTTACATGGTTTCTGAATAAGAATACCTGCCAATCTCATGCGTTTCCGAAAAGAAATGAATTCATAAATGTATCAAAATGTAGCTCCTTTGGATTTGAGAAAAGCCTTAAAAATGACAGAAATATTTTCACAAATCTACCTTTTATTATAAGCTTCAAAAGTTATCATGTTTTTTAACCCTTTATTCTAAACTACAATAATCTTTTAATGAACCCTTATTTAAATTTTGAAACGTCTGTAGAGACGTTGACTAAAACACTGTAAGTAATCGTTAACGTTTACTATTGTATGTTTTCTATTTTGCGAACACATAGTAATTTAAAATATACTGTAAAATGTTCCCATAAATATGCATGTAGTATTCATTAAAAGAATCTTAATTGTATGTCGAGAAAAAACGGAATTTTTTGTAGACATTTAGTCGGGCCGGGCCTGTTTTCACTGATTTTTGTACGGGCCGAGCCGAGAACGGTAAAAATGTAAACGGGCTCGGGCCGAACTTTCAATTTTTACACCGGGCCGGGCCAAAATAGCTTTCCTTCGGGCCGGGCCCGGGCCTGGAAATTCCGGCCCGTGCAGACCTCTAGTTTAACTTACAAATAGATTGAAAAAAATCTGTCTTGTATCATTCATGTCACTTTTTTTTTTCGCTTTAGTCACTTTTCTGGAAGCATTATTGCACTTGCATGCCTGTATCTGGATTGATTTTTCTCACCTTGCAAAGTGAATTCATGTATCTTTTCTAATACATATTCCTTCCATACAGTATAATCTAAATTGCCTACTTTTTTTTTTTCTTAACCAAGAACCAATTTAAAATTTTTATCTCTAGCACAAAAACTAAAGGGTGGTCCAAAAGCCATTGACACATTTTAAATTCAATAAAAACAATAAATTGACATGCAAGAGAAAGTTTTGTTCAAGCAATTAAAAATATTTTGTATCCAACTAGTGCTCATAGATGGCAATTCACCTTCAGAGTTGCAAATAAGCATCAAATATTCAAAATAAAGCAGCTAAAGACCATATACAACTTTGGCTATTGTTTGTATGCAGTTTGACTGCAAATTTCATTCCACATGTAGAAATAAAGTAGAAGATTGCATAAAATAAAATGGTCTACTATAGTTGCTCATCTTGAGTTTTTGATGCTTTTTTGCAATTTTGAAGATATAGTGCAATCTTATACCTGCCAACATGTCAATTTTGAAAACCTTACAATTTTGACGACGTATTCTTATTTGCCTAAAAATGCATAACTTGCATATGCAGTGAGAAAAGTAATATTTCATAACATTTCCTGTACCATATAAATATGTGTAGTCTTTTCTTTTCTTGGCCAAAATAAAAACATGCGATTGCACAAGAATTTTTTTTTTTGCAGTTTCACTCTTTGGGATCATGTTTTTAAAAAGCTGTTCTGCATGATCTGCAACAGATAGGGGCAGATTGTACTCTAAGATGAACTTCACAAATAAATATTCTGCACTACTGCATTTCCGGAATATTTAGAATTTAAGAAATCGCCAAGTTTCGTAGTTCTGTTTTTTCAGGAAATATGAAAGTTTTTTCGCTCTAAGGTGGTTCTTTATATCACTTTTACCTCCATGAGCAAGCAATTTTAAAATCTGCATTACACATGGTGCAGTGAACATAAAGTTCTCCTGTACGAAATTCTGTTATAAACTAAGATTCTTTCATGTATGCTTCTGTTAGATCTATATCATTCTCTTCAATTCAGGGGTGATTTTAAGCAAAAAAGAATTAATTCTGGAATTCACAGCAAATTTTCTGAAATGTTACAGCAGAGGATTTGTCTTTTCCACGATCCTTTGATGAAATTCCTGTTTTGTTTTTTTCCCCCTCTGATGAAATTAGTGTTTTTTCCTGCAATCTTTGATGAAATTTGCGTTTTTTCCCACGATCCATTGATGAAATTCACTTTTTTTAATAGATCCTTCATGATCGTTTTTTTGGAATACAAAATGATACAATCGTACTGTACAACCATACACTTAGAACAAAATCCGTACATTGTACGGCCAAACCATACAAGTTAGCAACTATGCAATCTATTGCAATTATGAAAAGCATTTTTGTCAAAACCGCACTCCCATATGCCAATTACTATTTTTTATTGAATTTCAAAAAAGTGAACTTTTGGCATATTTTTTAAAACCTCATCCAAGGTTGCCAAAAAAATACATAATTGAATTTTGAATACCACTAGGTGTCTCAAATAATTTAGAATTTCTGTGATTAACTAAGGTGAATATTACTATATGAAAAAAAGAGATGATATGGTTCATAACACTTGAGAACAAATAAAATTCAAGGACTGTTTAGATGCACACTGTTACATGCATTAATAGTCACCACATTGATTCTATTTCAAAGAAACCTTATCAGACCTTTAAAAATTTGTATAAAAATAAATCTTCAAGCCACCATATTAGAGTGTGTAGTTGGAAATGATGCATTTAAGCACTGGTGACTAAACTGTAGTTTACATAACTTCTTTGTTCTAATCATCAAAAATCAAAAGATAATACTTTTTGATTAACAAAATGCATGAGGCATCATTTTTTTTTAAGTCAGAAAAATATTTTTAAATATATTGTTTTGAAGATTTATCATTCACATTCCGTCATTTTTGATGGGGGTTATATACTAGTATACAATAAAAGTTAAGAAAATAGCTTGATTTTTTTGTTCCCTTTAAGTGGAAAAAAAAAATATATATCATGGTATTACAACAAGAGCATGAGTCAGAAGTACACTAGTTAAATTTCAGGAGTTTTGAACATCCTTTGGGAGTCAAATATTAGCATTTTGGAAGTTGTACATAATGTTTTCTTTTTTTTTTATATTCTCAATCTTCAAACCTTATAGTATCTTACCTTATCCGTACAAAAATAATTGAAATAAAGGTTACATAATTTATTTTTTAAACATAAAAGATTTATTAGAAAAGGAATTTAATAAAAAGGAATTAAAATTTTGTTATCAAAACAGAGTGAAAAATTCAGGATTGATATAATTCTGTGAATTACTGATTGACAAAATTTACAATTTTTATAAACAACAAATTGCTGAATTTCACAATATTTTTCCGTGACTGATTAACAAACATTACACTTTTCTTCAATGACCGATTGACAATATTAAAAAAAAAAAAAAAAAAAAATTCTGAAACTGACAGATTAAATCTACACCAAACTGGTAGAATTTGCTATTTTTATCGATGACCAATGGATGACTATTGCGGTATTTTTCTGTGTCGTATTGACAAAATTTGCGATTTAATATTGACTATGGACAGGGGTGTAGAGGAGTATATATGGCGTACACCTTCTGGATTTTTTTTTTTGAGAAGCTTCGTATACTCTCTTTTTCTCAAATAAAGCTATAGCGTATACTCTAGGCATGAACTTCATGATTCTAGCGTATACCTTTTGCCGATAGTGTATACCCCTGTTTTTTTTACGTCTACAACACTGACTATGGATATTTGCGATTATATTATACAACTGATTGATAAAGTTTATTTTTTTCCTGCAATTAATTGAGAAAATTCGTGACAGATTGATGAAACTTTCAATGTTTTTTGGTATATGATTGATGAAACTTGATTTATTTTTCAAATAGATTGACAAAATTTGCAATTTTTCACTTGACCGATTGACTAAATTTGCATTTTTTTATGATCAGTAGATACGTTTCTGAAAAACGTATTTCTTTGCGCCTATTAGTTACAAAATAACTGATATTTCAGAATTCTACAAAGATTATCATAATTCGGTGATTTGTGGAAAAATTACTTCATGGATACAGACTAAGAAACATTGTGCTATGCGAGGAAACTTGTAATTCAATAGAGATTTTCTTTTTCACTTGTAGGTGCATTTTAGCATAGTATACTTTACTACCGTACTACCATATTTTATCCTGCATTTCTAGAGAAACTAATTTCCAGAAATCTGTGTGGCGGGCATCATCATGTCATCAGATTTTTACAATGAAGGAAAGATGCTAAACATCACTGACTAAAGGCTCGGGTGACAAGCAACCAATCAGAGTCCACTAATGATAAAGCTTCCCCTTTTTGATTTTCATCATGTTGGCAAAGCCTTTCCACTTGTTTGCCGCAGGGTTGGCACGGTTTAAACCAAGTGGTTTTAACCATGGTTTAAACCACGGTTTAAACCAATTGGTTTTTTTGTCAAAAAAACCATTTGGTTTTTTTAGAAAAAATCTAATATAATATTTTCTCTTTTTTTGTAATTTAATTGTTTTAAATTATAAATAGAAGTAATTTCTACTTTTAACACTTCATTTCAGCAGTCAACATGAGACATAATGAGCCTAGGTCATGTTTCTATGCATGTAGAATGAAAATTAGCATGTGCTGATGAACATATTTGGTACCCTAAAGATTTTTCTTAAAACATGTGAAATTAGAAAAGATAAAATCGATAAATAATATTCAATATTTAGCATAAAATATTTTCATTTAAAAAATGCAGATTATTTACAGCAGTTAGTAAGAAAATGCAATGATCTTTAAGATTTTGGTTAAGTTGTAAAAGAAAATTTTCTCTATTGGATTGGGAAAGATTATCCTTAAAGAATTTAAAAGAGTAACTTAAGATATCAAATTGAATAACACAGCTTGCAAAAATTGAGTGCTAGTTATAGCATTTCAATAATACCAACCAATCTTTTCTGTTAGTTGCTGAACCTAATGGCCAAAAATGTTGACTTAGACACTTCGAGTTATCACTCAGAAAACAAAATAACCAGAAGTATTTGGATATTAAAAAAATAATAATAACAACCACAGAATAATATATTATATTCATGAAACTGCATCAAATGTTTATTGATTGATTATTATATTATTAATCAAAGGATTCTTCATACGGTTTTCAAGGTATCAATGTTTCACTGTGTAGAGCAGTTTACTTTGAACATAAGACATAGCTGTTACTAATAATGTTTAAATTAGAAATTATTTCAATTTTCTATATAATTGACTGTAATTATTTAATTTAAATATTTTCAAAAGTTATATTACTTATATAATATCCAAAAATGTTTATTTTATCAACAGATATGCATCTGTATGCAATAGGAAATTATATTTAAAAAAACCCGGTTTAAACCAAAAAAACCTGGTTTAAACCAAATAAACCGGTTTTTTTGGTTTTTTACAAAAAAACCTGGTTTTTTTCCAACCCTGGTTTGCCGTGATTGGTTGCTTTTGAGCCAAGCTTCCCAGTTACTTATGTCTAGTATGTAACTGCTTGGAAGAGAAAATGTAATCTTTAGCAGCGGGCTTTCCCTTTTTTGAGAGCAAAAGAGAATGTCTTCTTTTTTAAATAAAAGTGTATGTATGTATTTTTGTTTGTTAGAAATTTTAAAATTCAAGGAACATTTCGTGAAAATGAATTTTTTCCCCAACACTTTTTCAAACATACGAACCATGGTTATTCAAAATTCAGTTGGAGTATTTCCTTGGCAACCATGATTTCAACACTTATATTACAAAATTGTTCAACTGTTATTTAAATAAATCTTATAACCAAGAACAATTTATTTCATTTCTTTATAACTCAAGAAATCTGCTTTTGGACAAATTTATTATTATCAGGATGAGCGAAGCGAATCCTCTACTAGTCTACACAAATTACATTTTATTGTACACTTTACAAAAAAACTATTCAGTATTTTGACTTGAAATTACACATAAAAATAAATTATGATCTGTAGATTTACGCATAATTTTTTTTTTTCACAGAATAACCTTAAAAAATTATTAAATTAATTTATTTTGCATGTTTTTCCATTACAGACGCATTTTTTGCAAAAAAAAACAACAAAAAAAAATGAAACATGTATATTTTCAGAAGAAAAAATAATAAATCATGGAGTTAGTACTTATAGATAGAATCATGATTAATTAAATAAATAAAATATATTTTCATTATTCCGCCAAAATATCTCAAAACTGTTTTTAAAATTTAACTAGCTGTTTAACCCATTCTATGCACGGGAGTTCATGAATTTAATTCGAAAACCAAAATTAAAAATAACTATTCGATTTAGATCAATGTCAGACGGGCGTCTCTTTTGCTTATGTATTATCCATTCACAATGCTATAGCATTGTGAATGGATAATAAGTAAGCAAAAAAGACGCCCGTCTGACATTGGTCTTAGCAAAATATTTTTCTACTACTGCGTATTTTTTAATAAAATTTAATTTATCATGTTACTATGGCAGCAGACGATAAAACTATCTTTGGAATAAGGAATAAATAGAATAAAAAGATTTGTTGATGTTTGTGATAAAATGTTTGCCTTTATTTTTTTTTAAAAAATTGTAATAATTAAGCAGAATTAAATAATCTCTTAATTACTTGCATGTGAGGTAAAAGAATTATCGTAATACCCACTACAGCTTAAAACTTTACTTACATTAAACTTTCTTGTATTAAAAAGGTATGTTATTTGAGAGGAAAATATACACTTTAATAGAATACTTTATTAAGATTAGTTGGAGATGGCGCACATTTTCGTGCTCATTCCTTTTAATCACATAATAGTTTCTTGATTTCTTTTATGAAATTTTTAAAATACTTTTTTTAGGAAAATTATATCATATTTTTAATGAATTAAAATTTGTGAAACTTTTTTTTAGAAAAATTATAGCATATTTTTAATGAATTAAAATTTGTGAAAATTAAATTATTTACATTAAATTAATTTTTAGTGTTAAGAATGGAAATACACAATTTTTTCTTTAAATGTGAAATAATTTATGCAGACGAAACTTACGCATTTTAAAAGAATTATATTATGATTTTTTTTTTTTATATAAAGTGGCAACAAAAGAATTGTTAACAAATAAAATTGTTAAATTCGTTATATAAAGTGTTATTTGAATTCAAAGGTTGAAAATTCAACCAAATGAAACATATTTACTATTAAGTAGTAATTACTATTAGTATTATTTTTAATATGTTTGCCGTTTAAAAACAATTTATGGAATGTATTAGCTCTATTATAAACAATGCCGAGAAAACGTACACTTAATGGTCGAAAAGAACGCGAAAATGATTAAGCTTTAAGGCAAGAGGCTAGATATCAGCATAAAAAATAACGACATGACGAATCTCTTCTGACAGAGAATTCATGTGCTCGGAAATATGCTTTAAATTTCGAAGATGCACAAAAAAATTTAAATTATATTTTTGTAAAATTTGTCATCGTCGTTGGTTTGACATGCATATTCAATCTGACGGATCTTGTAAGACTTGCCATAAATGTATAGTAAATAATGAACTAAATATTTTTTCTGTAGCTAATAATATAGATCCAGGTCCACAACCAGAAAATATTGAAGAACTTAACTTTCATTGAGGAGCAATTAATTGCCCAAGTTCATCCAGTTATTACTGTTTATCGCATTTAAGGTGGTCAGCTTGGATACAGTGGGCAAGTTATTATTTTTCATCAAGATATTACAGAATTTTGTACTTTATTACCTCATTCTATAGATACTATATCACAGTACATTTTTGTTAGAAGACAAGATTGTGAAGAATTCAAAGATTTTATAGTAAATTGTGAAAACTTCTGCTTTAGAATATCTAAAGGAAAATAATCCTTTGTATCGTTATATTATTATTGATGAAAATAATTTGCAGAGTTTACCCGAAAATGAAAATATTTTTCAACGAATAATACTCAGTCAAGAGCAACAGCAGATTTATTTACCATCAATTGGAAAAAACTTTGAATCCTGTAGATGATTAATGTCCATGGACAAATAATACAGTAAATTCTGTCTAAGGTGGACTCTGTATAAGCCGGAAATCTGTCTACCGCGGAAATTTTTTCAAGTCCCGGCGAACCCATAGAAAATTACATTAATTCATGCTGCATAAGGCGGAATCTGTCTGATGCGGAAACGGAAAGGATTTTAAGGTCCCACCGAAACCAAAATTTTGCATAAGGCGGAAAAGGGATAATTTAAAAATGAAAAGCGTTTTGTTTATTAAACTTTAAAACTGATAAGTCAAATAACTCAATGTCGAGCATGTTAGCTAAATTTCCGTAAGCTTTTAAAAAAGTTAATTCAAAAGAACAGAAACTTTAAATTTTAAGGAATTTATCTTATGCCATTTTTTCATATGCAAAATTGCATCTAAAAGTTAATATTTCTAGTAAAATGAACATTTATGAAAATGATTACGTATTTTCGAAAGTACAATATATTATACTTTAAGATTGTACTCAAATTCAAAATTATAACGTTCTTTCTCATTCTCGAAGTTTTTTTTTTTTTTTGGTGTGTATAAACTTCCAATATGAATGTATTACAGCAGTACTAAGAAATTGAATAAAGTTTCTCATTTATCTTTAAAAAGACAAAGGATCTTTCAGAATTTCAGTTTTCAACCGATTTTCTAGTCAGGAGAATCAATAAAAGATCGTCATCTTCCCGGGATTTTTTTTTTTTTTGGGGGTGGGGGGTGGGGGTGGGAGCTTTTTTGCATAAGCCGGAATATTGTCTACCACGGAAATTTTTCTCAGTCCCGACCGATTCCGCCTTAGACAGAGTTTACTGTATATATGAATCCAGAGCCCCAAATGTGACTTTCAGATGTAATAGAGAGGCAATAAATAGTATGTTAGGTATTGAAGAAGGATATGATGAATGCAGTGTCATTCCTTGGCCTCAGATAGATACTAAGCCTATAAATGAATTTTCATGGGATGGATATATTTGTAGAGCTTTTCCAACATTATTTCTAACAGGAAGAGATGATCTTAGATATGCTAGAATTCATAAAACTACACCAAAAGAATACTTTAAATTTCTCATGATATATAACAATGGAAGATTTGCACGACATCTAAGATTTAGATTTTTTGCTTTCAATGGCATAATGCGTTGGACAGCATTACAAAATGGAATTATTTGTATTAAAAAAAATTCTCGCCTGCATGATGTTGAAACCGTTGAAAAACTCCAGGAATGGTTGCAGAAAGATCCTACATTGTACAAGTCGATTTTATCTTTCAATGCTAATTTAAGATCATTGAGCTCTTATTGGTTTATCAGATCACGAGAGTTGTTACACATAGTTGAGGAATTGGGAACTCCTACTGTTTTCATTACACTTAGTGCAGCTGATTTATACTGGCCTGAAATTTATCGCATCATTGATGCAGACTATAATTAAACTAATTGTAACCAAAATTCTGAATTCATCAGAAAATCAAAATTGTTGAATTGTAATCCTTTAATCGTTGCTTACTTTTTTCATGTTTGGTTTTTTTATGGAACATTTTTTCAAGAAATATTTCAAAGTCAAGGACTTTTGGTTTGTATTGAGAACACAGAGGTAGTCCTCACACATGTATGGTCTTTTCTGGTTTGAAAATGCTCCTGATGTAAACAATCTTAGTTCAAATGATGATGAAAAGATACATAAAATTGTAAAATACTTTGACAAATGCATATTGACTTGGCAACCAGATCCTAATCAAGTTTATGATATACATTCATCTAAATTTCATTTTACGGATGTACCTGATGAAGCTGCTGACTATAATCACTTAATATGTGCAGCATAAATGCTATAAAGCTTATTGTAAGAGAAAGAAAAAAGATTCTTCTGAAATCACATGCCATTTTAAATTTCCCAAAGAATATTCTCACGAAAGTAAAATTCAGTTCCTTAATAATGAACAATGAATACATTTCAAAAAGAAATAGTCCTTATTTAAACAATCATAGCCCACAAATTAAAAAAATTTGGCGACAACATGGGAAAAAACAAAAACAAAAAAAAAAACATGGATTCCCAAGCAGTCATTTCCATTCACGCAGTTCTAAAATATAATGCTAAATATGCTAGCAAAGGTGAACCCAGATCAGAAGGGATGAAAGATTTCATCAAACAGTTCAAGAATCATGCGATAATATCAATGTTCAGCAGATAATTCAGAAGATTTTAATAAAAATGTGTGCTGAACGTGATTATTCTGCCCAGGAAATATTTTGGGTGTTAATGGGATGGTCTTTGTGTAAGTCTTCCCGTCAGTTTGTCACCATTAATTTAGCAAGGAATGCATGGGAATAATTGGATATGAATAAGGAGGATGGAAACATATCCGTTTCAAATATTGTGAAGAAGTACCAGCAACGCGCAGTAAGATTTGAAAATATGTCCTTGCAGAATTATTTCACAAACGTTTATAAATGGGGTGCAAATTTCAGTATCAGAAAAAAAAAAAAAACATTTAACACCAGAATTATACCGAAATTGAAGTATGATCCAATAATGTAAATAATGAAGATTTGAAAATATGTCCTTGCAGAATTATTTCACAAACGTTTATAAATGCGGTGCAAATTTCAGTATCAGAAAAAAAAAAAAAAAAAAAAAATTAACACCAGAATTGCACCGAAATTGAAATATGATCCAATAATGTAAATAATGAAGATTTCTATAAGCAACAAGTTATGTTGCATATTCCTTGGCGTGATTTTCAAATTATGAATCCAAATAATACTTCATGCAAAGTTATATATGAACAGCATTTTGAGAATAATGAAATTCAGAGATTGGATTTGGAATATCTGTTGCAAAATTTAGAAGATGAGGAAGAATTTGAAGAAACAGAATCTACTGAAATAGATCAACCATTTGATTGGATGAATGTCACTTCAAGACAAAATAATGCACAGGATGAATTAGATTTGAGCAGAAGGGACATTGATATATACAAGTATAACTGGCATACCATTCAAAGTCGAGATTTGCTTAATAAATTACAGAATTTTATTGAAAATGGAAAGGTGAAAGAGAGTGAAAAAAGTAGTTGTGCCACTGTTCCTTCTAATTTACCAAATTTTGTCTTTTCCCAGGAACAGAAAAAAATAATAAATATTTTTGAAGAACATCTCAATTTCTTGTAAGGTCATAGGCGAGAAATGCCAATAAAAAGAATTGTTGTCCTAGGAAAAGCAGGTTCTGGAAAAAGTACTTTAATACATTACTTCACTGCTTGGTTAAATGAAACATTTGGCCCGTCTTCTTTTCAATTGCTTGCACCAACTGGTGTTGCCGCAGTCAATATAAATGGATAAACGATTCATTCAAAACTTTTATTGGGACTAAATCAAAAGCTGAGAGATCTCAGTCCATATTTGATTGGTCAAATTCAGGACGAGTTTTGAAGTTATAAATTCATAATTATAGATTAAATGAGTATGATTGGATGCAGTCTTTTGCGAAAAATAGATTTACGATTACATAGTGCTGTACCATCGAAACAAGATGAACCTTTCGGTACAATGTTCTTATATCTATTTGGAGATATCAAACAACTACCTCCAGTAAACGACAGGCCTCTTTACCAGGGTTGGCAGGTTTTTGACACATGTCAGTTTTTGACAGTTTAAACTGTGGTTTAAACCGTCATGTCAAAAACCTCGTCAAAAACCTCAAATACTTACAGTGATCTGTAAAATTTCACATTAAATGTCACACATTAGATGTAATATTTAAAATTCACTATTACTGTAATTTTATAATTAGTATATAGTATTAGTAATAATTACAGGGTTGGCAGGTTTTTGACATGTGTCAGTTTATGTCGGGTTTAAACCATAGTTTAAACCGTCATGTCAGAAACCTCAAATACTAAATTGATCTGTAAAAATTTAAATTAAATGTCACGCATGACAACATTACATGTAATATTTTTAATTCACTCTTACTGTATATCAGTAATTAGTACATAGTAAAGTATTATTGTTAAGTACAACTTTTTAACAAGGTAAAATTTTATTTAGTTTTTTTTTTTTCTTTCTTTTTTTTTTTTTTTTTTTTTTTTTTTTTTTTTGTAAAATTGTGTTTTTCTAAAAAGTAGACATTAAGCTCAGTGTTGAATTCAGACATTTTTCTCCGGGAGGGATTTCTGTGGCTCCGGGGGGGACATTATAGAGTTCCGGGGGGAAATTGCACCTTTTGACCATTGAAAACCCAAAATCTCAAATCTTCCGGGGGGGGGACATCTCATTGCTCCGGGGGGAATGTCCCCCCCGGGCCACCCCCTGAAATCAACACTTTAAGCTCACCTGAGCTGTACATTTTTTCTCTTACTTAAAATCGTTTTAATTTCGCTTACTTTTGAGAGCTTTTAGCTAGCTTTTTTTATGGGGGAAAAAAAAACTTAGAAAAGTGTAGATTTTTTGTATATATAACAAGATAATGTGCATCAATGCTATTCTAGTCTAGGCAATAACCATTCCATTCAAAATTGAAATTGGATTATTAATTTTAAAAATTTACAAAATAAGAGAAGTAATTAAAGAAAAAAAAGCTTAAAAGTCAAAATCTTTTTAAAACACGCTTTCTTTCAATATATAAAAATGTTTTTGATTTTAAAACTGAACAAAATTGGCTCGGTTATCTAAAAGAAAATTCCTGTAAGCTCATATTGAAAAAGTGCATAATAGAAGGGATCAAAACATGAAACCATACCATTGTTTGGCTTATACTTTGCATCCCAACCATCAGGGGCCAGAGTTGACTGCTGTACCAGTTGATTCAGCTCGCGCTTGAGCTACGGAGAGAGTTTATGGATGTTTACCCATACTGATTGTGTATGAAGCTAAAGAATCCCATTTCCAGTCTTCTTATTTCAGTGCTATAGGGAGGACTCCTTTGTTTGGTGGAAAGGTATCACTAAATGCAACAGCTTTTTGAGCCTGCTTCAAAACTTGCTCATCTAGCAATGCTTGTGCTATCAAGTCCTACTAGCTCAGCATCAATTAAAAGACAGACTATTTTCTAACGCTTCATACACTCTAAACTCAAAAATCTTTTGGATGTAAATAAATGTGCTAAACACGTGGTGTGCTGCAGCATGCTGCGGGGTAAAATTGATCCGGATTATTTAATTGTACAAAATTATTTTCTTCTGGTTGAAAAAAAAAAATATTTTATTGCAAATAATATATTTTTTAAATTATTAAATTTCAATAAAAGATCACATAAATCATTGACTTATTTAATGTCTATCTATTGTTAAAATATTTTAGCGTGTTACATGTGTTTGGCAGTTTTCGACGGTTTAAACCAGTTTTCGACAGTTTAAACCAGTTTTTGACGCTTGTCATGTCAAAAACCAGTTTTTGACGTCAAAAACCCAACCCTGCTCTTTACGGTGACAAAAATGAAGGAAGTGAGTTTCTTTTGGATGGACAATTGTTATTTTCTTCGACTATTCAAAAATATTTTTTTTTATCATCACTAGGGGGTTCAGCCCCCTATGAGCTATGCTCACCAACCCCCGTACAGACACCGCAGACTCTAAAAGCACGCTAATTTGATTGGCTTTAAAAAGATTTCAAAAGATTGAATTATAATTTAAAAAACAGTGGCGATCTCCCTATAAACAGGTTTCTATTCATTTCTCTTTGATTGGGGAATTTGGCCAAATCAGCTACTGTTAAAAGATACAATGGCTGCTTCCGTCTTTGATTAAATAATTTTAGTTAAATATTTCAAAATATAAAATGGATTAAGTAAACAGAGTCTTTGTCTCCCGGTATTTTTTAACAAAGCGAAAAGAAAGTTTATTTTAAATAAGACATTTTAAATATATCGTTTATAATCTGACGTAATTTTCACCAAACTTTTCTTTCTCTTTTTAATATTCACGTGAAGATACTTTTGTTAAGAAATGAAATATTTAAGCTGTCCAAACAAAAATAGTTGAAAAATATCAAATAAATGTCTCGCGCAATTTTTAAAATTTAAACTGCTTTGCGATATTATTTTTTGTTCATTTTACGTAATAAGTGTAATGTGACGTAATTTCTCCTATTTAAGACTTCTAACGCATGTTAATGAATTTATTATTCTACAATATTCTTTCTCTTTTAAAATTCATGTGTTAATATAGTTTTTATGGCGTAATTTTCAATGAGTTCCTGTTTTTTATATTTTATGTTTACAATAGTCACATGTAAATAAATTTTTAATTTGAAGCAAACATTGTTTGCGCTGTTTATACAGTTGGCAACAGTTTAAATTAATACCAAATTGTAAATTATGTAAAAAATATCTCTCAAAATGCTGAAAATTTGAATTTAAAATAGAAATAAAACCTCAAAAAATGAGTCAAAATAAAAAAATTAATGCAATCTGCACTCCGGCAAATTCTAACGCATAAAATGATCTAAAAATGATTACACTGCCATGTATAGTTTTTGCTGCTATAAAACTTTTTTAATGGAACGATTTTGTCCAACTTTAGCATTAAATATCTCTTTAAATAATTCTTCGATTTGAAAACTGTCTGCATCAGCATGCTTATCAAACATTTCTCGATAATATGACCGATTTTCATATTTTTGTATGTAATATTTTTCTTAATATTAACGAAGAAAGACCTCAGGTCACAAAAAATTGACAGCGGTAGTTACTTTTTTTTAGAATAGAGAGATCCTTCCGGCAAGATGAAACTCAACAAATATTTTGTAGCATACTCGATCGAATTAGCAATGGAGAATGCACTATTGAAAGACTATGAAATATTAATGAATCGAAGCTTACAGTCTCCTGCAAAAAGCAAACAGCATTTATTTAAAGATGCAATTAGGCTGTTTTTAACTAATAAAGACGTAAAAGAATATAATAATGAAAAATTAAAAGAACTGCATCAATTTGTTGCCTTAATTCAAGCTCTTCATAATTGTACTAAAGCAAAGTTGGCCGATTTTGAAACGACAAACGTACTTGAACCATTTCTTACTTTATCAATTGGGTCTAAAGTAATGTTACGTTCTAATATGTGGGCTGAAAAAGGTTTAGTAAACGAGGCTTTAGGCTATGTTGCAGATGTTATTTATGAAGAAAATCACAGGCCACCAGACCAGACGCCGCGAATAATCATGGTTAAATTTGAAAACTACAGTCATTCAATTTATGAGAATGGCTGCATTCGGATTCCACCAATAACTAAATTCTGCAAAAATAGAAATATAAATTGCTCAAGAAAACAATTTCCTCTGCAGTTAGCTTTTGCAGTTACAATTCATAAATCCCAAGATTTAACATTAGATAAAGCAGTTGTAGATATTGGGGATAAAGAGACATCAGTTGGCTTAACGCACATAGCGTTGTTGAGAGTGAAAACCTTTCAAGATTTAACATTCAATAGAAAATTTCCTTACGAGGAATTCTACAATATCAAAAATTCTCATATGCTAACACGCAAAAAAAAGAAGAAGAAATTAGAATGAAAAGTTTTACAGCTAATAATTTTTAGTATCAACGAGAGCAGCTTTCAAATGTTTCTCCAGAAAATAGGATTTTGAAGAAGTAACTTTCTTCAAGCTCTCTTCGAATATATTATTCTAAGATTGCTATCAAAGATTATTTAATGTGAATTTCAAAGATTGGAAACATACTTATTTCAAACCATTTGAGAGAGGCTATTATAAAATGTAAAAACATCTTTAAAACAGCTTTTAGTTGAAAATTAAAAAATATTTTGTAAAATTTTGCTTCGAAAATATTTTTATTTATACTAGTCTTATATCATAAATAAAAAATTCCAAGGAATTTCTTAGTTATTTCGCTGAATTTAGATTTCTAAAATTAAAATGCGCCAAAACATAAAATAACATTTTTGCTTAATAAAGATGCAAAAATAATATAAAAAAATATTGTTACTTTCAAATATTTATCTTATTAAATAATGCTTTGCAAATCCAAACAAAGCATGGCTTTTGCTAGTAAATAATACATCTTACACACACAAGAAAAATCTGTATACATACTAGAGATGAGAAGACTATTTTCATACCAAACCTCGGGCTCAAAGTGAAAATTTTATTTATTCTCAAATTTGGAGGGTGAAAAAAAAGAGAGATTGACTTGTTATATGAGAAACAAGATTTTAATGAAAGTTTCTAAAAGTTTTTTGCAATCATTTAAAAATCAGTTTGAAAGAGAATTGAACAGTTATTGGTGGGATATAAGGAAACTATTCTATCATATTTTGAAGCCTTTGCATAGTGTTAGTAACAAAGAAACTGTAGGACCTATTAGTAGGTTGTGTCTATTCTCACTTTCTGTTTTAAGAACTTTTTCAGAATTACTGGAAAATGGAACTCATGTCTTCCTGCCATAATTGTACAGTATTTTAAAAGATATATATTGTCTTTCAAACATTTCTGCCATTTGTTGGACATAAACAAATTTGTTACTTTAAAAATATTTTCAGAAACATGAAAATCATGAAATGCTGTCACGCGGGAATATTTAGGATTAATATTTATTTCTGTGTTAGAAGAGATTTTTAAATGAGAAAATCTTGAAACAATTTTAAAATGCTATTAACAATTTCTTACTGCATACTTTCGGTATTGGGGTCTTTTGGCACAAAGTGTTTCAGGCTCTGAATTTCAAGTTGTTGGGCTCAGGTTCTAAAAAAGACCAGTACATACAGTAAATAGTTCATGTTTATTTAAGAAAACTGTTAAAAAGGCTTTTTTGAAAATCAATACAATCTTTTATTACACTTTTACATTTTCATGAATTTAAATATTGCAAGTTGGAAACATTTAGTTTCTACCAAAAGCAAGAAACATTTAAAACTTTAATGAGATCATTTTCAATAAATAGTTAACAGCTTGTGACATTTTTTTTTTTTCTGCATAGGACTTCAATAAATCTCTTTTGCAATAGTATTAACTAAGTTTGATATGTTCTAGGATTTTATATAATTAGCCACCTATTTCTTTTTATTACTCAGACATATTACTTACCCATCATACGTAGTATAGGGTAAGCCTTGTAATCGTTTTAAAAATCGAAAATTTTTTTTGACGGATTTACACACTGGAGATTCTGAAAAACATTTTTAGAAAAATTTTTTTGCCGTCCGTGTGGGTGTGGTGTGTGTCTGTAAACGCTCTATCTCCTGAACAAATTGAGATAGAGACGAAATTTGGTGTGTACTTAGGAAGTAATAATGGGAAGAAGCCTATTGAATATCAGTAACCTCGATTATCCGGAACTATTTTTTTTGGACTCTCAAAATATTCATTCTGATAAAAGGTATACAAAAATTTTCAAAATTGTTTATTTGAAGGAGAGAATATAAAAGACAATAAAAAAACATACATTTTGCATAAAGAATGAAGTCGATCGGATAATTGGTTGCCGAGATATTTGTAATAATATTTTTCATGATCCTGTATTTCTTTTAAATTTCAATTCAAAGGTATATTTTAATTGGAAATGAGACACTTAATCCGATGCAGTAAACAGTTAGTTAATACGATGATAATTTTTCAAGTTATAAGGATGTTTCTTTTACGCAATTTGGTACTACTCTATTATCCCGCCGACCAAAAAACTATCGCCAAACTAAAAGATTAAATGCCAATAATGGCTTATCGTAAATGTCAAGCATTTAATGAATCTAAGGGGGGTTACCATAAGGGGGACCCTGTTCTGTCGCCAAATGCCAAGTTTGTCACCAACTTGGCGATATATCGCCAAATTTGGCAACCAAAATTAGTCGCCAAAAGTGACACCAAATTGGTGGTATCTCTAATATTTTGCCAAATTCCCATAGACTTCCATTGCAAACCAATAGTGTTTACTTGCTTACGGCTCATTCCATGCCAAATCACCCAAAATAAAATATTCAATGTGCCCTTATGTCTCAGATTTTGTTCATATTGTTTTTGTGTATAGATACCTAAGACATATGACCACAGCAATTTTTTCAATTTTCTATCTCAAAAATTGACTTCAGGAAAAATATTTGAAATTTGCGCATTTCGTGTAATTCTTCCCATCATTGTGTTGGCATCAAATTGCGTAAAATGCTGTAGCTCTGTTACTTTTTAAACAATATACATGATTTTGGTATCAAATTAAAGCTAATTTTTTATTCTTTCTAGATGTGCTATAATATTTACAAAAAAGTCATTATAAAAAAAATTAGGAGCACTCAAAGTGAAATTTTTGGTTTTTAAAAGTGTCACAATAAATTTGCAATAACAGGCAAGTACCAACAAACACATACTTTAAATTTTAGCATTAGCTCTATCTCAACGTGTATTTTCAGTTTTGAAAATATTAAAAAGGTGTTTTTTGTGGTTGTTAAATTATGCAAGTTTATTGTTCTCCGATATTTAACAGTGATTATGACTATTCAGCTGTTACTAGATGTTTAAAAAAAGTGTTGAATTTTAGAAACAAGATGAAATAATTTGGTAACATATAAATAGACCAATAAACCTATGTCAAGATATTAATTGTTTGACTATATAAAATAAACTTATAATTCATTGCACTGTACACTCTAAACAAAATTACTTTGAATGTGAAACATGAAGTTTAGAATAAAATATCGTGAAACATGAAGTTTAGAATAAAACATCAAATTCACTGTAACAGATGATGTTTCAGTGGATCAACATGCAAAGGAACATTTAAAATATTAAAGAATTACATTTTAATTGTTAATACCTGTTTCTTGGGTGCTGATTTATAAAATGTTTTTAACTGATTCCACAATTAATTGTTGAATATTTTTTTCCAGAACATATGTTCTGCCTGATATTGAAGTTAATGAAGACACAGGTACTTCTTGTATAATGTTTTCAAAAGGTATCCAGCAACTGTCACTTGGTTTTGGCCATATAAATGTTTTGAAATATCCTCAAGGGTGCATGAATTGAATTTTTGCATCCCTTGCATTCATAGAACATTGTTGCGCTTTCCCTACCCACCATTTTTCTCCATCAATAACTGTATAAAATTTCTTCTGGGATGATAATCGATAATTTTCGATGGATGATAATCCCTGGAAGTGTGATTCACAAAAATACATGATATACAAAAGTATTCAAGTATGCTTTCTTCTATTTGTATAAATTGCTGAAAATGAAATTTCAATCTATTACACATTTTTAACACTTTCCAAAATAGTTAAGAGTTTATGAATTTGGTTTGTCTGTCCATCTGGCTATCTGTCTGTCTGAGCTCTTAATTTACCCTAATATAGTTGGATTGCTCTGTAATTGATAATTTTTTTGAGATTTACTATTCCATGTTCGGTATTGAAAATGAAATATGTAGCGTTCATAGTTTATTTACAGAGATACTCAAAAGTATTCCTTAACATTATGGTTTATTGGAAAATGTCAAACATATAAATACGTAGCTCCTATAGTCTTTATTTGGTCCGTTCATCTGTCTGTCCTCATAACAGTGCAAAAACTACCCAACCAAATGGTTTGACATTTAATATACAGAATTGTTGCAGAATTTTGTTGAGTCATGTTAAATTTTATGAATGTCAAATCAGAATTTAAAAGGATATAAATAAAAGTTTTCATTCTAATTAATCCTATCCTACATAATTAGTTTAATGATATCTCATGATAGGTAATGATTCTAGGTTGCCATTATGATTACTTCCTATTTAAAATGGAGTTTTATTATTTCCATATTACTGAATTTAATACATAGAATCGTAATAGATTTTGCATTTTTGCATAAGAGTGCAACAGCTATCGCAACAAGATCTGAATATTTATAAAATTGATTATAGTACAAATGTACCTCATTTGACGTACAATTTCCGACTTGTATAAATTGGTGCTCATTGAGCAGGTATTAACAGTTAAATTGCAATTATTTAATATTTTGAATGTTCTTTTGCATGTTGATGCAATGATACATCATCTATTACATTGATATTTTATTCTAAATTTCATGTTTCACATTCAAAGTAATTTTGTTTGGAGTGTAGTGCTATGAATTAAAAGTTTGTTTTATAAAATAGTCAAACAATTAATAATTTGACATAGGTTTATTGGTCTATTCATATGTTACTCAAACATCAAATTGTTTCACCTTGTTACTAAAATTCAAAAATTTTTTAAACGTCTAGTAGCAGTTGAATAGTCATAATCACCATTAAATATCGGAGAACAATAAACTTGCATAATTTAACAACCACAAAAAACACCCTTTTAATATTTTCAAAACTTAAAACACATGTTGAGATACAGCTAATGCTAGAATTTAAAGTGTGTGTTTGTTGGTACTTACCCGTTATTGCAAATTTATTGCGACACTTTTAAAAACTAAAAATTTTTCTTTGAGGGCTCCTAATTTTTTTTATAATAATTTTTTTGGAAATATTATAGCACAGTTAGAAAGAATAAAAAATTAGCTTTCATTTGATACCAAAATCATGTATATTGTTCCAAAAATAACAGAGTTACAGCATTTTACGCAATTTGATGCCAACACAATGATGGGAAGGATCGCATGAAATGCACAAAATTCCTGAAGTCAATTTTTGAGATAAAAAAATTGAAAAAATTACTGTGGTCATATCTCTTAGGTATCTATACAGAAAAAAAATATGAACAAAATCTGAGACGTAAGAGCACATGACCCCGGGTGATTTGGCGTGGAATGAGCCTTACAGAAAATCAACAAATTGAGATATTTTAATGCAACGAAAAGTAATATTAGCTTAAGGGATTATATTAATTATATTTAAGGGAGTCCAAGTAAATTAAATTATGAATAAAAGTAACATGATACAATGCTTAGCAAGTATCACATGTTTTATTTTCATATTTTATATTATCTATATCCATGATGGGTAAGTATTACGGTGGCCCTCAACGACTAGTTTTCATTGTCATCAGAAATGAGTAGACCACTTTTGTACAGCTGCCAAAAAATGGCTGTTGTCGCTATATTATTAGAAATGCCATGTACTTGCTCTTTGCACAGGGTATTAAAAATACTGCAAATGGATGAAAATAAAAAATCCCTGACGGCTCGGGCCTACAGGCGGAGGTAGATTTCGAAGTACTAAATTCACCAACAAAACTTAAATCAAGATTAGAGATAGACCCAGTTCCTTCAATAAGAATGAGCTCCAGAGAGCTAAACATTTTGGGAAAATTCTAATATACACGAATACACACACGAATGTATATGGAATAGGTTTAAAAAATAGCTAAAGCAAATTCAGAGAACCTCAAAGTGTTAAAATAAGTTAATATTTCCATTCTCGGATTTTCGTCATGTTTTAATACGTTTCTTCAAACTCACATGACATTACATATTCACCTGCTGAGGTCCGTTTTATTTCCAATATGATGCAATATATATATTTTTTTATTCGTCAAACTATTTATTTCATTTTGTGTTTTCATGCGGGAATCTTGCTCTAGGAAACTTATGACGTAATACAGGGTCGTACTGGCCCACCGGGCAACGAGGCAAATGCCCGGTGCGCCCCTCGCCTTTTTTTTTTCTTTCTAGCACTCTTAAAATGATTTATTCTGAACGATAAAGAAAATTCAAAAATTTTTATTTAACATTTTAAAAAATATGTCATGAGTCAGAGGGTCAAAATTCTGTTGTCTGCGCCTTTTGCGATATGATACTTTCTAAGTAAACAAATAGGTATTTAGCATATTTTCTGCGCCTCGAATTGTTGCCCGCTTTTTTGGTATTTCTACATATTGGGTAATATAAGTACAAATGACGAAATAGTATCGAATGCGAGTTCAAGAAAAAAAATTCATTTTTATTCGACCCATTGACAAAAGGCGCCTTTGGCAGTCATTTACGCCCTAGGACAGAATTTTTTTTTCAGCGCCTCTATGCTGAAAAAAAAAAAAAAAAAAAAAAAAAAACGAATCATAAGGAAACTGATATTAAGAATTAAACTCGTATTTTCTGCATTCATGTATTTGGCGCCTCGGATGGTTACCTGGTATTTTGGAATGTCTGCCTATTAATGGCGCCCCTACCAACTTTTTTTCAGCGCCTCTACGAATGATGATTTCCAAAGAAACTAATATTAAGTATTAATCATATATTTTGTGTATTTTCTGCCAAGTATTTTACGTCTTGTGTAATTGCCAGGCATTTTGATACTTCTGCCTTTTGTGCTAGTACAAACGATGAAAAAATATTGAAGGTCAGTTTAAGAAAAACAGATTTTAATTTTAAAATGGTCACATTGGCAAAGGTGGCTTTCGCAGTCATGATGTCCAGAGTCATATTTTTTACAGTATTTAATACGAATGACATCTAAAGAAACAAATGTTAAATATTAAGCGTTTTTTGTATTTTCCGCCTTTGAGAATTTGGCGCCCCGGTAGTTGCACGTTTTTTTGACTATGTACCAAAGAATATAAAGAAGAATAAACAGAGTAGATATTCTTTGCATATACCTTCTGCGCAAGTGCAAACTAAGAAAGGGGATGGAAATGGGATGTCAAAAACAGATTTCCATTTTAATTACTCTTAAGTACAGTGCCGGGTTTGGTACCCGGCGCGGCGCCCCAAAGAAGATCTTTTCATTGAATCAATTGGTGATGGCTTCTAAAAATGTATTAATATTAATAATTTTGTATCTTTTCTGCTTCTTAGTTTTTAGTTTTACCGGCAGCTTCACAGCCTCGCCGCCTCCCCCCCCAATTCCCTCTGAAGACATATTAGTCCCTTGGCTTTGGTTTTTCATCTAATTTTTTGTCAAAAGACTGACACGACGACATGTGGCCCCACTCCAGAGACTTTTCTGAAATTGGTACCCCTTTATACATTTTATCTATAAAATTAATTGAAAAAATATATTAAAACAGTTAAAAGGCGCCCCTAGACTGTGACTAGCATTTGATTATTATTTAGCCACACTTATTTCTTTTACCAATTTGGAGAATTTTTTTATTCCGAAATCTACCACTATTTTCGAATAGTAATGTTCGGCTTATTTAATTTGTCATTAGATAAGGCGAATATAACAATTTGAAAATAATGGTAGATTTTGTTAAATCAACACTGGGCTAGCATTAAATTTTTTTTTTTTTTAAGTGCAATGTTTTTAGAATTTCTTCATGACTTGTTTACACATTCGAAATTTATAAATTATGATTTAAAAAAAATGAAATTTATTATTTATTCTATAACTAAGCGTTATTTGGTGTATCTGTCATTTATTGAATGTTTTGTATATCTTTAAAAATATACATTTTACGAATGCTTTAATAGAACGAAATCCTTTTCTTACTGCAATTATTTTTTTTAATATATTTTCTAATTTTTTTAACCAACTTTTAACGAAGGAAGACATGAAATTCGTTATATATATACATATCTAGTAGTGTAGTCGAGAGCGGATGGCGTCCCCCCTCTTTTTTATTTTATTTCAAGTGTCCTCTTACTTTTTTGTTTTCAAAGAGAACAGAAAGGGGTGAACTACCTTCCTAGTTTATTAAATGCTTTAAAGAACAAACGCATTAATAAATTCAATTTTATGAAGAAATATATTGATTTTTTAAACTATTTTAGGCTTAAAAATTTTAAAGGAATTTCAAACAAAAGTGATGTTATTTGCTGTTTCATTATCCCCCGTAGTGAGATACAGCGGTATAATTAGTTTCTTTAGATGGATACATTAATTTTACTTGGAATTCTAGTAATAGAAAACTAATATTACCCCTCCCGCCACCAGATGAAAGGAAAGACCTCCCAAAAAGATCTACACACAAAGATATCACATGGACACGTTTTTCTTGAACAACAATTAACAACAGATGGTTGGCACAAGTGATTAAAAGGGGTCCGTTTTAAACACATTTTTAGGGTAAACAGGAGAAACCATCAATCGAGACCGACAACTCCTTGGTATGCAAGAATCCTAAAGGCCATTATCTCCGTTTCCCTACCTAAGATCTTCGTTTTTCATTTATCATTCACAATGACAATTATTCCCTGATTGGCTCCAGGGATTAACACTTTTAAACAGGAAAAACTGCAAGCATTAGATTAATTTAAATTCCAGCAAGTATATTTCACTCTGGAGTATCTTTTTTTTTTTTTTTTTTTTTTTTTAATTCTGTGTTCTTTCGTTCTTTCTGAATTTTGATTTTTAATTTTTTGAAAAGTACAATAACAAAACGAAAAGATATAAGACAGTCAAACCTGGAAAGTTTTATAATTCTTACCAAACGCGGTCATACAGATACGAATTCTTAATTCCAATTGGAGATCAAACATCCTATCCAAGTGACTTGTAAGTATTTTTAATTCTTAAGTTTTGACTAATAATATGCTGGTAATTAATTATATGCTATGTTATGCCATGAATTTTCTGTTAATAAGGGTTAGATATTTTCCAAATATCAATATGCTTCCGATATAAAACTATGTATTTCGTAGAAAGTGGTGAAATATGGATGCCAGCAGTGGAGGGAGGGCGCAAACAGAAGAGGGCAACTGCCCCTCTCTGAATTTTCCAATTTAATTAACTGAATTTCCCTTTTCTCTCGTGATTTAAAAAAAATAATATCGTGAAAGTATTGAAAAAGTAAGTTGTTCCTCTCAAAAGTTTTACAATAAATAAAAATTAAGAGAAAAAGGAACCAATGATTAATCATCCGAGAGGGGGCTGTTCCCTCCTGAATTCCCCGTAAAAGACCATTTTTAGTCTTTGACGTTTACGCGCTAAAATGTATTTCAAATGTTCAGGAAAAAATAAAACAAATTGATGAAAAAAACTGATTAACTAAGTAACTAATCTCTAATTTTTTTTTCACGGTTGGTATGCTTGGTGAAAATTGTCTTAGTTAAAATTCTTGCAAAAAAAAAAAGGGGGGGGGGGACGAAAGGTCTTGATAGCGTACTACAAGCACATATCTGTTTCAAAATCTTTTCCCGCCTTGGATTTTGTTCTGCGGGCGCCCATGAAATGAAACCAAATTTACATGAGCTTTTCAAGATATTTCATTTTTTTTTTTTTTTTCTAGTTAAGATACATATTTTACTGAGTAACAGCAATATTGTTTAAATATGTGTATAATCTCTATAAAAATTGCACCAACATAAAAATACAACGCTTTCTAATACAGTTAAAAAGTGTGTACGACGTCAGTTCGTCTGTCCGTAAATGTAAATAAACTTGGATTGCCACGTCATTTATTTGTATTATTGTGGTTTATTGTAGGAGGTTTCTTAATGAAAAGGTGGAGTTTAGCACTTGTAATTCGTTTACAGAAACATTCTAAAATATTCCGTTGCATTATGTACTATGAGGAAAAATATTTGCAGTGTATTTTAATGATGTTTCACCTCTTCAAACACAATTAAATCGATATCTATTATTGTGATGCATTAGAAAGAAAACTTTGTGTAGCTTTTATTGTTTATTTACAGGGTTATACAAAATAATTAAATTGTATTATTATTTTCAATATAGAGTAATTGTTTGAAGTCACTTTGTGTCATTTATCAAAGTTCTCAAATTTTTAATTATGTTGTAAGCTTTATGATTTACAGGTAAATAAATTTAAATTACGTCAACTTTAATTTTTCAATCACTTTCATTTTTTGCTCAAGATAAAAAAAAAAGTTTTAAAATTAAGTTTTCCCCAGGTATCAAAGTCCTTTATTTTCACGTTTCTAAGAGTATCCATACTTTTTTTTCCAGGACTACATCACTGTATACGTTCATATATTTTTTATAAAAAGGGCACCGAAAAAAAGTGCACTATCCACGCAAAACTCTTAGACGGTTTTATTTTATTTATTTATTTATTTTGAAGGGTCTCTGCATAGATGGCCCCGTTTCAATATCATTAAGTTTTAAAAATGATAGTTTTGTCTGTTTGTTTTCACGTCTTTTTTTTTTTTTTTTTTTTTTTTTTTTTTTTTTTTTTTTTTTACGTTATAGGTTTTAACTTTCGTAAAATTTGGCCAATCTTTATGAAATTTTAATATAGTGTTAAGGCAATTAATTTTCAAAAAAGTATTTTTCCTCGCTCAACAATGCGTATCTTTCTGACACATTCAGGGGCTCATTTTTAAACGAAAAAGCTAGACAGTTGTAGGCATGATTATTGAAGTGATTTGTAATTTTTTCTTTTTTTTTTTTTTAATTTTCCTGCATATAAATTTTATCCTGAGTAATAAACAATTGTTCTCCACGGCGGCAGATTTTTGCCCTTTCTTTCCCGCGCTGTCGGAGCCAGGAATCCTGTCCAAAACGCCAACTTTGACACATTTTTTGAACGATTTTTTATCTTTATCGAAAAATGAAAAATAAATGTTCACTTACATAGTTCTGAATAAGAACGCCTGCCAATTTCATGCGTTTAGAAAAAAAAAAAGTAATTCTCAGAAAGTTGTCAGTTTGGATTTGAGAACAAAATTAAGGCACACAACACTATTTTGCACTTTTAAAATAGTCGTCGTTTTGTGGTGTATAATTTATATTATTTTATTTAACTCAATCTGGTTTTTGTATGTAAAGAAAGAATTTGGCAATTGATTTTTAACCCACTTTCAGAAATGCTAGAATTGTAAAGATAAAAAAAATGTGTACAAACGTGTACTTCTTATGAGAATACAAAATTTTAACATTTTTACAACTTAATTATAAATTAATATATTAATTTTAAGGCATTTTTCGATTAGCCCGCCATGGGTGATCAATCGACAAATATCTTCTGTATGATTCGTACAATTGTATGGAAGTATAAAAAACAATGTATTTAATGATACGTCAAGAAATGCCCACCAAAAATTTCCAAATTTCTATGAAACAGCAACAATTAAACATTTTAAAGATCAAAAATAGAAAATAAATTATAAATGAAAAATTAAGAGTGTGATTTTTAAAAAAAATATTTTTATTTTTACTGGGACATCTTAAAAAATTAATAAATCATCGGCTACTGCGCATCAAAATAAGCTATCTTGATACTTACAAAAATGAGATTTTAAAATATTGCGAATTACAGCTCTGCATCAGCTCAGGTAATCTGATTTTATCCGATCACACCCGTGATTTGGATCGGATCGGTTCAGGTTGGCAACATATATACACTTATATATATATATATATATATATATATTTTTTTTTTTTTTCACTGAGGTTTGGATTAACTGTAATTGTTTCGGACAGGGTTTCGACACTAATTGTTTCGGGTTGGCTTTGACTCTTGCGAATGGATTTTGGTACCCCCGGGCCTTTTTTTTTTTTTTTTTTTTTTTTTTTTTTTTTAAGGAATGCCCACAATATTAAACTGTACAACTCCATATAAATGAGTGCATAGTATATATTATATATGAGTATGTGTGTGTGTATAATATAAAAATATAATTACAGGGTATTTTTGCATAATTACATTGAATTATAGATAAATGCATTAAAATCTGGGGTTGAAGTGTGTCTGGTTTCGGCTTGGCTACAAAAAGAATTTTCTCGTATAATTCGACTCGTGCAACTGTGGATTACAATATAGGATCGCCGTAAAACACGAAGGTAAGGAAATATCCCTTCAACACGGTTTTATTTTTTGTTGTTAAAAATATTTTTATGCATATCACAAGTCTATAACAAGACCCCCTTATCATGCTAACCCCTTGACCTCCAGGACGTACGCTGCATACCTCCTTTCATATTAGTAATCAACGACCATGACGTACACCGCGTACGTCGTTCACCACACAGTAATGATTGCATATTTGAACCGGATTGGTCTGTGATACGCAACTGATATAACAGGGCACTGGTCGAAGGTGAGTTTTATGACACAAACATTTTACACCGCATAGCAGCCTGGTATATAGCCCTTCATCGGCGAAATTAAGCCTGTATGTTAGGGGTGCACAACCTTTTTTAGAGAAGGGCCATCTCTGGTTTGTCGAGAGCCACATCAGTAACACTGAGAGAATTCTATTTCGGGGAGGTGATTTCTGACCCATAATCAGATAAAAATGTGGTTTCAGATACAGGGGTGGGGGAGTTTCGCCCCATTAGGTTCTCTTATCCAGTCAAAATATTTAATTCAGCTGAATATATCAACAGTTCACGTTTGTATATATAACACAGATATAGCAAGGATTGTTTTCAAGGAGTGATAATATACCTTGGCTTTATTCGGGGGAGTAAATTTTGATTTATTATAACTGCTAAAAAACAAACATAGGCATGAAAGTGGCTAGTGCTGAAAAGTCAACTTTATGAACGAAGCGGAGAAAAGAAGCCAATCCGCGCCTGATCAATGAAATTCGCGATTTTTCCGCGCAAGATAAAAAAAACTTTGCGATTTTTACGCGCCTGATCGACAAAATTCGAGATTTTTCTGCACCCGATCAACAAAATTTGCTATTTTTCCGCACCATATCAACAAAATTCGCTTTTTACCGCGTCTGATCCACGAAATTCGCTATTTTTCCGCGCCTGATGGACGACATTTTTGATTTTTCCGCACCTGATTAACAAAACTCGCGATTTTTTCGTGCCCGACTAACAAAATTCGCAATCCTTTATGCCCCCGTGGACAAAACTCACGATTTTTGTGTACTTGTTCGACGAAATTTGCGATTTTTCCGCCCCTGATTGGCAAAATTCGAAATTTTTCCCCGCCGGATAAACGAAATTCGCGATTCTTAACTGACTCTGACAAAGTTTGCAATTTTTTCCCGCAACAAATTGACAAACTTTACGTTTTTTTCTCCCGAAAATCTGACGAAATTCAGGATTGTTCCGCTAACGATCAACGAAATTTTCAATTTTTCCGAGCATCATCAAATAAATTCGTGATTTCTCCGCGCCCGATCAACGAAATTTCCGATTTTTACGCGCCTGATCGACAAAATTCTTGATTTTTTTGAAACCCCACCAACAAATTCGCGATTTTTCCGCATCCGATAGGCAAAATTCATGATTCTTAACTGGCTCTAACGAAATTTGTAATTTTTCTCGCGTGAAATTGGCGAAATTCGCAATTTTTCTGAACTCGATAGCCAAAATTCGCGATTTTTCCGTGCCTCATCGAGAATTTGCGATTTTTCTCAGATCGACTAAATTTGCGCTTTTCTTGAGCCCGATCAGTAAAATTCGCGATTCTTAACTGACCCTGACGGAATTCGTAATTTTTTTCCCGCGGCAAATTGACGAAATTCTCGATTTTTTTTCTCGCGTTAAACAGACGAACACGCGATTTTTCCGAAGCCGATCAATGAAATTTGAGGTTATTCCTCTCCTAATCCACAAAATTCGCGATTCTTAACTGACATGACAAAATTTGTCCTTTTTTCCCGCCGCAAATTTACGAAATTCGTGTTTTTTTTTTTCTCCCGACTGGCGAAGTTCATGAATTTTTCCCAGCCAATAAATAAATCTTTCAATTTTTCCACGTATCATCAACAAAATTGACGATTTTTCCGTGCCCGATCATCAAAATTTGCGATTTTTCCGATCCTGATCGACAGAATTCGCGACTTTTTCGTGCCCGAGCAATGAAATTCTCGATTTTTCCCAAGCCCGATAGACAAAACTCGGGATTTTTTCGTGGCCGATCGGCGAAATTTACGATTTTTTCCCTGCCTTATCGACAAAATTCGCGATTTTCCGTTACCTATCAACGAAATTTGCAATTTTTCCGCGCCTGATCGACAAAATTCGTGATTCTTAAATGGCTTACGAATTTTTCAGTTTTTTTTCGGCAAAGTGACGAAATTTACGATTTTTTCTTGCAACCTACGGACAAAAATTGCAATTTTTTCCAAATTGACGAAATTTGCGGGCCACACGCTAACCCGTTGTGCATCCCTACTGTATGCCAATATGTTAACAATGTTAATATGATGAAGGGGTCTTTGTCTAAGTATATAATACTAATTTGGGAATTCCGAGATAAGGGCACTAGAAAAAAAACACCCATAAAAAAGGGGCACCGAAGAAAAGTATACTGTTTACATTCAAACAAATTTAACTTTCCTTTAATTTATTTTAATAAAAGAAATATATACAAAGTATGCATTAATAAGAAAACCTTACTAATGCCAGTATGCAAAAATTTTAATTAAAAATTTCTTAAGATGTTTGTTCTGTTTCTACTTTCTTTATATCTCAGATTTCCAACAAGTTCATGAACCTATTGTCGTTTGCATTACTTTTGAAGAATTCTACTTCTATTATGAAAACAGAATTCCTCGGTTAAAAACAATCTCTGACCTATTCAACACCTGGAAGAGAGGATTAACTTTCGTTTTTTTTAAAACGTATTGATTAATCAGAAAGCTTAAAGAACATAGATGTGGTTTGGTGTTTTTTGTTTTTCTGTATTCCGAACAGTTAAGCTGATGCCCGTTTCGAAAGACGGGCTAAAAGAAGCCGCTTTCAGGTTCCTCTACTTCCGCGATTCGGAACATGGTTTTTGGCCCTCACAGGCGCTGCGGGATGTTTTTTCAGTCGGCCTTCTTAACTGTGGGGTTTAATTATTATAGTGGCCAATTATTAAAAAAAATTAACTTCAGGTGCATTAGGACCGGCTTTCGACTATCCTTATCCAAACTATCAGGCTTTTCGTACAGTAAAATTTCCTAGCCATTGCGCACACGCACATACGCACACACATACGCATACAGAGAGAGAGAGAGAGAAAGAGAAACTCTTTTCTTTTATTAGTATAGATATCTTTCAAGTAAATTACAATGACAAACTTTCTTTCGCATAGAAATTTGCCATATATATGGTTATTAGTACGAAGTTGTAGTTGGAAAATTAAAAAAGAAAGTTTATGGTCAACCTTCTTGGACTACATATGGAGGTAGCGGGGGGAAAGGGGGGGGGGGTAAAAGGTGTTTGACGACGAAATTTAAATTTTCATAAATCCATATCCTTTTAAGTTGGATTTCAAATGCATTTAACCTCCAAATAAAGAACACTCCATTTGAAGAAAATAAAATATTTATTTCAAAATACATAAAATAATCTTGTAATCGTTACGTTAACTTAAAAAAACATTGTTTAATATATTTTTTTAAATAGTAGTTGGCGCCATTCTGATTACCATTTGGCGCCCTTTTTATCCAAATTGCCACCGCCCTCTTTGTCATGCCAGTACGACCCTGACGTAATATTCAATTTGTTTCAATTATTCAAGCTATTTATTTAATTTAATTTTTCATGTGAAACCTTGCAATAGAAAAGCATTTGTTGTGGTGAAAATTTTATTTCTTTTTTTTTTTAATTGTTGGCAACTGCTATAACGAAAAATATTTATTTTTTCCTGCCATTGTTGTGTAAGAGCTGGTTTTATCAGAATCATGTTAAGAGGGTATTCAAAATTTTGAACCCTCCCCATTTCCATTCCCTTGGGCCGATTTTTTCCATTTGCAATCCCCGCCGAGATATTAGTCATCTCAAAGTTGTTGGCGAGTTTGAAGAAGATCCGTGCATAATTACGACTTTTATCGTGCGGACAAAATTTAGTACATACATACATATATATATATATATATATATATATAAACTTTTTAAGTGTGGGTGGTTTTGGGTTCCTGGGGTCCTATAATGAAAAGTTATGAAGGAATTTTTCAAAAGTCGCACCATGGTAACGACTGCAATAGGTAGTATTTCTTACGAAATCTACCTAAAAGTCTCACTAAGAACATATATACAGTAGAACTCCAATTATCCGAATCAATTGGGACCGGACCCCATTCGGATAATCAAAAATTTGGATAATTGGATTTTTTCCAAAAAAAGTTCCTATTTTAATTAACTACACTATGTATGTTGAAAATGGGAGAAAAAAAAACTATTTTTAAAGAAAAAGAGCTTTTAATTAATTAAATGAAAAGACAACACTTTTACATGTTAAGTGTACTTACATGTGCTGTGCATTAGTACAGCATGAGTGTACCATACTGAAAATGAAAGCCGTTGCTTGCTGAACATATCTGTCAAAATAAGCTGTTTGACAGTCTTCATCCGTTTCCGGACAGTCAAGTTGCGCATCTGCTTGACACTGTGAAGTTGCATGCGGTCACACTTGGGCTGACGCTCTACCCACTTCAATGCAGTTTCAAGGCTGGCAAATGCTTCACTAGCTGATGTTCCTGTGTCTGCTTCAACTTTGCCTATTAAGGTCATCTTCTTCGTCGACACTTTCTTCTCTCACACTTTCAATAAGTTCATCATCATTTAGAATTTGAAATCCAGGGTCTGACGAATCATACACCATCCACTTTTTTATATCTTCAGCACTAACTTTTGAACACCCAGGAGTTTTCAAAAGAATGTTTCTGAATTCTTCAAGTGGTGCGTTCAATAGTGTGCATAGACAGAATCATTACTTTGCGAATCGCAGTATGTTTCAATCTTTTTTTTTTTTTTTCTGAAATTCTGAAAGAGATTCGGATAATCAGCAATTCGGATAGTCGGAGTTTGGATAATTGGAGTTCTACTGTATATATATATTTTTTATTATTCAATTAATCTTTTGTAATCAAGTTACCATTATTGCCATCAAATTCAAAGTATCAAATAGAAAGAGATTTTTTTTATGTTCTTACATAAGGCAACATCTTTCTAAATATAAGATATGAAAAGGATATGCAAATTAAATTTCATATTTTAATTTGTATAAAGTCCCTTGTAACAAATGCCATATCTAAAAGACGTATTTGATTCGTATACTTTTTGTATTTGGAGAGAATTGCTACAACCTTTATTTTAAATCACTCGATATACGCTGGTTATCAAAAATTAAGGAAAAGTCACAAAATGCTAATTTTCAAATACGCGAACACTCAAAAGGAAATAATATAATTCGAGTAATTACTATCTCTACAACACAGCTAGCCCATATAACATCTCATTCATGTCACACATGGTCACAAGTGTCACAGTCACTACGGTGAAGCAAAAAAAATAGGAAATTCCATACATCTCATTATGAGTCTCAAATGATCACTATATGTGACTCCACTGAGAAGTCAATGTGACTGCTGCTTTGTGACGAGTCACCAGGTGACTTTACAATGTAGTTAAATTGTGACTCATGTGACTGTCATTTTTAGATTCAATTTCATAGTCATCATGAACGTTGCATTATGATAAGTCACCAAATAATATCATATTATAGTCACATGGAGACTTTTCCCAAAATAGCACAATGGTGACTTCACAGTAATCTCTCTGTCACCTGAAAGTCATCATGTGACTTTAATGTGACATTATTTGGTAACTTATCACAATGCAGCGTTCATGATGGCTTTGAAATTGAGTCTACAAATGACAGTCACATGAGAGTCACAATGTAACTACATTGTAAAGTCACATGGTGACTCGTCACAAAGCAGCAGTCACAGTGACGTCTCAGTGGAGTCACATATAGTGATCATTTGAGACTCATAATGAGATGTATGGAATTTCCTATTTTTTTGCTTCATCGTAGTGACTGTGACACTTGTGACATGAATGAGATGTTATATGGACTAGCTTTGTTGTAGAGATAGTAATTACTCGAATTATATTATTTCCTTTTGAGTGTTCGCGTATTTGAAAATTAGCATTTTGTGACTTTTCCTTAATTTTTGCACACCAGTGTATGATAAGAAACGTGAAGTCCTTGAATAAATAATACATTAGATAAAATAATTCATAAAAAATATATCACTGGTAAATAAATAAAGGACTGTAAATCCAAGAGTCAAACAGTTTTTAATAATTTGACCAAAAAAGAAGGAAAAAGTAAACAACTACACTGATATAGATATTTTTTTTCTTTCTGGGATAATTAAATGTTTATATTATGCAATATATATAAGAGATGCAGGTGACAAGATTCAATTTAACCACTGTACAGCAATTACTTGATTGCAGAAATTTCCTTATTTCGGTAAGCAGTCATGAAAATTATTATACGGTTAATGGTTTAAGAATGGATTTGTATTTTAGGCCTAATTTTCTAAAAATTATCAGAATAGAAAGGGAACTCAATCAAGCCTTCAATTATATTTCCTACAAAATAAATTATGTCTATAAAAACAGGTCAACTTAAATGAAAAAATAAACTTAATGACAATTTTTTGTAAAGATTTAAAATTTTTATGTAAAAAATAATACACTATGAGAGTTGCTTAAGTATAATTTCTTTCACATTTTATTAAGCAACAAAAATACAGTCTCAATTACAAGATTTTGTTTCTCTTCTTTTTAAATTATGAAACTGGTTTAATAGTAACTCCTCTTCTTATCATCCCCCATCCTATTAGACGCCAATGTTTTTCAATACGACGGCTCAAGGCAATTTTCTCACCAACTTCTGTACATACTGGATTTGTAAGACTTATTTTTGCTAAATCAGCCTTTACAGCTAACACTCGTCCTCCAGTTGATAGAGATCCAATATTAACCATTAATACTTCATTTTTTGTTAATTTTTGAACCTATAAAACAATAAAAAGTAACAGATTTTAATAATATATATTATTCTCTACTGCACAACTTAACAAATAAAAACCAAAAAAGTATATTTTAAAGTTGAAAGAAATTATTTATAAGCACATATAAAAAGAGCAAAAAATATTTAAAAATATTCAAGTCTCAAACCATTCTTACATGCTTCCATAAAAAAAATTATCAGTTAACATACCTATTTTAAAGGAAGCTGCCTTTAAGAATATTTTTAGGTACTTTTCCAGCATAGGGCCCCAGGCAGGTTTTTTTTAAGTTTGGTGCAATTCGGGCTTCAGAAAGTGATACTTGTTTCCAAATAATATAAAGAGCTATGAAAACAAACCTAATGAACTTTTATACTTATTTATATATGAATATTTATATTATTGCCTTTTTATGTAAAGTTTATTTCTGCTTGTGTATATAAAAATAGATAAATGGCTTCTTTATATTAAAAAGATTGTATAAAAAAATGCTTGTGTATATGAAACAGCATGTTGCCAAATTTCCTGCTCTCGACAAGGCCATTTCTTTATCTCGCCAGGCCCCAATACTGGAAAAATACTGCCAGGCTCAGACAAGAAAAACCCTAAATAGATTTCCTACTTTTGGAGGTTCCAAAACTTATAGGGAAAGAACTTCTTCCGTAGGAGGGGAAGGGCAGAAAAGGTTACGATAATTCGTGGAATGACCGTTTGAATGGCAAAAAATAAAATGATGGACTTCCCTAAAATAAAGTGACTGACAAGTTACCCTGAAAACAGGACCGACCCAAAACCTGTTACAGGGTTTTTCTTGTCTGAGCCAGACAGTACCATTTTTAATTTGTTAATACTTTTTTGTAGTCAGACTATCCTGAACAGGTGCTTTTAAAGCTATTCATCTATGCTAATAAAAGGAAGTTTCGCTCTGTCTGTGTGTGTGTGTGTGTGCGATAGCTAGCGAAATCTATGGTATGTACAAGGCTGAAAATTTTTGTGAAGATAGTTCAAGGCCTTGCCTAATGCACCTGAGACTCAATTTTAAATTTATAATACTTAGCTGGGATATTAATTAAAAACCCATCAAATGGCCCAATTAAAAAGTATTCCTTTCTTCAAAACGACAAGTTGACTAGAATTGGACCTCATACGAGGCTAGCAGTTCAAAGAAAATTCTTTCTCAATTTCTTTGAAAAGAGAGAGAGAGAGAGAGAGGGGAGAGGGATAACCACAATTTGTACTTTATTTGTATCCAGCGATTTCTGGAGTTCCATTACCTGAGATTTATTCTGTTGAGCTGAACCAGGTTTCAGACCAGATGCTATAACCATTAAGGTTAGCTGGGTGAAAAAGTTCCACTAGATTCGTCAGGGATAGCTCAGATGGCAGAGCACTGGCGGCTTCAGCCAGGAGATCCCTGGTTCGAATCCTGGTCCGGGCATTTTTCGCCCAGTTGGAAATTTACATCTAACACAATTTGTAGTTTGAAGGTCGATAAATGTATTGGGCCATATTTTAACAAAAAATCCCTTCTTAAAAATAAAAGCTTTGCTATTGCTACTGCACATTATCTACATCCAAGTGTTTGTTCACTAATTATCATTATTTTATGTTGAATTTTTTAGATTGATTTTAAAATTTCAGATATTTGATAAGCACTTAAAAATTTTAATGAAGGGGGGGGGGGGGAGAGGATTATCAGATTTTTTTCAGAAACCCTCATGTGATATATCATAGGAAAGCCCTTTGACCACTCTTTCATATTATTAACCTTTCTCTCTCCCCCCCTCATCCCAATTTGCCCGCTACAAGGGCAACTTTCTCACTCAGCTCTTAATAAAGCTACAGCGAAATTGAACCTCATTTGCAGGCTTGACCAAAGATGAAACTCCCCACTAGTCTTTGATTGGTTGGGTCTATTTTGACCCCAGGGAATTAGGGAGTATTCCCACAGTGGCAGCGTTCTCTGCAACATATAAATTACCAGCCCCCCGTTAATCAAAATCTACTTTGAACATATGAAATCATTAAATTAATTCTTTTTCTTAAAACAATACAGTATCTATATGTTTATATTTTTTCTTTTTTTCTCTCTCTTTTCCCAACGAACCTAACTTAACACTTTCAAATACAAAGATTTATGATTTCATTTTCTAGTTATTCAAAATTGCATTATCGCTTCTTTATTTAAAAGTAATCAAATACACAAAAACCTAACTGCAGTTGTCTTTTTAACATTTCATTTTATCTGCATTGTAAATAAGCCCCTCTTAATTTGCAGTTAGAATTTGACGGATAAAATGAAATAAAAAATAATAAAAGTATTTTACGGGAATTGTGGTTTCAAATATATTTCATTTATCTTAGCACATGCTTCTTTCTCTGCATTTCCATACATTCATTAAGGTTTCACAATCGCATTTAATCTCAATTTGTTGCTGTTAAAGTAAACGAACCCAGTCTTTTTGGCACTCTTACATGAAATGCAGTAGGGTTGTCGTACAACCCGGTAAGTTGTGCTGTGGGGCTGCCACATTATTTTCTGCTAAATCTTTCGCTAATGCTTTGTCCCTTTTATTCTGGCATCAAAAAAGTTTGTAAATTGGCGATATTATATATCGCCAATATATCTAATTTCTAGCAAATCTGTCACTTCTCTGCTGACCTCCATCTCTAAATGATGTAATTAAGAATTGCACCTCAGGCGCATTTTGTGTTACGGGCTCTCTTTCCCATTTTACTGTGTTCCAATTTATTGTATGATTCACCATAACTTAAATGCCTTTAATTAAAATTTCATGTTTCCAATAAAATTGTTAGTTGGAGTTTTTTGTGCAATTCTAAGAACCCGGTACTGAACCACCATTACATAATAATTGGCGCATCTGCCCTTATTTTCTCCAACTTGTATTTAAAAAAAATGCACAAAGGGAAAGAGAGACCCCCCTTAATATCATTCAAGTAACCCACCTCTTTCATGGGCTTTCTTCAAATTATTGGACTGATTATCAGCGTGCTTATCTCTTCACATACAACCAGGAAACTACAATATAACATGCGGACTAACTGTGGCTCCACCTGTGTAATTTTGTATTTCACGAAACAACACAGAAAAAAAAAATTGTTCCTTGCATTTTGAAAAGCTAAAATTTCCTCTAAATCCTGCAAAGTGCCACTTGTATGTGTGTGCCTTCCTGATGGTGTGCCGTCGATATCATGCATTCATGGATTCATCTGTTCGACGGACAGTGATAGAACGCATTGTGATGTTTCTTCGCTCACTGGGTGAGCAATTTCGAATTATCCTAGTTTTGCCTGTGTGCCTTCCCCCAGTCCCTCCACTACATACCGCACTTGTTGCATGTGACAGCTGTCAGCTCGCTTATCCTTGCATTTCACGAGGTCAATCTTCCGTGATTTCAGTTATCTACCAAAAGTGTGTATTTTCAGTTTCTTGAGCTCTTTATGTGTCCTCAGTGTGTGTTTCCATGTGCATTATACCTGAAGTGTCCGAAAAGTACTTTTTCCCCGTTTGTGAATATGCTACACCCGATGACCTATGTGTCATATTGTGACTAGTGTGCGACTTAACAAAAAAAGGCAATATCAATTTTTTATTAGATTGATTTTTTTTTTTTTTTTGTGATTGTGCCATCTTTTAAACAATGAGACAGTGCAACTTATGAAAAAAAAATCAGTGTCTCCCATTCGTAGTGAACGTTGTGTTTCAAGTAGTAGTGAGCATCAGTGTTGTGTCCGATTTGAAATTCTTTTTATATTCAGCGGCTCTGATCAGTGCCAATGTGTTTCAAAATGGTAAAGGTTGTGCACCTAAAAAAAATGAAAACATGTGAAATTTATATATATAAAAAAAAAAAGGAAAACGTGCAGAAATGAGTCACTGAAAGTCTGCGAATGCTAAAACAAAAAATCTTTGACTAGTAATATAAAATAAATAAAAAATGAATAATATTCACTGCAAAAGCATGAACAGGAAAATTTAATTTTAACTTTTAAACTTTAATTATAATAAATACAGTAATTTTTTTTTTTTTTTGCTTCATTTTTTTTCTCTGCACATGTAGGATTTACATATTTCCCTTTTCATGCTTTTTCATTAAAAAATGATCAATGCTTTCTTACTGTTTATTATATTTGTTAGCATGAACAGAAAGGATATACTAAACTGAAAAATTAAATTTTAATGTTTTTACTTGGCACTTATAATTATTTGTCTTCTCTTTTCTTGCTTTATTTTGAAAGGTAGTTTTTTAATTTCAGTATTTCAGTGCATATTTATTTGGCTTAATATTTTTCATGCATAAAATAAAATTTCATTTAGTTAATATTTGTTTAGGATAAGATAGGAATGTTGACAGTCCTTGTCGCCATTTCCAAAAGAGCCTTGTGAAATTTTATCACGGCAATTATTTGATAAAATCTCTTTTATTTACTTTTGCATAGTATTTCCAATTGATTATCATTTTTGCATAGCATAGTATTGGAAGATGTTGCAATGATTTTTTGCTGACTTCTGTATAATATCTGAGGGTTTAAAATTTTTTTACTGTATGAATATTTAATATAGCGCTTACTTTTAAAATATATAGAATTAACATTTTAAGAACTCCCCCCATTTTTTTTCCCTTTTCTTTATCTGCTCACTCAGTAAAACTACTTGGTTAGAATTTTTTTTTTCTTTTTTTCTTTTTATGCTCAATTACAGTATGTGAATTTTAAATTATTGTGCCATCTTTTATACTTTTTTATTTTTCTTCATCTACATTTTTTAAAACTATTTTGAAAATGTCACAGACAGATAATCATCCAGACTTGGAATTGTCTATGGCTGAGTTAAAATGTTCTTTACCTTACATGTTTGAGGAAGCACTTAAGAGATTTGGTGAAAATGTAGACACAGAATTCCCTCTACTACAAAAACAAATTAGTCTTGAAAACAATGACACTTTAGTTGAAAATATATCACCTGTTCGTAAGAAATTTTTGTGGGAATTTCGAATATTGACTGATTTTTTTCAGGTAGTAAAAGATGATTATGTTAGGTTGCAAGATAGGAACAGAAATTTACTAATTGTAAACACTAAAATTTTGGAACGATTGCATGCACTCACATTAAAGGATAAACATGAAGTTCAAATTAATGAGACTCGTTCTCAAAATCAAAGCGCATCGGGAGCATACAGCAAAATATTATCACCTAAGCTGAATGAAACAACACAAACAGACATTTGTGAAAACACCAGTCTGACTGGAAAAGCTTTACAACATAAGTCAAATATTGTTTCTGATTTGAAATGGCCACAACAGAATAAAAGTACTACAGAAGTTACCACTTCCCCTAAAAATAGTAATTTCTCTTCCCCTTTTAAGCATGATTTGAAACCTATTTCAGTTATTATTTGTCAGTTGATAGAAAATTTTAATATCCCTGATATTCTTTTGGCAATTTCTGACTTAACTGGTATATCCACATCTTCTATTCAATTTCAACAAAAATATAAGATGAAATATGTTAATTTATTCGATTGGATATTTTTAATGCCCCTAATGATAGCTAAAATGTTAATTAATCATGGGGAATCAAAATCCAGTCTACAAGTTACCCTGTAAAAAGATATGTTTCAGTAAAAAGATGTTTTATTTCTCAAAGCCTTCTTCATCAGGTAAAATCATGCACAGATAAAATTAGGTGTCCTGTATGTACCTTATCACACAAAGATCCTCATTGTTCAAACAGCCCAAAATACATTAATTGCATTAGATGTAATGAAATAAACCCATATTTTGACGTTTTCCATATAGCTTTTTCACATAGATGTCCTACTGTAAAGAAATTTATACAAGATATATGAGTAACCTCAGACAACTGCAATTTGTTTCATTGAACACACTTAATTTTTCCTGTAAAAAAAAAAAAAACAAAAAAAAAAAAACTCTTAACAAGGTTTTTTTTCTTGCTGCATCTTGCATTGTGAAGGATTCTTTAAAAAAAAACCCACTACTTTTTTAAACATTTCACTTTGTTAGACACTTATGTATATCTTAATGCTTCACCACATGGCATTGGTGATAATTTAATTCACATTTAACACTTAGCTGTAAATTTAAATGGTAGTTTTTTTAGAAATTAGGTGTGTACTGTTAAGTATTTTTTTTTTCTCATTCGGTTATTTACTGCAGGAATTATCGGATGATTAAAAGATAGAATGGTAGAGTGAAAATACACTGATGCAGGTTGTCAGATTTTTTTTTCCTCACTTGTAAAGGTTTTGGTAATAGAAGGTGTACACACAAACACTGTACATATATTTTTTTTCACCAGTTACATTTTAACGATTTGGGATAGTTTTCTACTTTTGTAACTTGGTATATACAAGTGATGGAAACATCACACTTCACTCATTACATTTAATTTTGGTTTTGAAATTTACATTTTCACATTATAATTTAATAACATCTTCTGCTATTTTTTTTCACTTAACATTTAATTTTAAAATTGACGGTACTGTTTTTACTTTTTGACAACATTAGTTCATGTGCTACACGTGAGTTTTGGATATACAGTAGTACCTCGACTTACGTCACCTCGCATTTATGTCATCTGGCCTAGAAAACAAGTTTGAAATTGCTCGTCAAACGTGGCAAATGAGGTGCGTTCGTACTATAACTAGTTTTATAATTATGTTTTGCACCCCATATTGTACTGAATGTATATTTTTTTGCGCTTCATAAGTGCATAGTCTGTAACATCATTAAAATACACTTACAATAATTTTTTCCCCATTCCCCGTAATGTAACAGAAAACTTTTGACTGTTCCTGTAATTAAACTATACATTCGATTTTCATAAAATTTGAAATGGCTCGACAAAATTTTGCAGCAATTATATATTTAAAATTTCAGACCATTCGGAAGGCTGTAAAATCATTAAAATGCATTTGCAATAATTTTTTCCCATTGGCCATAATGTAACGGAAAACTTTTGGGTGTCCCTGTAATTAAACTATACATCCGATTTTCATAAAATTGGAAATGGCTCAACAAAATTTTGCAGCAATTATATATTAAAAATTTCAGACCATTCGGAAGGCTGTAAAATCATTAAAATGCATTTGCTATAATTTTTTCCCATTGGCCATAATGTAACGGAAAACTTTTGGGTGTCCCTGTAATTAAACTATACATCCGATTTTCATAAAATTGGAAATGGCTCGAAAAATTTTGCAGCAATTATATATTAAAAATTTCAGACCATTCGGAAGTCTGTAACATCATTAAAATTCACTTGCAATAATTTTCCCCATTGGCTGTAATGTAAAGAAAAACTTTTGACTGTCCCTGTAATTAAACTATACATCCGATTTTCATAAAATTGGAAATGGCTCGACAAAATTTTGCAGCAATTATATATTAAAAATTTCAGATCATTCGGTTGGGTAGTTTTTGCTCTGTTATATGCGGACGGACAGACAGACGGACTGAACGACGACTATAGGTGCTACGTATTTATATAATTACAAACGCACCTAAAAAAAAAAGCCTTAATGAAGATGGACTTTGAATTTTTTTGAAGACTTTTAGTTTTATGAAGAGAAACTTTCCCGCGACAGTCATGTGATACTAATGATCAAATAAGAAAAGTCGCTAGAAAAGGCTTAGAAAACTCATTCTGCTGTTACAAAGAGCTTCTAAGAGAGAGAGAGAAAAAAAAAGAAAAACATGTCAGTTAAAACTTCATTGCAAGATTTTTTTACATCCTCAAAGACTCGAACGGGGCTAGAAGAACAATAAATTGTAAGTTAACAACTTATTGATTTATTCCAAATTCTTGTACTGCAAACGCATTTTAATGTTAATGGTATGTAGCACTATCCTTAGATATAACAGAATATGTTCATTAGATTTTGGAGAATTTTCATTGCTTATTTTTATTTATTTATATATGTGGAGCAAACATTCAAACCGTGTTTTCTCACAAAAAAAATAAAAAATGAGTTATTGTTATTTTTATGAACTCTGTGTTAAATTGCACAGAAATAAATGGTATTTTTTACTAAAAAAAATTTTTCTCCGATTATAAATCAATTTTAAAACTTGACGTTTCAATCAAAGAGTGTTTCCTCCAAAGCCTGCATTCAATCAAGCAGTGATTTCTCCAGTCTGCCAATCACAGTTGTCACTTAATGTGTACTTTCGAAACCTACCATACATATCACAATTGAAACGGATTGTTTAAAAAAAAAATAAATAAAAAAATAAGAGAACTGTTAAAGTTAAAGTTTTCCAGAATTATAGATTTCAAGATCTAAATGAAGAATATGATGTAAATCTTCTTAAAAAGGGAATTACTGTTGCCTTGTTCAAAGGGTTGTTTTAGAATATCTTCCTCTTAGCCACGCCATACCAGTTGAAAAGAACAAAGATGTTAAAAAACTTTTGAAGGTAATATATAGTGAACAGTGGCAAAATCAACCTGATGATATATTCAAATGATACAACCACATTATCCATGATTGATAAGCCTGCAATAAAGAAGAGGGGGATGTGTATAACTGTCTAGATGAAGATATTGGTTTTAAAATTTGAAGTGGATTTCTGGCAAACGAGTATTTATTTAGTAAATATTTAATGAATACTACTAGGTACCATAATCTGCCATTTTATTTTAACAATAATCAACTGAAATTCGGTATTTATTCCAATAAAATAATGCTATTGTATTATTTGTGAGTTAGAATTTATTTCATTCAAAAAGCTTTTTATCCACTTGTCAAACAATCAAAACATGTTTCCTCCTCTGAATTCGGTCAAAACGTGATTTCTCCAAATATTAAATGCATTTTATTAATTTGTTTTATGTTTAATATCTTAGGTATGCTTGCAATTTTTTCTAATAAACAGTAATACAAATACACAATAAAAATGAGAATTAAATACAAGTTATTTTCTGATTTATCAGTTTTTTGTGTTTTTTGAAAATTTGTATCTAAAGGAGAAAGCATGCTTTGCATGTTTGCTCCACATATATATTTTTTTTTGCTTATTTAAATGAACCTCGACTTACGTCACTAGTTTTGGAATGAATTGCTGCATAAGTCGAGGTATTACTGTATACACAATTGGTTCATGTGGAAATACAAGTAGTTCAGTTACTTTGTTACACATTAGTTCATGAGTATATTTACACAATTTTGTTCATGTGAGATTACAATTAGTTCATGAGAATACTTACACAGTTTTGTTCATGTGAGATTACACTTTGTTCATTAAGATATTAGCATACATTGTTCATGAGTTTGTCATATTTTGTTCATTGAGATAATTTAAAACTTTCACACTTTGTTCATATGTTTATACTCTTAGTTCATGGTGTCAAGCAAAACCCTTTATCATTACATAATCTAATGATGTTAATTCATTAATTACGTACTTGAAATCTCATTCACAGGAAAGAGTTTGGAGTTTTCTGTTTGTACACACGTACCGTTGTTTTTTTTTTTTACTTCTACACTTTACATCAGGTTTTCGTTTTACACTATATATATTTTTTTCAGCCTCTAAATTTTAACATTTTTAATTGTTCAGTTTGTGTAATGTCATAAGTTACTAATGACACCATCACTTTGTTTAATTACAAAGATTTTAGAATTATATTAAATTATCCTTCACATGACATTTTTAAACGAAATGTTCATTTTGCAGCAATTAACTTGTAACCTTTCACTTTTTTTTTTAAATATTTTACACTGTTATTATACACTCTTTTCTTGAAAGTGGCATATCAAGTAAGGTCTCTTGTTACACTACACGAAATAATATACAATTTGTTAGTATTTTTAATATACTTGGTAGGAGTTAACTTTAAAGAAATGCATATTACTCTAAAAGCTCTATATTTACTTGATTTGAGGCAGTAGTTTGAACACAACAGTTTTTTTTAATTTTGTTTACTACACCAAAACTTAAGATGTTGTTGAAAATTTTCTCTAAATGTTAAATAATAGTTTACTTTTTGAAAGAATGTAGTTGTCGCCTTTACCTGATAATGACAATTTGTCTCTCGCCATCCACGGACTGTCTTTTTGCAAGTTGATATATGAGATATATCGCAATTTTGAGTTTTTTAAATTAGATCCCCACAAGTCGTGAACCGTTCAAAATTGTTGCCCTAAGGTTTCACACTATACTGTGTTGTGAGACACCCTTTACTTGAATTAGTTTGCCAATTCATGCTACATACAAAAGATTTTTTTAATGAGATATTGAAATGTTTGTAGATCATTGAATCTTTCGCAGATCATTGTGATCTACTGGGGAGCGAGGAGGCTCATGTTGTGCGCAATGTGACTCTTTCTTTTTATTCCCTCTTCCTCTAGAACTGAAGTTCTAAACCGAAGCCATAATACTTGTATATTTACAAGAATTAGAGCTACAATTTTATGGGCGTGCTTTAGGCACCTCTTTTATTTTGGTAGTCCTGTGCCTCATGCACAATTTTTTTTTTTCTTTCCGTATATCAGTACCCCTTTTGTCCAATATAATATATTTAAGCTTTTACTTTATAGATATAAACTTTTTCTCTAGTTACAAAAATTCTTAGTGGTGTTTTTATTTTCATTTTCTTGCATTGTATGAAGTTATGATCTCTGTGAAGATCACATTGCGAGAAGTTATAAATATATTTAATGTGAATACTTCTCTTTCAAATCATGACAAAAAAAAAAAAAAAAGAAAGCTGGTACCAGCACCACAAACAAAAAAAGGGATCCCAATTCTTCATCAAAAGTGGCATATTTTTTTGTGGAATATTTAATTGATATATTGTTGTTATTATCAAGAGCGCTCAGTTATGAAAATTTTTTTTTTCTTGATAATAAGTTTGATTACAAGCAAATGTGTTTATGTATTTCCTTCATATTGTGTTATATAAATATTACTGGAAATAGTTCTTTCAACAAAATGTTAGAGATGCGGCTTCACAGTTTTTATTTTGTGATACAGATTTAAAGAATTTTTACCTTGCTAATGTGTTGCATATTTTTTTGTTATGCAAAGTTGGACAAAGCGCAGTGGTAGGTATAAAGCTGTAACGTAGCATCACAGCTTTTTCTCGGTTGCCCCGGTGAGATATGTGGCAGCGTTCTCTGCAGCATATCAATTTCCATCCCCCTGTTAATCAAAATCTACTTTAAACATGTGAAATCATTAAATTAATTCTTTTTCTTAAAAGAATACGTAGTTCTATCTACATGTTTATATTTTTTCTTTTTTTCTCTCTCCTTTTCCCAACGAACCTAACTTAACACGTTCAAATACAAAGATTAATGATTTCATTTTCTAGTTATTCAAAATTCCATTCTCGCATAATTATTATTTTTTTAACAGTCTTTATTTAAAAGTAATCAAATACACAAAAACCTAACTGCAGCTGTCTTTTTAACATTTCATTTTATATGCGTTGTAAATAAGCCACTCTTAATTGCAGTTAGAATTTGACGGGTAAAATGAAATAAAAAAATAATAAAAGTATTTTATGGGAATTGCGGTTTATAATATATTTCATTTATCTTAGCACATGCGTTTTTCTCTGCATTTCCATACATTCATTAAGATTTCACAATCGTATTTAATCTCAATTTGTTGCTGTTAAAGTAAACAAACCCAGTCTTTTTGGCGCTCTTACATGAAATACAGCAGGGGTGTCGTACATCCCGGTAAGTTGTGCTGTGGGGGCTGCCATATTTTCTGCTAAATCTTTCGCCAATGCTTTGTCTCTTTTATTCTGGCGTCAAAAAAGTTTGTAAATTGGCGATATTATATACCGCTAATATATCTGATTTCTAGCGAATCTGTCAGTTCTCTGCTGACCTCCATCTCTAAACGATGTAATTAAGAATTGCACCTCAGGCGCATTTTGTGTTACGGGCTCTCTTTCCCATTTTACTGTGTTCCAATTTATTGTATGATTCACCATAACTTAAATGTCTTTAATTAAAATTTCATGTTTCCAATAAAATTATTAGTTGGAGTTTTTTGTGCAATTCTAAGAACCCGGTACTGAACCACCATTACACCCACTCCATAGGGAGGATGGAAAAACAGAAATGGATTTTTCGTGTGACATATCCTTTGAAAGCTTTTGAACTGTAGCTCCCCCCCCCCCCCCTTAACTCATTTGTATATCACTAGAGGGTGTTTTAAAGTTTTAATTTGTTTATTACTACCTCATATGATTTTCAAAAAATTATAAAAAAACTTGACATAACAAATCTTAACAATTAGCAGCTTCTCTTCCATTTTCACACAGTGAGCGGGTATGTATTTCAGACAAAATCGAGTTAAAGATATAAAATCATACAAATTTAAGGTTCATTTAAGAATATTATCACGGGATTGGGGAACACTGGGCGGGTCAGCTAGTTTATACCTATAAGGTTAGTTGGGGCAACTGGGCCATGATTTTACAATGTGATTCTGGAGCTTCTGACAATTCAGCTTCAAAAAGCTAATGTTCATCTGAATTAAAGTCTGAACTTCTGTAAATGTGTTCAGTTAGGTTCCCTCTATCAGACAGAAATGCCCAAAATTACATTTTAATATTTAAAAATAGAAAAATATGCATATTTCATCTTTCTTTCCTCATGGGTCCAGTTGCCCCATAAAAATGGGATAAGTGGACCAGGAGGGTCTATGTTCCACACGCGTTTAGTTTTTTTCATATGGGATATCAGACCGTGTTTCAAAATGTGTAAACAAGTTAAAAAATGTAAACCAGGCAGATCATGTAAATTACATATCAACTAAAGAGCGTTGTAAGGGAAAACTTTGCTGTCAATGTGTCTAAAAAAAGCACTAAAAGTGAAAATATCAGATTTATTTATACCAAAAACATAAAAATTATGTAAGTACAGTACTTTAGCATAGGTAATAAGAAGGAGTGGGGAATTTCTAGAAAAATCTTACCAGCCAAGGCTTTATTTGACCAGCCAGTAAAATGCAACGTACGGTAGAAACTTTTTATGACAAAATTTACGAAACTCAAAAATAGTTGGTTGCTATTATTATAATGCATTTTCATATTTTTTTCCCTGTAAAATTAAGAAATATAAACAAGAGATGACAGTTTATTATAAAATAGAACTTAGTACCATGTTTACATCGCAGTAATTAGGAAAGTTGAAAAATATAGCTAACTGCTTAAAAAAGTTTTCACCTATCTCTATAGTTTGCAGTTTTCAAAGACTACCTAAAAATTCACTCGCCAGTGGCGAGTAAAATGATGCATTCCCCCACCCCTGGTAATAAGTACAAAAGTCACATGGATATTTTAAGGAAAAAAAATAGCAAGGTACATCTATGAACAAACGGATACATAAGTACTTTATCTGTATCTAGGGGTCACATTATATAGGGAAAATTTTGTTGTTCCTACCATATCCCTTAATGAGTTACCTTCATGATAATTTTATTTAACATATTCTAAAGAAAGGTGCGATGAAGATATTATTTTCAAAATAGTGGCAGGAACAATAAAAGTTTCCCTATAGAATATGACACCAGTGTATCGTACAATTTCAAGGTTTGGCTATCTCGCTTTCAGGGGCAAGGTACTTGCATTCGTAAAATGTTGAAATAATTTAATGATGCCAGTATTTACAAGAGAATCTATTTGTAAACAAGTAAAAGTATATTTTCGCATACTTAATAAAGGTGAAATTTTCATTATCAAATTCCGGTGCTAATGTGGCAATTAGGGATTAAAATTATGTGATGCCATAACGGCATCACCGCCTCTCAAGGGATCAAGAAATTTGGTTTGATACCACCCAATATACTTTTTTTAACTTTTATTACATAATTTTAATAAGGTATTCTATAATTTTCTTTATTGTGAGCAAAAAACAATGGAGAAATTTATTTCCCGTAGTAAGAGAAACTCAAAAAAATTATTTATACCTATTGGGGTAACTGGATCCAGCATGGTCCAGTTACCCCGGATACATGTCCCAGTTACCCCATTCTTGAAACATTTATGGGGTAACTGGGACACCGGGCTTACATTTGAAACATGAAATAAATATGTGTAGATACCTAATAATAATAAGGTAGTCATATGCCTAATTTTTTTAAAAAAAAATTGGTTAATAAAAGTACTTACAGTATTTTAATAAAAAGCCAAGGAAGTTGAACCATATTGATGTTGTTTTTAAAAAAGAAACAAATTTTTGACAACCTATCACAGCAAATGAGAGTTATGATTGAGTTGCCACATGTTTTTTTAGGAAGTAGAAATTAGGTGCATTGTTCCCAAAAGCTAAAACTTAAAAAACATCAACAGTTTTTTATAAAATAGCCTATGGTCCAGTTACCTCGTGGGCCCAGTTATCCCCAACTAACCTTATTATGAAAAGAAAGAGTTTGTCTGCCTATGTATTGGTGATTGCTATGGAAATCTACTGCATGTAGAATACCTAGCTTTTACAAAAAAATCTAAATGCTGATTTTGTGTTTTTTGTTTTTCAATAATTTTTAAAAATCTGGATGTTTCATAAATCAAAATCTTACTTATTCCAGGTACTTTTCCAGTTCCAATGATGTTTTGAGTTTAAAGGATATTAATATTTACTATTTAAAAAAGCGTCCTTTTTAAAAGTCTTTTCACAAATTTGCCAGGCTTTTTATTTTCACCCACAGTACCTTCCCAGATATCAATTGTGTTGCGACAGATACACATTTTGCAGCTTTATCAATTATAAGTTTAATATATCTAAATGTCAGAAATTAAATCCACAATTACTATAACGGAAGGGGAGGGGGAGTTCATTAGGATAGATTTTCATTTTAAAATAAAAAAAACATGCAAATTTGAGAGTGTACACTGCTGAAATATAGCTTTTTGATGATTGATTGCCCAAACTAAATACAGAATTGAGAATTAAATAATCAGCTTTTCCTGTAAAATTTTAAAATATTGTCGTAAAGAAACTGCATCACACTTCATATTAATTGGTTTCTGTAATTATTTTAACATTTTTGTAAGAATAAATGCTTTTTTATGAAAATATTTGAAAATTGTATGTGGCCTTTTAAAAACTTTTTTTTTTTCCTTCTAACAATAGGTTTATTTTACTCAAGAATATTACTGTCTGTTAAAATAAAGGGTTAAAAAAAAAAATAAATGAGTGAGCTGTGAAGATGTACGACAGTGAACCGGGCCATAAGAAATAAAATGTGGGAAATGCTGCTCTAGAGCAACAAACCCCCAAAACTTTGAATTTAAACTTGTGACAAACTACAGCATTTCCTCCCTACCATTTGAAATAATGCATTTCCCTAATGGAAGGCACATAATGACATATCACTGGATAATTGATAATTCTTCCAATAGGTTTTTAAGCAACAAGTTTTTATAAAATGATCTGTTTCAAGTATCGTGTGAAATGGCAACACAGACCTGCAGTCTATATCCAGAATTATTTTCCCTTATTTTCAAAATTAATTTAGCATTTTCCCCTTCAAAAAATTTCTCCTTTGTGTATCATGAAATTATTCTATTTTTCCAGATTTTCAAGAAATTAACTGATTAATAGAAACTTCAAAACAGACATGCTAAAAACATATACAAGGCTGCTAAAAGTACAAAATAAAAGTTGGTTTTAGTAATCTAAAATCACTTAATCCTTATTTTTCTAATATTCTATTTAATTAACTTAAAAAAAAAGAAAATTTTCAGATTTAATTATTTAGAATGTATTAAGTATTTGTATATATGTTATGATATTACAGATATAAATAATTAATATTTCCTAGCCAAAACTTCTATATGACTGTCTGTAATGAATGCATCATTCTTGACAGCTTCTGAATGTTTGTTCAAAAATAAAGCTGGAATGTTGTGGGCAAAAGCTGTTCCACTTTTAAAAGAGCATTCTGGCACTTTTTTAGAAGAAAATTTCGTGGAAAGTGAGAGAGAGTCACCCAGAAGTAATGTTTCCTGCATTTTCAGGAAGCCCGAGTCTGAAGGCTGGTATAAAATTGACCTAAAACAAAAGACTTCGGTCATCTGAATGTTGAATTTATAATAGTTGCATGTGCTTTTATGGTTTTTAGGTGCCATGAATTTACTAAAATCTAATTTATAATCATATAAAGCAATGATTCTTTTTTTTTTAAGTTTATGAGTAGTAAAGATTCAAAATCCTTCCCAGGTGAGGGTGATGGTGAAGATCCTGGTTGCGCCACTCTAGAGAGAAAAAAATAAAAATAAAGTACCCAGTTAAACTGATGGCTTTGAGCTCACAGGCTATTCACACTTAATTGTATATTATACTCTTATTTCAAATAATAATCCCCCTCAAAAAATAAATGAAGGGGGATTAGCCCCCCCCCCCCCCTATACTTAACCAATGAACCTCCAAATGTAAATGGAAGCTCCATAACATAATAAACTGGCATACTAAATTTGAAACAAATCAGATAATTATTCTGCATGAAAAAAAAAATTTGCTAAATTAAGGGGGGGGGGGGGGTCTAACCCCTTTTTTACTTAACTAATGAACTTCCAAATCTAATCAGGAAAGGTCCTTATCAGAATGAACGTGCACTTAACCAATAAACCTCCAAATTTAATCAAGGCACCTTCTTAGCATAATAAACCAGTATACCAAATTTGGAGCAAATCGAATAATTCTGCATAAAAACCCCATTTATCTAAATTAAGGAGGGGACTAGCCCCTTTATTCTTAACCAGTGAATCCCCAAAACTAATCAGGGAAGCGCCTTATCAGAGTGAACCTTGAAGAAAAAAATTGTTGAAAGCAATTGGTATTAGCCACCGTCCCTCCCCTTTATATTTAACCAATGAACTTTCAAATCTAATAACTGAAGTGCCTTATCAGAATAAACCGGGAGACCAAATTTGAAACAAATCGGATAGAAAAACCCATGTATATCATTTAGGGGGTATTAGCCCCCGGTCCCCACTTTAGACTATAACAATGAACCTTCAAATCTAATCAGAGAAGCTCGTTATCAAAATGAACCGGTATACCAAAATCTGATAATTCTGCATGAAAAACCTATTTATCTAAGTTATAGGGGGGGGGGGATTAGCCCCCCTCCCCCCTTTATACTTAACCAATGAACCCCCAAAACTAATCAGGGAAGCGTCTTATCAGAATGAACCTAGAAAAAAAAATTAAGCAAATTGGATATTTTTATCAAGAGTTATTGCGTTACGTACATGCATACATACATACAGAACTGGCGAGGCGAGCGCATTAGCTCTCAGGATTTGATAGCCTGTGAGCTAAAAAGTGCCAAGAGCGTGTAACTAGGGGGGGGGGGGGGAAGGAGGGACAGAAAAGAGGACATTAAAAGCTTTTCAACAATATGTTATACGAGATGGTTTGGAAGAAACAATAACTATGCTCCCCGGGGGGACAGGTAAGTCCCAAATGGTAGGAGGGGCGACCTCAAATGTATCTTTGGTCAAGGTTTCAAAATGTGGATTTATAATAAAATAGAACGAGAATTTGGCATTTTAAAAATTGCATGCATATTTTGAACGGCTCTGTAAATTAAGATTGGCGAGGAAGGAGGGGTGAGAGGGATTAGAAGAGGAGGAACTTGAAAAATACGCCATAATAAACTAGTAACCCAAATAACTGGGCTTCTAAACAAAAGTATAACGATTTAACTTAGTGTTGAATTCAGGGGATGGTCCGGTAGCGACTTTCCTCCCGGAAGTAGGGTGTAAAAAAAATCATGATTTTTAAAAAAAAATCAAAAAAATCAGATTTTTTTGATTTAAATCAGATTTTTTTAATTTAAATCGGATTTTTATGATTTTTTTCCCAGTGTTCAAATACTGAATAGCTACCAAGAGTTTTAGGTTTCCAAAACAATTAAACCACTAATTGTTAACATAATCAATGTTTTTACACTTTAATTAATAAAATTATAATTATTAGTTAGTAATTACAGAAATTATAAAAACTACAAATTAGTAGTTTCACTAGGTAGTATCATATAATAATGTTATCTACATTAATAATGTAATAATTATGTAAAACTTTATAAATACTAGTGATATAAAATTATTAACTGCATTTTATATTAAATAGTTAACACTACTTCAAATTAATAATCATTAAACAATTAACTCTCTAATTAGGAACATATTATACATTTTTAAGCTTTAATTATTAAAATGATAATAATGTAGTATTCATTTTAGAAAGAAAAAGGGACAGAATGCTAGTTCCAAAAAAAAAGGTACTATTTCATTAGGAAATATATGGGTCATTCCATGTCAAATCACCCAGGGCATGGCACCCACCATCACCAATTTTGATAAAATTCTGCGAATTTGCAGAGTTTTTAATGCTGATTCCAAAAATGTCATATTGAAATTGATCAAACGGTTTGTCAGATATGAGCTTTTAAATGTCTTCCAAGATGGCCGACTTGCCGAAATTTTGAATGGCACATGTGACAACATAAAGGTCTATAACTTCTTTCAGGTTTAAGCTAGAACTTTCAAATATTTTTTGTTCTGTTCAGAATAAAGTAAATTTTCATCTAAACAGATTTTTGTGCAATTTATTCCATTAAAATGTTGTCAGAAAATGATTTTTTGCCATTTTTTAAATTAAAAAAAGGTATAACTTCAATGGCCGATTTCCCCCATTGTTCCCCCTTCAATTTTCATCTAATTGCATAAATAGACAGCTCAAAGTGTGTTTTGATGCCTGATAAAAAATTTTTAATGGGCAGTTTGTAGGTTTTTTGTTTAAAGAAGATTTTCAATTTTACCGACTTTCATAAGTAACGGAAAGTACAAGATAATGTTGATATTTCTTTTATTACCAGAAGTATCATACATATTTACATCTAAAAGTTTGGTAAGGTTTTGTCTTTCATAAACATATATATTTTTTTAATGTGGCTAAAAAGAAGGGGAATCCCTCGGGAATTATAAATAGGAATGCTGATAATGAATTCCTGCAAGACATAGAAGTATTTTCATGTCAAATTGAAATCTACTGCAAAGTTTCAGTAAATTTTAAATAAAAAAGAAATGATGGAAAAAATTCTACAAATTGTCACATTTTATAGCAAAATTATACTTGTATATTATACAAAATGATAAAATTACAATTGTTAACTAAATACAGGGGTCGATCCAGGCAAAATATGGGGCCCATTTAAGGCCCTTTCACAAAAATCTATTTGATAAAGTACGCCCCTTCACAAAAATTAATTTAATAAAATAGGCCCCTTCACAAAATTCCTTTTAATAAAATAGGCCCCCTTCGTAATATTCTTTTCATAAAAACTGTTTTAAAATGTGTAAATTGTAAATAAAACCAGCTCACGAAAAACAAAAACTTTAGCAAGGGGATTTAAAGAAGTTTTGTCAATAAATTCGTCATTCAAATTTGAGTAACTGGATTTCAGTTTTCATTGCAAAATGTTATTTTTCACAAAAATATAATAAAATTAACTTGTACTTTTCATAAAATGGGCCCCAAGAATAAAAATCTGCATCGACCCCTGAAATACAATAAGTAAAAATTATCGTACTTCAAAATTATATAAAATAACATTTAGCACATACACGGTAAAAGTACTAATAAAAATATATCTACATTCAAAATAAATATAATTAGTTAAAAAATTAACTCTGTTGTATTAATATTGCAGCTCAAAGTGTGTTTTGATACCCAGGGCTTGAAATTCAATTTTTCATAGGAGGGGAGTCTCTTTACCAACATTTATAAATGGAGGGGAGTTGAGCTATTTGGGAGGGAGAAAAAAAAATGGAAGCCCACTGTTATTTTATGGACTTTTTAAAGATTTGCATTTTATTTTGTCATGTCTGTATTAATACAGGCATGACAGAATACCATTGAAGCAATTTAAATCAACAACTCAGAATAATGATGCAAAATGTTTTTTTTATTTTAAAAAGTAAAAAAGCAGGGGTGATTCTGAGTAAAAAAAAAAAATTCTGAAACTGACAGCAAATTTTCTGAAAGGTTACAACAGAGGGGGATGAAGGGGGGGTGGAGGAATCACTACCAGCACTAGCTATGTGTTTTTTCGTGCCCCTTTGACGAAGTTTCCGTTTTTTTGACAAAATTTGCCATTATTTCGCGATCTTTTGACGAAATTTGCCATTTTTCCACAATCTTTTGACGAAATTTGTCGTTTTTCTGCGATTCTATGACGAAATACGCGGGGATTTTTTGGAATCCCTGGACGAAAATCGCGATTCTTTGACAAAATGTGTTTTTTTTTCGCGATCCTTTGACGAAATGCGCGTTTTTTTCGCGATACTTTGTCGAAATTTGCATTTTCTCGCAATCTTTTGACGAATTGCACATTTTTTTCGCGATCCTTTGACAAAATTCGTGTTTTTTCGCGATTCTTAGATGAGATTCGCATTTTTATCACGATTCTTTGATGAAATTCGCGATTTTTTCTCAGCGGCCGTTTGACTAAACGCTAAATTCGTGTTTATTCTGTGATCCTTTAACTAAATTAGCTTTTTCCATGATCCTTTGCCGAAACTCGCATTTTTTCCGCGTTCCTTTGACGAAATTTATGATTTTTTTGCTATCCTTTGATGTAATTTGCATTTTTTTGCGATCCTTTGATGAACTTCAAGTTTTTTTCCTGCAATCTGATGAAATTCACGTTTTTTTCCTTGAACGATTGACAAAATTGATTTTTTCGCCAATCATTTGTCGAAATTCACGATATTTGTCTGTTGAACTGATGACCGATTTTTCACAATTTTCGGAACCTAATGTCTTAAATTTTTGGAAAATTCATAACAGAATTACCCCTGAATTCGCCAATCGGTCGCGGACACTTGTCAACTGATCTCGCGAAAAAAAATAATGAAATTTGTCTATCGATCGCATCAAAAATTCGTGAGTTTCAACGATCTTGCGCGGTATAAAAAAACAACAACAACAAAAAAAAAAACGCAAAATGTGTCAATTAGTCGTGCGAAAATATCGGAAAATTTGCAAGGCCTTCGCGGGAGTTAATCGTAATTTCAAAATGCAAAATTTTCAGGAAAATGGTGAAATTTTTTGGACGGGAGTCTCCCGCCCACGATATTATTTTGGGCGGGATTTCAAAATTTTGGACGCGAATCCCGCCATCAAGCCCTGGATACCTGTTAAAAATTTTTTAATGGGCGATTTAAAAATTAAAAATTTATTTCAAAATAAAAAAAAAATTATATACTTTATTTCACTTTGGTTCATTTTTTAAATCTAAATAACATTAAAGCTGTAATTATTGTTGAATTATAAATCGAAAATTGCTGTCCAAAATATGAAATTTCTAATTAATTGCTAAAATTATCTGATTGGGTTAATTTATTGCCAGAACTTTCCAGAGGGCAGAATTTTAACCAATAATATCACTTTGGTTTGCCAGAAGGGGTTTTTTCAACCAACCAGATAGATGTACTTACCAGAAAGAGATTTTCAACGAATCGGGACTAAAATTACTTCCCAGAAGGTTTTTTCAAACAACCAGATTAAGCAGAATTTTACAACTTGTTATGCCAATCTGTTAAAAAAGATTAAAGTTCCTCTTTTGATCTTATAACTATAAATGATGCTACTTTGTTGGTATTAAGTTAGGTGTTTTCTTATGGATAAACAAAAAATGTACAATATTAGTTTAAATATTAATAATCCAAATTGTGATTTAAATAATCCTCAAGCTATCCACCATCGCAATGAGTTATCCACCAAAAATAACCTCTTGCATTGAGATGCAATTTAGAAGATAGCGAAAACTCAACAATATGCTTTGCTCACATAAACACTTTTTGCATATGTAAATTCAGCAAAAGAAATGTCTTCATTTATTTAATCTTCATCCTAACAAGACCAAGAAAAGTATCCTTACATGTGATAAGTATGGATCAAGCTAAGAATTACAGGCATAAGCTACACAATGATGCCATTCCTGGTAAGAAACTATGTTCAACCTGTAGGGAAAAAAACAAGAGTTTTGCTGGAAGTATATGTGAAAGAACAGAAAGACTTGTCACTCCACTGATTTTTCTGAAGAAATTACATCAAACATGGATCAGAAAGAAAAATATCACGTAAAGCTTAATGGAAGTTCACCACTAAGGTTACATGCAATTTCTGCACACAGGAAAGCGTCTGCAGGAGAAAAAAAATTACAGCAAATGAAAATTGCCTTGCGAAAGAAGGTTGCTTGCACCCTTGATATGGAAGAGAACGTTCTTCAGAGTGAAAACAGTAGCTCTGATGAAGATAATGTGAATCAAAAGAAAAGTTTCAGAATTTGAAAGATTAATGGAGATGGTGAAAGAAAAGTTTCCACAAATTAGTCCCAGAAAAAAAATTCAGTTGCTAACTTAGTCATGGTGGTCAAGAAAGAAAATAATTGAAACCTTTAGTGTAACTGAGTACCAAGTATAGACTTTATACTTGTGAAGACACTATAAAATCTGTGAAAGAATTTCATGAAGATAATGAATTTTCATGTCTCATGCCTGGTCAGGAAGATACGGTCAGCATAAAAACAATGTCCGCCCATGTTCAAAAAAGGTTTCTTCTTTGTAATCTGAATTAATTGTATAAGTAATTTCGATTGAAATTTCCTACCAATAATAAAATTGGGTTTTCAAAATTTGCTGACCTGCGACCTAAGCACTGTGTCTTAGTTGGAAGTTCTGGCACACATTCTGTCTGCATGTATGCAATACGTCAGAAAGTTCAGTTGCTTATTGCAGCAACAGGGATTGAAGATTTCATCCAGAAACTGGTTTGCAGTTCTAACAATACAAATTGTATGTTACATATGTGCAACAAATGTCCCAAGAAAGATGTTCTTGAAGATTTTTTAAAGTTAAAATTTCCAGATTTTGATCCTGAAGACGCAATTGAACATAAACAGTGGGTATCAACTGACAGAGTACAATTAACATCACATACATCTACTCAATACAAACATGGCGATTAACTTTATTGTCCTCACTCGCCAAACTCAATGGGCACCACTCGCCAAACGCGATGGTTGAAAGATCGATGCCAGGGAGGAAAAGGGGTGAAATTCATTCGGAATTTACGGCGTCCAAATTGGTGATTCTCCCGAACGTAAGAAAAGAAAGTAGCAGGGGTGATTCTGTCTCGAATTTTCCGAAAATTTAAGGCATTCGGTTCCGGATAAAAAAAGAACGGTTATCAGTCCGAAAATTCGGACATAAAAATATCGCTAATTTCGATATGGTCGCCGTAAAAAATCAATTTCGTTAATCGTTCGTAGAAAAAAACCACCAATTCTGTTAAAGAACTGCGAAAAAACGTGAATTTCGCCCATGGACCACGTAAAAAACGCAAATTACGTCAAAACATCGCGGAAAAAACACAAATTTCGTGAAATGATCGCGAGAAAAACGCAACTTTCGTGACATGATCGTAGAGAAGACGCAACTTTCGTGACGTGATCGCGAGGAAAACGCAACTTTCGTGATAAGATCGTGAAAAGAAGTAAATTTCGTCAAAAAATCGCAGAAAAAAACAAATTTCGACAAAGAATCGTGGAAAAAACGCAAATTTCGACAAAGAACCACGAAAAAGAATCACAAAATTCTTCAAAGTATCACGGAAAAACGCAAATTTCGTGAAAAGATCGTGGAAAATGTAAATTTCATGAAAAGATCGCGGAAAATGCAAATTTCGTGAAAAGATCGCGGATAGAACGCAAAATTTGTGAAAAAATCGTGGAAAAAACGTAAAAATAGTGGAAAAAACGCAAAATTTGTGAAAAAATCACGGAAAACCACAAAATTCGTGAAAAGATCGCATAAAAACGCAAATTTCGACATAGAATCACAAAATTCTTCAAAGTATCGCGGAAAAACGCAAATTTTGTGAAAAGATCGCGGGAAAAACGCAACTTTCGTGACAAAATCATGGAAAAAATGCAAATTTTGTGAAAAGATCGCGGAAAACTCAAATTTCGTGAAAACATCGCGGAAAACGCAAATTTCGTGAAAAGATCGCGGATAAAACGCAAAATTCGTGAAAAAATCATGGAAAAACCGCAAAATTCGTGAAAAGATCGCGGGAAAACACAAATTTCGACAAAGAATCGCGAAAAAGAATCACAAATTTCTTCAAAGTATCGCGAAAAAACGCAAATTTCGTGAAAAGATCACGGAAAAATGCAAATTTCGTGAAAAGATCGCGGGGAAAAACACAGAATTTCGTGAAAAGATCGCGGGAAAAACGCAAATTTCGTGAAAGATCGTGGAAAAAACGCAAAATTCGTAAAAAGATCGCAGAAAAACGCAAATTTCGACAAAGAATCGCGGAAAAACGTAAATTTCGTGAACAGATCGCGGATAAAACGCAAAATTCGTGAAAAGGTCGCGGATAAAACGCAAAATTCGTGAAAAGATCGCGAAGTAAATGCAACTTTCGAGACAAAATCGCGAAAAAACGTAAATTTCGTGAAAAGAACGCGAAAAAAACGTAAATTTCGTGAAAAGATCGCGAAAAAAACGTAAATTTCGTGAAAAGATCGCGAAAAAAACGTAAATTTCGTGAAAAGATCGTGGAAAAACGCAAAAATCGTGAAAAGATTGCGGAAAAACGGAAATTTCGACGAAGAATCGCGAAAAAGAATCACAAAATTCTTCAAAGTTTCGCGGTTTCCAACATTCGAGACAAAATCACGAAAAAACGTAAATTTCGTGAAAAGAACGCGAAAAAAACGTAAAATTCGTCAAAAGATCGCGGATAAAACGCAAAATTCGTGAAAAGATCGAGGAAAAGTGCAAAATTCATGAAAAGATCGCGGGAAAAATGCAAAATTCGTGAAAAGATCGCGGAGAAAACTCAACTTTCGAGACAAAATCGCGAAAAAACGCAAATTTCGTGAAAATATCGCGAAAAAAACGTAAATTTCGTGAACAGGTCGCGGATAAAACGCAAAATTCATGAAAAGATCGCAGAAAAAACGCAAAAATCGTGAAAAGATCACGGAGAAAACTCAACTTTCGAGACAAAATCGCGACAAAAAGGCAAATTTCGTGAAAAGATCGCGAAAAAAACGTAAATTTCGTGAACAGGTTGCGGATAAAACGCAAAATTCATGAAAAGATCGCGGAAAAAACGCAAAAATCGTGAAAAGATCGCGGAGAAAACTTAACTTTCGAGACAAAATTGCGAAAAAACGCAAATTTCGTGAAAAGATTGCGGAAAAAACGTAAATTTCGTGAAAAGATCGTGGGAAAACGCAAAAATCGTGAAAAGATCGCAGAAAACGCAAATTTCGTGAAAAGATCGCGGATAAAACGCAAAATTCGTGAAAAGATTGCGGAAAAACGGAAATTTCGACGAAGAATCGCGAAAAAGAATAACAAAATTCATCAAAGTTTCGCGAAAAACGCAAAATTCGTGAAAAGATCGCGGATAAAACGCAACATTCGTGAAAAGATCGCGGAGAAAACGCAACATTCGTGAAAAGATCGCGGAGAAAACGCAACATTCGTGAAAAGATCGCGGAGAAAACGCAACATTCGTGAAAAGATCGCGGAGAAAACGCAAAATTCATGAAAAGATCGCGGAAAAATCGCAAATTTCGTGAAAAGATCGCGAAGAAAACGCAAATTTCGTGAAAAGATCGCGAAAAAAACGTAAATTTCGTAAAAAGATCGTGGGAAAACGCAAAAATCGTGAAAAGATCGCGGAAAACGCAATTTTTGTGAAAAGATCGCGCATAAAACGCAAAATTTGTGAAAAGATTGCGGAAAAACGGAAATTTCGACGAAGAATCGCGAAAAAGAATCACAAATTCTTCAAAGTTACGCGAAAAACGCAAATTTCGTAAAGATTGCGGAAAAACGCAAATTTTGTCAAAAAACGCAAATTTCGTGAAAAGGTCGCGGAAAAAACGCAACTTTCGTCAAAAGATTGGGGGAAAAAACAAATTTTATCAAAAGATTGCGGAAAAAACACAAATTTCATCAAAAGATCGTGGAAAAAACGTACATTTCGTCAAAAAATCTTAGAAAAAAATGCAAATATTTTCAAAGAATGGTGAAAAAACCTACAAATTTTGTTAAAAGAGTGAATTTCGTCAAAAGATCGCAAAATTCGTTAAATGGTTGCAGAAAAATGCATATTAGCTAGTGCCGAGGGTGGGTGGGGTCGCTCTCTGCTGTTACCTTTCTGAAATTTTCCTGTGAATTTATTTCATTGCATTTAATTGTTAAAATAAAATTTTTCAGTTGAGTGTAATCATATCGAATGGTAAGTAATATATATATTAGTAAATTACAATGTTGATAGTTAGAAACAAGTTGGAAATTGCTCGTCAAACGTGGCAAATGAGGTGCGTTCGTACTATAACTAGTTTTAAAATTATTTTTTGCACCCCATATTGTACTGAATGTATAATTTTTTGCACTTCATAACGTGCATAGTCTGATACATCATTAAAATGCACTTCCAATAATTTTTTCGGAACACTTTTGACTGTCCCTGTAATTAAACTATACATCCGATTTTCCTAAAATTTGAAATAGCTCAACAAAATTTTGCAACAATTATATCTTTAAAATTTCAGACCATTCGGAAGGCTGTAATATCATTAAAATGCACTTGCAATAATTTTTCCCATTGGCCGTAATGTAAAGAAAAACTTTTGGCTGTCCCTGTAATTAAACTATGCATCCGATTTTCCTAAAATTTGAAATGGCTCGACAAAATTTTGCAACAATTATATCTTTAAAATTTCAGATCATTCGAAAGGCTCTAATACCATTAAAATCCACTTGCAATAATTTTTTCCATTGGCCGTAATGTAAAGAAAAACTTTTGACTGTCCCTGTAATTAAACTATACGTCCGATTTTCATAAAATTTGAAATGGCTTGACAAAATTTTGCAACAATCACATATTTGAAATTTCAGACTATTCGGTTGGGCAGTTTTTGCTCTGTTACATGCGGACAGACGGACGGACTGAACGACGACTATAGGTGCTACGTATTTATATAATTACGAACGCACCTAAAAACACAATTTTGTATGGAGCGTACATAACTTTGTTACTGGCCAGTGGTTAAAAAAAACTGGCCAGTGAAAAAAATCAGTGTACTGGCCAGAGGCCAGTGGGTGAAAATGTTAATTTTGACCTATAGGCTCTCCTACAAATGGATTTTAGTGAGAACTTTTCTTTTGTATTGCAAGACGAAGCATAACAGCTACCACTAGACGCCTGGTTACTGTACTTTACATACAGTTGCATTCTATGTAAAGCAAAAAAATGGAAGCAGCTTAAAAAGTGAAAACCTTCTTTGCATGCTTTCAGATGATATGGACCATGACGTACCAATGGTTTATCAGGCTCAAAAATTAATCATACAGCATTTAAATAATAAGTATATCTTAGCTACAAATGTAGAATATTTTACTGGTGGCTCTGCTGCCCAATATTAAAATTGAAAAACATTTTTGAACCCATGAACATGATTTTGGTGGAATAACAGCAAAATGGAGCTTTTTGCTACAAGTCATGGAAAATATGTTTGCGATGGTGTAGAGGGGGGGGGGGGGGGCTGTTAAAAGACTTGTGACAAAAGCAAGTCTGCAAAGGCCGTTGCATGATCTAATTGCAGATGTGGCTATGATGTATGAATATTGCAGACAAAACATTGATGGTATAACATTTTTTATCATCACAAAAAGTGACATGTTAAAACTGCGCAACAACATGTCTAATTGGATGCAACTTGCTACGACAATTCCTGGAACATGCAGTATGTATTATTATGGATCTACAGAAAACTTATTAATAAGTGGAAAAAGAATAAATACTGATGAAAATTTTTCTGTTTGTTCATCTTTTGATAGGAATGTTAAAGAGACTTTGGATATTCCATCTCTTAAAAGTTATGTAGCATGTATGCATGAATGGAATTGGTATATAGGCTTAGTGTCAAAAGTCCACAAAAAGGAAGGAGATGCAATTGTGCATGCAACTATTCATGCATCCACAATGGCCCATCACCTTCATTTATTGGACAGCAAATGACAGTTGTATTGTGCCTTTCAGTCATATCCTTTGTGCATGTGACATCAATACTACAAATGGTAGAATACATAAACTTGGTGATGCATCCAGTGCTTTAATAAGCACCAAGTGGGCAAAACATAAAATTAGAAGGGAACAAAATCGAAATATAAAGAGAACAAATTTTATTATCTTTATTTTTAATTGTTATTGATGTAGATATATTTTCAATAGTATCTTTACTGGGTATGTGCTAAATGTTATTTTGTATAATTTTAAAGTACGATGATAATGTATTTTTTTAATTATATTTTGTATTATATACAAGTATGATTTTGCTATAAAATGTGACTATTTGTAGAATTTTTCACATTATTTCTTTTTTACTTATAATTTACTGAAACTTTGCAATAGATTTCAATTTGTTAGGAAAATACTTCTATGTCTTGCAGGAATTCATTATTAGCATTCCTATTTACTCCCGTGGGATTCCCCTTCTTTATAGCCACATTAAAAAATATGTATATGTTTATGTAAGATAAAGCCTTATCAAACTTTTAGATGTAAAATATATATGATATTTCTGGTAATAAAAGAAATATCAACATCATCTTGTACTTTCCATTACTTATGGAAGGTCAGTAAAATTGAAAGTCTTCTTTAAACAAAAAACCTACAAACTGCCCATTAAAATATTTTTATCAGGCATCAAAACACACTTTGAGCTGTCTATTTATGCAATTAGATTAAAATAGAAGGGGGAACAATGGGGGAAATTGGCCATTGAAGTTATACCTTTTTTTAATTAAAAAAATGGCAAAAAGTCATTTTCTGACAGCATTTTAATGGAATAAATTGCATAAAAATCTGTTTAGATGAAAGTTTACTTTATTCTGAACAGAACAAAAAATATTTGAAAGTTCTAGCTTAAACCTGAAAGAAGTTATAGACCTTTATGTTGTCACATGTGCTATTCAAAATTTCGGCAAATCGGCCATCTTAAAAGACATTTAAAAGCACATAACTCACAAACCGTTTGATCAATTTCAATATGATTGACATTTTTTGAATCAGCATTAAAAATTCTACAAATACACCAAAGTTTATCAAAATCAAAGGTGGTGGGTGTCATTTTTAGAAAATTCTGGGTGATTTGACATGGAATGACCCATATTCGTAATGTGTTTAGTAATGATTATATATATAAAAGAATTTTTAGTATGATAAATAAAGTGTCCTTAATTTTTAATAATTTTATGAATAACAAATTGAATAATACAATTACATAACATATTTTAATAATATCCTGTATTTTCTAAAGAAATAAAGTTCTATATTTTTGCAAGATTTTGGCCACATAAATTTAGAAATACTGTTGAATGGGGAAGTTTTTTACAAGAAATCTCTGGCTACAACTACAAGTGAATTTCAGCTATTTTTTTTTAAGGCACGGCGCATTTTGCCAATTTCAAAAGGGGCATGGTGCAGCACCATTAAAAAAAGTGCTAGAAGAAATAGTATAATTACAGGATTAATAAAAACTGCAAATAAGTAATTTCATTAGTTAGTAACACAAATAACAAATATTATTTGCAGCTCGTTTTGCATTTGTAGTTAGGAAAATTACTTTAAACCACCAAAATCTAAACTTACACACATGTATGTATAACCAAAAGAATTACGAAAATGAGTTAAACCCATTCATATAGGATAAATCTAAGTTAGCCACTTATATCTGAAATCCTCAAAATATTTAAGTAACAGCATTATTACCTCTCAGTGTGGATTATTAGCTTTCAATTCCCCCCCCCCCTGCTTTTTCAATCTCCAATTATTATTTTTTATTTAGTATATATGAGCTATAAAGTTAAAAACATTTGTTCAACCTAAACTGAAGAAGCTCTTGCTGAGTTTAGCATTTTTATACCAATTATTTCTTTTTTTCTTATGCATTCATACAATTTAGCTTTGAAAATATGTCATTCTTTCATTCTTCTTTAACTTGAAATTGCTATTAATTACAATTTATTCTTTTACTGGTAGAAATGTATTACACTTGCTATGTGTAATTTTATGTAAAATAATGCATAAATTGATTACCTAAAGGAATTTATGACATTGCAAATTATATTACATTTAAATATCATTTTTAAATGAAACCACTTTAATTTGGATAAAAACTTAAAAACAATGTTTTTTTATAAACTCAACTGTTTTTAATTTTTTACAATACTCATTAACAATTATTACAATTGAAAAACTAAGAAACAATTATTTAAAGTTCTTTTCTTGTTTATTCATAAGTCAAAATACCTGTAGAAACTTTCAAATTATGTTTATGTTAGATTTTAATACTTTTGACATTTTAAACATTTAGAAAATTTTGATTTAAATCAATGATTTTTTTTTAAAAATCGGTTGATTAAAATCATGATTTTAATCGCTGATTTAAATCAACTGATTAAAATCGTTGACACCCTACCCGGAAGTTTTAAGATTTTATGCTTTTTAATTGCAATCCCCCCCCCCCCCCTTTACGGATCTCTAAAATATGCTCTCCCCCGGCGTCGCAGAAATCCCTCCCGTAGAAAATTACCTGTATCCAACACTGATGTGACCAAGAAAGAAAAAAAAAAATCCTTCCTTATACATCAATTCTGCCAGTAAAACAATTAAATTGGAAGAATAAATATAACGATTCAACCCGATCCCAAATCGTGGATCGACTGCGATTCTGCCCGCATCTAAAGAATCGTCTGCAAAATGATTCTACCCTGCATCTAAAGAATCATCCGCAAAACGATTCTACCCCGCATCTAAAGAATCAATCGTCTTGAAAACGATTCAGCCCGCATCTAAAGATCGACATCGAATCTGTGTGCTGAATCGATTCGCTATTTCTGATCCTACGTTATGGATGGAATCGATTCGTTCATTTTTTCTTGCTTTCTTTTGTATTTAGAAAAAGAAAAGTGTTGGATTCATGAAAAATTCCGATTACCGGTTTTCGAAGGATTTATAGGTTTAGAAGGTCTTGTCTGGAATACAATTTGACTATCTTTATAAATTGTCTGCCTATTTGTTTGTCTCTGACAAAAAAATTGTGGGCGGTCTATTTAAAGAACTAATGCATGGAATCTGTTGAAACTTCAGATTTAGTTAGACCTTCATATAAATTGGAGCTGATTACTTTTTGGTGAAAATCGCCCAGCAGGTGGCGCTGCTATGTTGCATTTTTCATGATTTCTGCATGATCGCTATCTCAAAAACAAATGCACGAATTTTTACCGAACTTCAGATTCAGTTAGACGTTGACGTAAGTTGTTGATGATTAGGTTTTGATGTAAATTTACTGGTAGGTGGTGCTGCTATGCTGCATTTTCCCCGATTTTCGCAACAGCTCTATCTCAAGAACTAATGCACTGATTTTCATCAAACTTCACATTCAGTTAGACGTTGGCATAAGTTGTTGCTTATTAGGTTTCGGTGTAAATCACTCAACAGGGGGGCGTTGCTATGCTGAATTGAATTCAGCATTTTTCTCTGGGAGGGGATTTCTGTGGCTCCCGCGAGGGGCATTCTAGACTTCAGATGAGGGGAGGGGAACACCCCCCCCCTGAATTTAACACGTTTTTCAGGATTTACACGATTTTAGGGATCATGTCTCTAGAACTAATGAACGAAATTTCATCAAATTTAACATTCCGTTAGACAGTGTCATATGTTGTTCCTGATTAGGTTTACATGCAAATCGTATAACAGGTTGCACCGCTATGCTGCTGTTTTCAGCAAATTTAATTCAGACATTTTTCTCCGGGAGGGATTTCTGCAGTTCTGGAGAGAGACATTCTAGAGTTCTGGGTTTTTGTTCCGGATTTTTGAGAAGAGTTTTGTCCATTAAGCAAAAAATCTATCTCAAATCTTCCTGGGGGACATTTCAGTGTTTCGGGGGGATGTCCTCCAGTACTGAATTCAACACTGTTTTTCAGAGTTTACATGATGTTAGCGAGAATATCTCAAGAACTAATGAACAGAAATTAATCAAACCTAATATTCAGTTAGACAATGACATAAGTTGTTCCTGATTAGGTTTTCGTGTAAATCATATAACAGGCTGCACTGATATACTGCATTTCACATGTTATTCGAGATAGCTATATCTAAAAACTAATGCATGGAATTAATTCAAACTTCATATACTGTTACACTATCACATAAATAGATCCTTATTAGGCTTGGATGTATACTGCCCAACAGATTTCGCTTTTATGCTCTTTGAATATGGAAGGGAATTTCTGTTGCAGACATCTAAGAGGGTGTGGGCCGAAATTCAATTATTGTTTGAAAAATGCATTCTTTTAAAATGTACATATTTCAACAAACCTATACTTTTTAATCCTCATGATGGCCATAGGTTATCATTTAAATTTGACACTGTGATAGCTAATTTTGGAGTTTTAACATGTTTGAGATAGAAGAAAGTTTTGGTATTGGCACATTCGACTACTTTATCTTCAACTTTTTAAGGAAAATGAAAATGACATTACCTTTAGAGACATCGATTAAATCGAGTTCGCCATAGTATCGATTAAATCGATTAAAAAAATCAAAATCGCCCATCACTAATACAAACCCTTTCCATGCTATTTTTTAAAAGAGAGTTCTATAACATTATGGATTGGATTTCCCAAAAAGTTAATTTAAGAAAAAATAAAAAGCATACGTAAAACATATAGTAAAAATGACTATTTACTTGACATTTTTATTTAAAAGAAAAAAAAAAAGACATATTACTTAAAATCCAATCACAAATTTTTTGAAATGTACTTTAAAGATCACTCCCCCTCCCTCAAAATAAATAAATAAATAAATAAATAAAATTGTCGTTGGGGGGCCATCGTAATACTGACCCATCATGGATATAGATAATATAAAATATGAAAATAAAACATGTGATTTTTGCTAAGCATTGTAATTGTACCATGTTACTTTTATTCATAATTTAATTTATTTGGACTTCCTTAAATATAATTAATATAACCCCTTAAGCTAATATTACTTTTTGTTGCATTAAAATATCTCAATTTGTTGATTTTCTGTAAGCAAGTAAACGCTATTGGTTTACAATGGAAGTCCATGGGAATTTGGCGCAATATAAGAGATACCACCAATTTGGTGTTACTTTTGGTGACTCATTTTGGCTGCCAAATTTGGCGATATATCGCCAAGTTCGCAACAAACTTGGCGGAATTTGGCGACAGAACAGAGTCCCCCCTATGTTAAACCCCTTTATAGGTATGGAGAGGCAATGCTTGACATTTACAATAAGCCATTATTGGCATTTAATCTTTATTTTGGCGATAGTTTTTTGGTCGGTTGGATAATCGAGTAGTACCGAATTGCATAAAAGAAACATCCTTATAACTCGAAAAATTATAATCCTATTAACTAACAGTTTATTGCATCGGATTAAGTGTCTCATTTCCAATTACAGTATGGAACCATTTATCCGGAAACCAGTAAATCAGAAAACCAGTTATCCAGAATGATATTTCTGACAGACTTATTTCAGAATCTTTGCAGAAAAAGGTGTCGCACACTGCCAGTTTGACATAGGCTTTGCTTGAAACAATTGTATAATTTGATGACAACATCTAGTATTTGAAATGAAAACATATTTAAATGTATTTTAGATGTTTTAATTTTTATGCAGAGGAAACAGAAGAATTTTTGTTCCTAAGGGATTCCTATAAATTACCTTCTTTTAAACCCTGGTGAACTTTTGATCTTTCTTGCATTGATTTTTAATCCAAGTAATTTAATAATTTAATATCAGAAATAGTTCTACAGCCACACATATTCCCCAAAACTTATCAAATGGATGCTGCTTTCATGCACAACCAGTTAACCAGAAAAACCAGTTATCCGGAATACATCTGACCCCAAGCATTCCGGATAAATGGTTCTGTACTGTAAAATATATCTTTGAACTGAAATTTGAATGAAATACAGGGTCATGAAAAATCGAAGAGTGTGAAAAATAGAATTACAAATATCTCGGCAACTAATTATCCGATCGAGTTCATTCATGATGCAAAATTTATGTTTTTTTTTTTATTGTCTTTTATATTCACTCCTTCAAATAAACAATTTCGAAAATTTTTGTATACATTTAATCAGAACGAATATTTCAAGAGCCCGAAAAAAATAGTTCCGGTTAATTGAGGTTACTGATATTCAATAGGCTTCTTCCCATTATTACTACCTAAGTACACACTGAATTTCAAGTCTCTATCTCAATTTGTTCGGGAGATAGAGCATTTACAGACAGACACACACACACACAGACGGACGGACAAATTTTTTTCTCTAAAAATATGTTTTTCAGAATCTCCAGTGTCTGAAACGTGTAAATCCGTCAAAAAAATTTTTTTTCGATTTTTACAACGACTACAAGACTTACCCTATACTACGTATGATGGGTAAGTAAAAAGAAAAGAAATAAAATACAGTGTCAAAGTATTTACTGATGATTTTTTAGCATTTTGATCATGAAAAAACACAAACTCAGAGAAAGGAATTTAAAAATTGCAACTCTCTTATATAGTTAAAGGGAAATATATCTCTCTATTCTAAAAAAAAAAGTAACCAACGCTGTCACTGCCGCTGGTTTTGAATTTTTTGTGACAGGAGGTCTTTCTTCGTTAATATTAAGAAAAATATTGCATACAAAAATATGAAAATAGGTGGTATTATAGAGAAATGTTTGATAAACATGATGATGCAGACAGTTTTCAAATCAAAGAATTATTTTAACAGATATTTGATGTTGAAGTTGGTCAAAATTATTCCATTAAAAAAGTCCTTCCGGCCAGTGCTGGGAGGAAGAGGTAGCTTTCATATTCCTTATTTTAAAAAAGCCAACTTATATCATTCAAACACACGAAGCTCAATTTAGTGGAAACCGAATATAGGAGATTCAATACTAATTTTAATCAATATAATGAATGAGAATTTCGCAAAATTAGTCAGCTTTATCCAAGCTGCTTTTCTTTAAAGTAACTTATATTTGGCTGCCAAATTCGGCGATTTCTTAAAGTGCCTGCCATTTTAAGACAACATGGTGGATGAGGCTAACCAGTGAACTTGGTCCAGACATTAGTAATTGCTGTGCACATACTCACTCACATCGGAATCGGTTGATATATACGAGTGCTGTCGCATGCAAAAAATCAGATTTTTCAAAATGTCACCCACAATAGAAATTGAAACTGCTATATCTGAGCCATTTTTTAAGATAAAGACAAACAAAAAATGCTCCTGAATCCTTATATCAAGGTCAAATACTTAAGAAAGAAACTTTTTTCAATTTCTAATTTTTTTGCACCTCACTTTAAATATATATATATTTTTTAATTTAATGGCCGTCATTTTGAAACAAGATGGCTGATGAATCTGGCCAGCGAACTTGGTCGAGGTATTGATGTATACTATCCACATGCCTTCTTACATCGAAATAGGCGAATACGTGTGTTATCGCGTGACAAATACAAGATCGTTTCAAAATGCTAGAAATTAAAAGTGCTATAATTCAACCATTTTTTAAGATATACACAAAAGAACAAATTTTCAGAAACAAAAACTGCTCCGGAATCTTTGTATCAAGGCCAAACACATAAAAATAATCTTTTTCATTGTCCAATTTTTTAATACCTCATTTTAAATTTTAAATTTAATTTTTTTTAAATGGCAACCCTTTTGAAACAAGATGGCGAAGAAGCTGGCCAACGAACTTGGTCGAGACATTGGTATGTACTATGTACAGACCAAGTTACATCCAAATCGGTTCATAAATACGCCTGTTATCGCGTGACAAAAATCAGGACGTTTCAAAATGTCAGCCACGCTAGAAATTCAAAATGCTGTAACTCAGCCATTTCTTAAGATATAGGCGAAACAAAAACTGCTCCCGAATCTTTTTATCAAGGTCAAACACATCAGAAGTAAATATTTTTTCAATTTTCAAGTACCGCATTTCAAATTTAAATTTTTCTTATAAATTTAAATGGCCGCCATTTTTAAAGAAGATGGCGGATGAAGCTGGCCAACAAACCCGGTCGAGACATTGGTATGTACTATGTATAAATGAAGTTACATCCAAATCGGTTCAAAAATACGCCTTTTATCGCGTGACAAAATTCAGGACGTCTCAAAATGTCAGCCACGCTAGAAATTCAAAATGCTGCAACTCAGCCATTTTTTAAGATATAGACGAAACAAAAACTGCTCCGAAATCTTTGTATTAAGGTCAAATACATAAGAAAAAATATTTTTCCATTTTCAATTTTTTGTTACCACATTTCAAATTTAAAATTTTTTTTAAATTTTTAAATGGCCGCCATTTTGAAACAAAATGGCGGATGAAGCTGGCCAACAAACTCGGTCGAGACATTAGTATGTACTATGTACACACCGAATTACATCGAAATCGGTTCATAAATACGCCTTTTATCGCGTGACAAAATCCAGGACGTTTCAAAATGTCAGCCACGCTAGAAATTCAAAATGCTATAACTCAGCCATTTTTTAAGATATAGACAAAACAAAAACTGCTCCGGAATCTTTGTATAAAGGTCAAATATATAAGAAAAAAATATTTTTCCATTTTTAATTTTTTGGTAACCCATTTCAAATTTTTAATTTTTTAAAAAGTTTTAAATGGCCGCCATTTTGAAACAAAACGGCGGATGAAGCTGGGCAACAAACTCGGTCGAGACATTGGTAAGTACTATGTACACACCGAATTACATCGAAATCGGTTCATAATTATGAGAGTTACAGTGTGACATAGGTCAGATATATATATATATATATATATCAATTTTGAACGGCGGGTGGTTTCGGGGTCTGGGGGTCATGATCGATGAAAATATACCAAAATTTTTTGAAATCGCTTTCCTCCGAACGGCTGCAATAGGTAGCTTTTTGTAATGACCTAAAACTTTGTAGCTACCTAAAACTGTTATAGGAGCAAAAACTATACATAGAAATTTTTAGATCATTTTAGTTCCTGGTGTGCAGACTGCATTTATTTTTTTAATTTGACTCATTTTTTGAGGTTTTATTTCCATTTTAAATTTAAATGTTCAGCATTTCGAGAGATATTTTTTACAACTTTTAGAAAAAGGTTTTATTTTAAATTACTGCCAAATTTAAAAACAGTGCAAAGAATAATATTTCCTTCAAATTAAAAATTTATTTACACAAGACTATTATAAACAGAAAAAAACTTTCAAATGAGAATTAAAGGATTACGTATTAAAAGCAGAAAAATATTGATAATTGTCATAAAAACTGTATTATTACATGAATTTTAAAAGAAAAAGAAAATTGTAAAATAATAAATTCATTTATATGCTTTAAAAGGCATAAATGCAGGAAATTACATCATATTTAAAATTGCCAAACCATAATATTTCAAAAGAGTTTAAATTTAAAAATATATTTGCGCAAGACATTTATTTCATATTTTGAGATAATCTTTTGAAACTAATCTATATATATATATATATATATATATATTACGCTATTGTATGTGGCACAGAAATAGTGATTATTTGTTAATTCAGACCTGCCAACCTTTGAAAATGAGAAATCGTAGCACACAAAATTTTAATTAATCTGGAGATTGGTTGGTTGGTTTTTCGTGTTTCACAGCCATCTTTTGACATTAGTAAAAGGAACAAGGTTTCTGTCTTTCAACTCAATATAATTTTCCTCTGAAAATTTTTATACGATTTTTAGAGTTTTCGCAGCGTTTTTACTTTCTTGTATCTTCAATAGAAGAAAGTATATTGTAATCGAAATTTTTTTCGACTTCTGGTTTTCGACTGATTTACACGTTTTAGGGGTCAGAGATCACAAAAAAAACATGTTTATACTTAATGTTTGTCTGTCTGTCTGTCCGTGTGTCGCCATTGTACCATCAAAAATTGTATGAAGTTATGCATAGAATTGAACCAAATTTTTATTTTAAGTTTTTGGCTATGGCAAGCAGGTCCTCCATTAATTTGGAAAAAATCCGCTGGTAGGGGGTGCTGTAATAGCGATTTTTGTGCATTTTGAATATTGTACCATCGAAAAGTGTATCAAGTTATGCATAGAATTGAACCAAACTTTTTGTGTATGTTTGTGGCAATAGCAGGAAGGTCCTCTCTGAATTTGGAACAATTCCGCCGGTAGGGGGCGCAGTAATAGCGATTTTTGAACATTTTGAATATTGTACCATCAAAACGTGTATGAAGTTATGCATTGAATTGAACCAATTTTTTTGTATATGTTTTTGGCCATGGCAAGAAGGTCCTACCTGAATTTGTAAAAATCTGCCAGTAGGGGACGCTGCAATAACGATTGTGACGTACTCCACTCAGTGACCGATCACAGGTCCGTTTTCCCGAGATCGTCAGGCATCGGATGTGACATTGACCAAGTGATTGGAAGTCATGTGAGGGGCGTTGCCGGCAGACAGGAAATACTATTCATAGCTTGGAATTCAGTTGAACGATAGCTTAGCTTTGACAATGTCTTGTGTCTGTACGTGTTGGTGCTTCGGGAAGACGATGGCTCACGTTTTTAAATGTTTTTATTACTGTATTTTATTTTTAAGATGAAGTGGGTGGCGTTTTATAGATAATGTTTCCCGGTGTTTAGCTCTGGTCATCTACGCTTTTTTAAGAAGAAATGTTTTATTACACGTGTTGGTTTCTTGCAAGTTAAAGCGCCTATGGCTTAAGATATTGGTGCGGTTTCATTCAAGTGTGTAAACAGAAGATAGACGAACTACCACCGTTCGCTTGGCTTTTTAGTATCCAGTGAGGATGTGCCTGGAAGACGTTTGTGTTGTGAAGTTCAGTCTATTGGAATTGGGAAATGTGCCTGCTGCATGTTTTTCAGATAATATTTTTCTCTTTTTATTCCTATTTATTCAAATAGTCTGACTTTTATTTACAGTTAATACTCTCTCTCCTTTTAAGAATACATCTTTAAGTTCCAGACATTACGCTGGTTTTACTTTTTTGGAATCTTGCCAACTTTTCTTTTAGAGAGCTGTAGGATTACAATCTGGTTTCCAAGAGACCAGGGTTTCCCCGTTTCGATGCTACGGATAGGTTGTGATAGAAGTTTGTCCGAAACACACGCAACAGTGGATTACCGCGCGGTGTATTCGACACTATTACGACTTGTAGTATCGTGATATTTGTGATTCCTAGGAAACTCTTATCAGATGGATTTCACTAGGGAGTTTCCATTTAGGCTTGCTGCAGTTCGGAAATCCACTTATCATTAACTTTTAGTTAATGTCTTGCTTCTGGTCTTTAGTTTACTCTTGAGTGGCAGTTGAGGGTATCTGAAGATTTCAGTTAAGCTAATGTTGATAAATAAGTTGTGCTTGCCTTTATATGAAATCTTTTATATAGGAGAAGGGAGATTGAATTTAATTAAGTAATATAATCTTTTCCATTATTTTATTTTTCTTAAACGTCAGTAATTAATATTGTTACCTGAGTTGAACTGGATTAAGTTTACATTTTCCTTAATATTTAATTGAAATAAATTTATATTTTGCTTTTGAGATAAATACCTTTTCGAAATTAAACTTTACTTTCATTTTAATCAGTTTTAAAATAAAGTACATAGTTTTTGATTAAAGCTTAAAATTTATTAAGTTTAATTACAGTTTTTATAATTAAAATAAAATATGATTTCTTTGAAATAATATATTTACTTTCTGGTGCTCCGGTTCATGTCTCAAGCATGTTGATATAGAGTCATAGAGAACTTATGTCGGTACAGATGTCATATTCGCCCCATATTGGCACGATTTTTTTAGGTTGCCAATTTGGCGAAAACATCAACAGCATAAACAACATAATCCGGGTTACCACATCAAACAAAATAACGACACTTTGACGCAAGTTAAGTACCTGTTGCCTATATGATATTGGCGACAGAAAAAAATCGTGCCAATATGGGGCGAATATGACATCTGTTCCCTTATGTCATGTGTTTGAAAGTTTTATTCTATTTTTTAATGATTTTAATTTTTACTTTTGTTTTATTTAAATGTTTTAATAAAATTGTTATTTGTTTGAACTTGGTTTGGTTTTCTTTAAATATTCTTTTACAGATAGTTTTATATTAGTTTATCTCATCATCTGTAGTTAATAGATTTCAGGGCAGACACAGTCAGCAAATGTTTCCATTTGCATGTTAACTCTCAGTTTAATGACTTTCAGGAGTAATTAACCTTTGGTTATTACTTTCAACTAGTTTTTTTTACATTTGTAAAAGGAGCCTGGTTTCAATTTTTTAGCTCAGTACAGTAAATTTTGACGGAATTCGCGATTTTTTTCCCGCCATCATTTCAGGATATTCAAAAAATTTTTCCCACAATCGTAATTCACATTTTCCTATCACGATTCCTTGTTGAAATCCACACTTTTTACCATGAACTTTTGATGAAATTCGCATTTTTTACACAATCCTTTGACGAATTTTGTGTTTTTTTACCACGATCCTTTGACTAAATTAGTGTTTTCTTTCTGCGATCTTTCGGTGAAATTTGCGTTTTCTTACTAATCTTTCGACGAAATTTGCATTATCTAACTGATCTTTTGACGAAATTCCTGTTTTCTTTCTGCGATATTTTGACAAAATTCACGTTTTTACCACGATCCTTTAACGAAATTTATTTTCTTCTGCGACCAGTTGACGAAATTGATTTTTTACACGGTCATTTGTCGAAATTCACGATAGTTTATCGCAAATCGTGCGATTTTGCATACTATTTCAAACCTTGCCACTCAAGGAACCCCATCCAGAATTCTTAAAATGGCACCCTTGTTTCTAAGGAAGGGAAATCCTGTATAAATATTTACAGAAACATGATTGGAGTGTTTTATGTTAAGAAATTTTTTTTGAAGCCCAGAATTTTTTTTTTTCATGAGCATTTTTTAATGTCCGAATTTTCAAACTAATGACCAATTGATTAATGATGCGGGATAAAAATCACAACTAGAAACAAAAAATGCTTTTGTGTTTTTTGCAAAAAATCGTAATTTAAGACCGATTTTCGTAGCATCGTAGTTTATAGGTCCAAATCGTAGCAGTTGGAAGGTATGGTTGTTTAATGGCAACGCCCGAATGAAACGCAACTCATTGGTTATTAAACAGCATTTAATGCATCTCCATACCTACATGGGGGTTCCATAAGAGGACCCTATTCTGTCGCCAACTTGGCAATATTGCTAATATTTTGCCAAAACCCATAGATTTCCATTGTAAACCCATAGGGTTTACTAGCTTACAGAGAATCAACAAATTGAGATATTTTGAACCAATCAGCCAATGCAGATGTTATTGAAGTGCCTACAAGAGTCTCATTGCTCTTGTGTTGAGAATTCTAAGACGGCGCAAATAATATTTCCTTTCTAAAAACAAAAGTATTTTCATGTGAATTAAAAAGGTAATGAAACCTTTGGTGAAAGTTACGTCAGATTTAAAATGATACATTTAAAATGTCTTATTTAAAAAAAACTTTCTTATAGTGTTGTTAAAAAATACCAATAGACAAAGACTCTGTTTACTTAAATCATTTTATATTAGCTTATTTGCACATGTTTCACTGATCTGATTTAATCAAAAACGAAAACAACCCATTAACAGGGAGATTAGGGACGCACCGAATAGTGATTCTGGCCGAATACCGAATATTTGGCCTACAGGCTAAGCGAATACCGAATAGTAACTGTTAGGCCGAATAATTTTATATTTAAAGGTTAGAAAGGCATTAAAATGTTAATTTTTTAGACAATTTTAAATAATATTTAATACAGAAAATAACATTTGGATAAACAAGAGCTTTTTAGAAGTAAACTTTATACTAAAAAAAAAAAAAAAAAATCTACTTTGAGTTATTTAAGAATGAGATAGTTATAAAACTTTTTTAATTAATAAAATTTTAAATTTCATGGCTTCTTACTGCGAATTAAAACAAATGAATATTTTCTTAACTTCTAAAACAAACATTTTAAAATTAAAGAGAAATTGTAAAAAAATTTGGAAGAAAAACTTCACAGGATCATATACTGTTTATTTGTCAGGAAGAGACTAAAGTAAAAATAAATAATTAATACAATCTATTCAAATGGTAGCAACTCAACACGGTAATTTTTAAATGCATCCTAGATCAATGTTTTTGTATTTAAATATGAATCTCTTTATTTAATTGTTCTGAATATCATTATAAGTTGACAGTTAAAATTAGAAGTTGTATAAGGTTTTTAAAAATGTTTAAAAGGTTTTTTTAAGTATTTGGTTCAGCTGAATAGTTTGATATTCGGCCAAACCGAATATTAGGTAAGATGGTCAAATACCGAATATATGGTAGATCCCTAAGGGAGATAGCCATTATTTTTTTTAATTATAATTCATTCTTCCAAAATTTTTATTTTTAAAGCTGATCAAATTTGCATGCTTTTAGAGTTTGCAGTGTCTGAACGGGGGTTGGCGAGCGTAGCTCGTAGGGAGCAGAACCCCCTCGTGCAGTAAAAAGTACTTTTCACATATTTAAAGTATTGTTTCTTTCTGCGACTTCACCAGAATATGTTAAGGATGTCGAAACACATTCCAAGTAAAAAATGGGAAAACAGTTGTCTTGGATTAAAAATAATTGTAAATAAAAGCATTTTATCTGCCTGTGGCAACCCTGCATATACTTTTCTTTTGATTACGTAATATGAGTTGACTAAAATAGACATACTTTGGCTCCCTTTTTATCCCCCTCTGTTCGCACTCCCAGCAATCTTCGTAGAAGAAAGTATGATATTTCTAATTCTGTAAAAATTTCAGGCAGTGCACCAACCGCCCCTAATACTTGACCAACCATCCGATCAGCACGCGACAATGTTGGGTCGATCTTTGTTCCTACACCTAAAAATAAGAGAAAAAAAAAGAGATACAAAATAGTTTATTTTCATGACTAGCACACTTTTAACACTAAATAAAGCAATGCCAATATGTCAGTTAAAGCGAATATTGAACACATCCTACCTATGAGACCACCAGGTACTGCATACATTAGATCGTTTTGTTCAGCAAACAGGGAGACGATTCTGGAATGAATAGGTTTACACATAAGTTTGCCCTGATCATCTTTTTTAACTATACCAGGACGAACTTCAATTTCTTGTCCAACCTAAAAACAAACCAAAAAATAAGAATCAATAAAATAACCATAATAATAATTCATTGTTTCTTTAAATGCAATTTTTTAAAGGAACTTTTTTAATGGCTACAGTATTTGAACACATGAAATTAAATTGTGTAACGATGCTTCACTTTCATTTAAAAAGAAAATCTAAGCAAATTCAAAGCGCACAGCAATCTGATAAAGTATATTTACATATATTTCAATTACGAAATCATAAACAAAAGTATAAAGGGGAAACAATGACAGTAATTACCAAAAGGTAAATTACTGAAGGTAATAATAAGGTAACAGAGTTATAACGCATATGGAGTGTATATGCTGTAACTGTTTGCCAAGAAACTTAATTGATAAAAATCAAATAATGTAATGTTCAGATATATAAGAGAGTATATTGAAAGAAAAACCAAGTAACTTTAAAAACAAATCACAACTTTATTAAACAGATTTAAATAAAACAAAAGTAAAATTTAAAACATTAAAATAAAACTGGATTTGTAAACATGTGACATAAGTTCTCTAGTTAACACTAGCATAATGCAGGAAACATAACTCTGTATCAATGTTTACTAAAAATGAACTAGAGCACCAAAAAGCAAAATTTTTTCAAAGTAAAAATATTAAAAGAAATTATATTTTCCTTTGACTGTAATAACTTTAAATTCATTTAATTAAAGATGTTTAACTTTATTTAACTCTCAATCAAAAAAATATAAGGCTTAACTAGAAAGTATATAATATTAAAAATAAATGTAAATTAACTTATATCAATTATTGAAAATATATTAACTTAAACCAGATCATCCTGAAATAACATATAGACAAAGTGTATTTTATGCACCAACGTTATTGGAAAACAAATAACTAAAGGGCATTTCATTTATTTAAATTCAAACCTTTTCTCTCCCTATAAAAGATTTATTCAAAGTCAAGGGCAACTTCAATTACATTTAAATGTCTAATTAGAATCTCCAAACACCTCACACTGCCACTAGAAGTGCTATATTGGAGAACTGAAACGAGAAATAAATGAATCCACTAACTATAGCAAGCCTAAACAAAAAACCCCTAGCGGATACCGGCTGATAAGGCTTCACAGAAATTGTAAAGATCCTGATACTACCAGTCAACGACAATTTCAAGTACTCAGCATGGTTAACCAGAAAATGTGAGTCTCAGACCGCTTTTGCCATAACCGAGTTGTAACACCAAGATGGGAAGAATACTCCCTGGATCCTTTTGGAACCAAATTACAACCCTAGAGAATGCAATTCATTTTAAAAGTAAAGTTGGTTAGATTTATTCAAAAAGGAAAATCTAGATTACTATCAGGAACTAATGTATCTTAAACAAAAAGAGAGAATAGTAACTGCAAAGAAAAACAATCTATTTCAAATATAAAACAAGTCGGAAATTGCTCGTCAAACGTGGCAAATGAGGTGCGTTCGTACTATAACTAGTTTTATAATTATTTTTTGTACCCCATATTGTACTGAATGTATATATTTTTTAACTTCATAAGTGCATAGTTTATAACATCATTAAAATGCACTTGCAATAATTTTTTTCCCGTTCCCCGTAATGTAACGGAAAACTTTTGACTGTCCCTGTAATTAAACTATACATCCGATTTTCATAAAATTAGAAATGGCTCGACAAAATTTTGCAACAATTATATATTCAAATTTTCAGACCATTCGGAAGGCTGTAACATCATTAAAACGCACATGCAATATTTTTTTCCCATTGGCCGTAATGTAACGGAAAACTTTTGACTGTCCCTGTAATTAAACTATACATCCGATTTTCCTAAAATTTCAAATGGCTCGACAAAATTTTGAAACAATTATATATTTAAAATTTCAGACCATTCGGAAGGCTGTAACATCATTAAAATGCATTTGCAATAATTTTTCCCATTGGCCGTAATGTAAAGAAAAACTTTTGACTGTCCCTGTAATTAAACTATGCATCCGATTTTCATAAAATTTGAAATGGCTCGACAAAATTTTGCAACAATCATACATTTAAAATTTCAGACGATTCGGTTGGGTAGGTTTTGCTCTGTTATATGCGGACAGACAGACAGACGGACGGACTGAACGACGACTATAGGTGCTACGTATTTATATAATTACGAACGCACCTAAAAACCCCCCATCTGAAACATGTCACTGGTAGGCTCTTCTGCTATATTATGAAACAGAACTTCTCAAACTTGCATATCTCCAGGTATAAAATTAAACCACTAAACATGCTGATGAGAGTTCTTAAATTTTCATACTAACAAAAATCTTCCATTACACTAACAACCGGAGTAGCACATTTACTTTTACAACATTCCCATTTATTAAAAGATAAAAGAAACCACTACTTTATTAAAATACCAGCTGTAGAAAATGATTAAAACTTATTCAGCTTTTTCATCTTACTTCATAACGATGGAACAATCTAAGAAACAAATGGATGCCTTGCAGCCAAAACACGTACACAACACCTCACAGGCAAAAGCTATGAATGAACTTCTAACGATATAAATAGGTCTCTCCCTCCACTAACAATGCCAACTCACGTGACTTCTGATTACAGAGCCAAACGCCACGTCTGGCATTTAGCGATCTCAGGAAATGTGGACCAGTAATAATCAGACACAGGTGAAAGGTACGTTACTACAGACATACTACCCCATCTATCAATGGCTGTCATAACTTGGCAGATTATGCGACTGTCATGCTGATGTTTGTAGAATGAGATGGTCTAAGGAAAAGTAGAACTTTACTGCCGTGAGACAACGCGATGCAGACAGAGTGTGATAAGTAAGTAAATATCTACAACTGAGAAAGTTATTTATACTGAAGTGAAACAATGTAAAATAAAGATATTATATTTATTAAAAGCTGATATTTAAACACTGAAATAAAGATAATGAAAGTGTTTAAATTGAAACTTAAATATGCAAAGGTAAATAAAGTATTTAACCAGAATTTAGAGATAACTTTATAAAAAAAGAAAGATTAGAGGTAATATGTTGAAAGAAAAGGGTGAATGGAATGATAAGAAAATATAGGATACATTTCCTGACAAACAATACTGCCATAAAATTATATGGATCAGCAGTTATGTTTCCTTCCAACAATCAATTTTAGCCTTTCTTGATAAAGACTTTTACATACAGTGTGTCCATAATTAAACGACTCTACTTTGAAGTTGTCTACAGACAAAATTATTGTTCATAAAGTTGTGAAATTTTGTAAAAGACATAATAAAGAGATAGGAATTTGTTTAAACAAAAAAGTTCACCACCAGAGGGTGAGAATAATCGTCCTTGGAATAAAGTCTTGGAATAATGCTACCACATGTTCTACCATTTAAGCTACGAGGACGATACGCAGACTAGCATCTCTCACTCACATGTTTATACATGGGTTCCGGTTTGATTCCCGGCTTGGACATTTTTCACTCTGTTGGTTCTACGCTTAGTTAGCAATGTGATAAATCACATATTAAATATTCAATAATTTCAATGCTAAAAATTAATTAATAATTATATATATGTTCACCGATGCTGGGTTTATTTGTGTCTCATGTTTCGCCGCAGGATTGTGTGCTCATATAGACTATTCCATCTTATGCTGCAGTTGCAGCCTTACCAACATAAGTGAGAGATGCTAGGCTGGGTATCGTCCTCGTAGCTTAATTAGTATAGCTGTTAGCCTACTCCTTGAGACTCATATAAGTAACTTTATTTAAAAGTGTGCTTACCTGTTTCATTTAACTCAATCTTATTTCAATCCATTTTTTTTTTCTCACTTTTATTCCTAAAAGAGCTCATTTAATTAACCAGGTTTTATTTCCTTTTGGCTATTATTTTTATCCATTCCATCTTCATTCTGTTCCTCTTAAACACCGATTAAGTCTGGTACGTGAATTTGGAGAAAGGGATTTAAAGTTAATAAAATAAGCTATTTAAATTGGCAACGTTTAAGAAATTGAAATAATTGAATTAATAAAGTTAAGTTAAAATCTTAAAGGTATGAAATCCCTCTGTCGAAAGACACATAACGACCGGAAAGTAAAGTGGAGTAACATTACATTAAAAGAAAAGATCTTTGAAGTATATATAAGTTGTAAGCCATCTATTTAATTTTAAAAATATTTTTTAAATTACCTTTTTATATTTGTAAAAGTAAAGAAAATAATGAGGACACTCACCCGTATATGATATGTTGACAAAGAACACCACAATTTACATAACACACTTATTTTTATTTTACACACCTAAATTAATTGAACATTTACCATCTGGATCCAGCGTTAATTATTAATCAAATATGATTATTTTATTCAATAAAATAAAAAACATTGAAAGAATATCTCAAGTAAGAACAGTTGTAATTGTGACAATTTCTTTTGTAACTATAGGCAGTAGAAGAAAATCTTAAATAAGAACAGTCATAATTGTGATGATTTTTCGTAATTATTATAATAAAGTCCACTGAAAATAAAGTGCACTATAAAAATCCTTTTAACATAATTGTAAAGTTGAACTTGTTAGATATTCAATTTGAGAATGATTATTGTGATGATTTCTTTGTGACTATTGTTCAAAAGTTTGTAAAAGGCAAAATCCACTATGAAAATTCTTTTAAGTCAACCATAAATCTGAAATTGATGGAAATCTTACTTCAGAGCGATGAGCAATATTTACAAGACGTGTTAGACGAAAAGACCCTGGTGGTTAGTTGCTGTTAGTCAACTTTTTCAGGAAAATTCTTTAACATCAATTTACTGGTGTGAACTAAATTAACTGAAGAAGAATCTCTGCAGAAAAGTGATATTGAACGAACTTCCGATACGATTTCAGTCTTAAAAATAGAAATGAAAAATGAATATAATCAAATCATAAATTGCATGAAGATTGCTGAATGAATTATTTTACTTCTTTTCTAATAGAAGCGGGAATAAACGTTGAGTCAGGGCAGGCGTCACTTTCCCATTGTGCATCTTTATCACAGAACAACGATGTACAGTCAACTCTGTGAAATCCGCACACTTAGGGACTGAGGATTTTGTGGATTATACATTTTAGCGGATTATAGATCATCCCTTTGTTTACATTTTATTTTTTAAAGTCTGATAATAAATTAGGAACAACTATACAAGAATTACAATTACAATGGACAAGAAAAACATAATGCAACATTGGTTTAACAGATTTAATAATTAAGATTAAAGAAAAGTTAAATTATATAGAATTTTTACTGATTATTGATGTTTTGGTTTGTTGTCAATGATTTTTTTCTGTAGTCTATGAACACTTATTACTTCTTGCTCCAAGATAACATTTTGTAACTAAAGGAAATTTAAATATTTATATCCAATTTATATTTAAATATTTATTAACTGGAAAATTGATAACTGAAAAAAATATGTACCAAATTTAGCTTTTGAATTAAAATTTTACTAACAATTTTAATTGTTTACATTCCAACATGTAGTGCGAATAACAGATATTTGCGGATTATACATTGGTGGATTTTTTACAGAGTTGACTGTATTTCAATTGGTGAAGATGCTCATCCTAGGACAATGTACCGCTGGTTATTATTGGTTCGACTTTTTAATAAAAGATAGAAAATAAAATTAGATGATCACTATTCTAGATTTTTTTTATAACACCAGAGCTTCATCCAGACGCTGCCGTCGAATCAGAAAAAAAATTTTGAATCTCTCGGAGTGCCGCGATGGCCGGGGCTACGCACACCCTGAGAAATCAACCGTATTCACTCTTAATCCCTAGATGACTGACGAAAAACAGCTCTCAGCCTGAAAGAATGTCTAAGGTTTTGAAAATAACCAATCCGATGCATTCAAGTTCCCTGCGTCATCCGGGCACGAACTCAGTTGAATGAACTTTGCACGTGGGTGTCTCGCAACGGCACAGAGTTGTACGAAAAAAAATGGCGCAGATACGTATCCTTTTATCAATGGCAGACAGAATGCCTAGCGCCAACATTTAAAATGGAAAAACGCAGAAAACGTTAAATTAAATATCTCCCATATTTGTTGACGGATTTTTGTGCAACTTATATCAAATTAATCAGAAAAATATACTCTATCTATTGATTATAGGTTGAGCATGCAATATTAAAAAATAAAATTGATACGCGACTTTGGAGAAAGGGATTTAAGGTTAATAAAATAAAATTATTTAAATTGGCAACATATGAGAAATCGAAATAATTGAATTAACAAAGTTAAGTTAAAATCTTAAAGGCATGAAATCTCTCTATCCAAAGACACATCGACCGGAAAATAGAGTGGATAGACATTGCGTTAAAATGAAAATAGAATTAAAGCCATCTACCTAATTTTTAAGAATTCATTAAGTTGTTATATCATCTGTAAAATAAAGAAAGTAAAAAGACTCACCCGTATGATGTGTAGAGAAAATAGTACTCACAACTTCCAAACAATTAATTTTATTTCATATTAATGCAGACTTTAAAATATTTATTCAAAAATTATGTGCTTGGCCAAGCTGTATCTAAAATTTTTGTTAATCATTTAATTTACCAGTACAAAATAAACATATTAATTCTTTCTATTGTATTGACGATGAGAAGAACCTTTTAGTTATATGGAATAAATATTAAATTATACTTGAAGATTGTTTATGTGTTGAAAAGTTTACTCCACTGTCCTATATTGAAATATAAAGATCATAGACTTTAATATTGAGTTCTAAACAGTTCCTGCGGAATGAGAATGTTCAAATAAAGAACGTTGGATGATGGGAGTTAGCAGCACTCAGAATTGTAGATAGCAGCACACAGAGATCTTTCAGCTGTTCCAGAAGTTTGATGTTGGAGAATTTAAGTAAGATCGCTCCGCACCCCTTTTTAGAAAATTTGTTGATCACTAGAGTAGAGGCACATTATTCTTCTTAAATCAATTCCTTAATCGAGGAATAAGATTTTATAATTGAGAATGTAGTATTGCACTGTTATTAAATTTCACCACTCGTAAGTTGAAAGTAAAGGCCTATCTTCAATGATAAAATGATTGTTGATGACCGATGTTGTAGGATGCCACTTCTGGATATCTTATTTTCTCAATAAATGCTCAGGGTCTTCATTTTCAATGGTCTAAACTAATCACATAATTTGGCACTGGCATCTTCTTCAAATTCCATGCAGAAGCAGCGTTTTAAAAAACTAGTTGTTCAACCTATAGCCAAAACTCATTCTGAAGCTACGCCGAGCTCACACACCAACATCTGTCTGCTTAATCCCTAAAATGACAGACTCAAAACAGATCTCAGCCTGAAAGAATGTGTAAGATTTTGAAAATGACCAATCTGATGCATTCAAGTACCGCGCGTCCATCCGGGAACGTATGAGTTCAATGAACTATATGCGCGGGTGTCTCGCGATGTCACCGAATTGTACGAAAAAAATGGCGCAGAAATGCATCCTTTTATCAATGGCGGACAGAAAGCATCGCGCCAATATTTAAAAATAGGAAAATGCAGAAAACGTTAAATTAAATATCTCCAATATTTGTTGACGGATTTTGCTGCAACTTGTAACAAATTAATCAGAAAAATATATTCTATCTATTGACTATAGATTGAGCACGCAATATTAAAAAATAAATTATTTTTATTTTCGTTGTTTTAAACTTATAAAGAATGTAGAATCGCGATCTTTTCGGAAAAGTAAACACGAACATAAAACTTTGCTTACACATATTATTGTAATTGTTTAGTTTAATATATTTTAATGAATGATTGAAAGATAGAATTTAAGTTTGATTGAGGAAAATAAATAAAATTTAGAATAACTTTATTAAGAGGAAACTTAAATATTTTGAAGAGAATTTTCTAGATTTGAAGTTGAGTTTAAAATGAATAAATATTAATTTAAGATTGAGGAAGATAAATAAATAATAAAATTGAGATTATTTACTACTAGAGATGTTGCATTTTATAACAAAAATATTTTTATTTTCAATGTTTTAAACTTCTAAAGAACGTTGAATCGCGATCTTTTCGGAAAGTAAGCAAGAACATAAAACTTTGTTTATGCAGATTATTGTTATTGTTTAGTATAATAAGTTTTCATGAATGATTGAAAAAGATAGAAATTAACTTTGATTGAGGAAAATAAATAAAATTTAGAATATCTTTATTAAGAGGAAACAAATGTTTTGAAGAGAATTTTCTAGATTTGAAGTTGAGTTTAAAATGAATAAATATTAATTATAGATTGAGGAAGATAATTAAATAATAAAATTGAGATTATTTACTACTAAAGATGTTGCATTTTATAACAACGTCATATGTTTACATTCGGTTGCGTTCGATCATGAACGTCACTCCTTTTGACTGTACGTCACTCTTTTCCTCCAATCACGTATCGCGTCCTTGGGTTGCTGTATTTTCTCTTATAGTTTTGCTGTGAGGTAGGAGCTTGTCTACTCAACTTGTTAGATAGGACGGGAGAGGAAAGGGGGCGTTGTTGCTTTTGGATTTTGCCGGGTGTACGCGGGTATTTAAAGGTAATGATGTTTTGTTTTAGAGGGGAAGAAGTTTGTAGATTTGAGGAATGCTGGTCATTCGGTAAACACGGTTGAGCTTGTGACTTCGCAGGTGATTCTGTTCGCTAGTTGATAGCTGAAGTCGGATAAATGCTGTATGCTGATGGAATGGTGAAAAGCTATGAACTCTTTTCAATATGTTTTAAGCTGGCTGTTATGTCAAAAGTTTACATTAAGATACAGTTGAAGTTGTTTTGACGACTTTATTTTAGCGATAAGCTACATATATTTTAAGATTTTTTCCGAAGCACGAAAGTTGTTTTAGAGTTACTTATTGTTCAATGGTTGTTATTTAGTTTACATATGTTAGGTTTTAGACATTCGTAGGCTGATCACAATAAACAGCATTCTTCATTTTAATTCAAGATTAATGCAGAACCGGTGATTATTAGAACGTATTACGATATTTCATGAGAACTTTTGTTCTGAGTTAATGATGAATATCACACTGAAAACTATGGAAGTTGTGAAACAAATTCTTTTTCTGAACGTTTTTTTTTTTTTTTTTTTTGCAAAGATGCTGTAATTTCACGGAAGTCGTATTTTCCATAATCTCTTGCAAGGCTATTTGAAGTTGTTGTCATGTTAACTTAAAATGTTAGTTTTTATTAAAATAAGTTTAGCTTTGTTAACATGACTTACTTTGTTTTTACCCTCTCCAAGTCAACGGCGAAATACATGAAAAACGCCATTGCTTCTTGCTACCGGCATGCTATTTTTCCATAATACGTGATATCGTAGCGATCCAGAACTGTGATTGCAGTATCACTGGTGATTCGCTGTTCACGGCTGTCATTCGTACGTTTGACATCATGGCGCTGGGCATGAGATAAAAAGCATTTGACTCAATGGTGTTTTACGGTGTTTTGTAGTATTTTGTTTCTAGGAATGGCATCACTTAGTATGCAGAAATTCTGTACTTGTGTTTGTATAAATGACTGGACGAATTTGCCTTTCGCCGTAGCTGCGTGTTGTGAGCAGCTCTCGTATTTTTCTTTGTTATGGCGTAGTCAGGGATGTAGTGGAGGGTATACGGAGGTATACGCCGTATACCTTCTGGATTTTTTAAAGGAATACCGTATACCCTCTGTTTCTCAAGAAAGCTATAGTATATAGGCACTAGGGTATACGCTCCACCTTGAGCGTATACCCTCTGCTTAGAGCGCATACCCTCTGTTTTATTTACGACTACACCACTGGGCGTAGTAGCGATTAGCTACAATTGATGCTAGCACTATTTAAGTAACCTTTATTTAATGTTTATTTTAGTTTGTTTAGTTCAAGCACAGTCATGCTTGTTAAGTTTTCATCTTGTAAATATCATCACTTTTGTCATCATTAATAAATAGAATTGTTGGAATTTCTCTGCTTCTTCACTAAGCCTTCCACACAACTTCACGTTATTTTTAGACTTTAACTGATCTCTGCTGTAAAGATAAATTTTTATGCTATTAAAAATAGAGCAGAAGTAAAGCTTTTTCATTCTTCATTATACTATAAACTCTATTTGAACATGTGTCATCTCTCACGAATCATAATACTACTATAAAGTCATATTTTCTTCATTTAACATTGAATTGCCCTTACTGTGTTATTTATACAAGTTGCATTTTTGAAAAATGAATGTGGGTGTTTATTGCCGCTGAATGGTCTTGCCAGCCTTTAATTAAATCTTGTTTAATTATTATTAAACTTTGTTTTACGTTTAATTTATTTTTCTTAGTTTTAACTATGTCTGTAAATTATATATTTTTATTTATTGTTTAAAATAAACTTTCAGTAATTTATACAAGTTAAAACTTTTTCTTTACTATTGTCTATCTACCATTCACACTATAGGTCACTATATCGCCAATGTCATCATTTTTATTTAATTATAGCACTTCCACTATTTTGCTTCAATTTTAATACCTTTTTAGACCAGCTCCGGACTCTGGACCGGACAATAGCACTTGGAGCACTATTCCAAAAGGTAGGACTGGGCGATATTAGGATTTCTACATCGCGATGCATCACTGAGGCTAAACCGCGATGTTGCGATGCATCACGATGTTAGACTAGGTGTGGACCTCGTGATTAAACTATTGTTTTATTAAAAAAAAAAAAAAAAAAAAAAAAAAAAAAAAAATTATGGCAAGTCATAATAGTTTTCTTTTAATACCTAAACTTCAAAAGCCAACTGGGGAATACATATATATATTTTAACCAAGAAAGTTTTAAAAAGTAGTAGTGAAGGGGGATGCACTTCTCACTGTATCAACTGATAACATGAAAAGTGACCACCCCCCTTATTTTTTTCAAATAATTATTCTTCAAAACTTCAGATTTCTAAGTGATGGTGAATTTCGGGAGTGGCCTGGGTGGAAAATTTTCTCCTTAGAGCATTAAATTGTCTTTGATTTGCGAATTGATGCTTGGTAATATATTAAAACTGAAAATTGCTCCCCCCCCCCCCCATCTTTAAGATTTAAAAGCTTTAATTGTATATAAAAAAATAATCATAAATGTAAAGGATGTAAAAGGATTATCATATAACAACTTTAAATGGGATTTTGTTCAGAAAGTAAAAATGTGGATAAGAATATTATGTGTTTGATTTACAAAAACATTCAAACTAAATCCATAAAAAAGCAGCATTCCTTTATATTTAAAAAATAATAGAAATTAATATAAACTTCAAATTAATTACAAAATAAAAATTCAGAAGAGAAGGTCTCTTACTCCTACCAGCACCTAAGAATTAAAAAATTTGCAAGTTGATACTCCTTCCTTTTTATACAAGAAAATTTCCTGCAAAATACTCAATATTGAGGCATTGAGGTACTCAATATTGAATACTCAATACTGAGGTAAGTCTGCTAATAATTCATTTCATAATATTTAAAAAAATCACAAAATTATAGTAAAATTTATAGATCTATATGTTTGGTTTGAGAAAACATATATGTATAAGTAAAATAATAATTAATCTGATGGACGTAAAAGGATTATCACATAGTTACTTTTTTACAAATAAATAAAATTAAAGTAAAATGTATACACTGAGATGTTTAGGATAGAAAAAATATATTTGTACATAAAGAATAATCAATACTTTAAAGGATGCAAAAAGATTGCCATATAGTCACATCTTAAAAAAAAAGATCTTGTTTAAAAAGAAAACACAACAATAAAGCATAAAATTACTTATCACTTATCCTAGCACTCTCAGCCCTCTTTAAACTCAAATGCCAAATACTTTGCATATACTGATCCCCTTCTCCCTCCTCATCAGAATTTTTTTTCAAAATACCATGTACAAAAGTAATGAAATTTAGTGGAGTCTTAAAGAAGGGAAGGGTTGTAAAGGGGGAAGGGAAACTATAAAATTAGAGTGCACTTTATATCTTTAGATATTTAAGATTTAAAATATTAAATGTACAAAAAGAAATATTCACTAATTTAAAGGATGTAAAAAGATTATAAATACTTCCAGTTTTTTAAATTAAAATATAAAGTTCAATAAAATTAGAATAAAATTTATATATTTTGATTTTAAAGATTGAAAATATATATATGTACATTAGAAATAATCATTAATGTAAAGGATGTAAAATGATTGTCATATGATCTGATTACACCTAAATAAGATTTTGTAATGTGTTTATAAAGCAAATACTCAAATAATATTGAAGGGTTGTAAATTACAAAAACATTAAATCTTAATCATCAAAATTAACATCAAGGATTAAGTTACATTCTAAAACAGATTTACAAATCTAAGAATATTTATTTCAAATTAATTAAAAATACAATAGATCCTACAGTTTAAGAAAAAAGTTTTAAAGAAGTAATTTTTAATATTTAATAGAAAGACATTCTCAATCTTTATGATAATAAAATACTTTGTAGTTAATTAATAAAACTAAATTCAGTCTTAATTGATTTAAAACTAATATGAAGTAGTTTTGAATAAATAATTAAGAATAACACAATAATTCTGATTTTCTTAAAATATGTTAAAATATCATTAAAAAATAAACTAAAATAAAAATTCCTTATAAAAGATAAATTGATTTAAAAAAAATTAAAATTGATCATCACACCAAAATAAACAAAAGAAAGAAACAACCCTTCTTTTCTTGTGAACACAAGAAAAATCAGCTGCCACTATCACATCACAGGCCATATTTTCTTTTCAAATAAACATCAACATCGTTAAGTTATACCTAGCGTTATACTACTCACTGTTCATCATACATCTGGTATCGATGTCTCTGCCTGCTATTATTCATTCACTTCTTGAATGGGGAGAGAAACCAATGCATGTTTATTCAGGATGGGAAGAGAAACGAAACCGATGTGCGGTTATTCATGAAACCGATGTGTGTTCATTCACCAAACCGATGTGTGTTTATTCACGATGGGAAAAGAAAGGGATGGGGAGGAAAAATCCGGTTTTATGCTGAGGAAGGAACTCGTCAGCGATGTAATTTGATGCATCGGTACGGCTGTAAAAGGATTATAACATGGTTACCTTCTTTCTACAAATTACCAGATACAAAGGACTAAAATGTAATGTACTTGCCTTTAAGAAATATTTCCCTTTTATGAAGTTAAAAAAAAAAAAAAAAAAAAATCAATAAAATTAGGTTAAAAAATTTATACTGATAATAATCATTTTTTTTAAAGGATGTAAAAAGATTTTCACATCTTAAAAAAGGACTTCATGGAAAATAAATATGTGGATTAACTCTTAACAATCAAGTATTAAATTTTATAAAAGATTATTCTTAGATTTATAACTAGTTTCTTATTCATTCCAGATCAATACAAAAATTGAAAATTCAAGGAAGGGGACCCCCCCCCCCCATTTTGGGGGGAGGGGGGGGGGTGAAACCAATAAAATTGCAGTACATTTTATATCTTAAGCTGTTTAAGATATAAATTTTTAAATGTTCAATATGAAATAATCATTAGTTTAAAGGATGTAAAAGGATTATAAACACTTCCATTTTATTTTAGTTTAAAAATAAAACTCAACTAATACAAAAATTGAAGACTTAAGGAGAGGGTAGGCAAATTTCTCCCCTCCTAGCACTCTCTCTCTCCTTAATTTAAATCAGTGAACCGGTTTCATTCCAAACGATCGCCGATTTTCTGCGCATGCACATTTACTTCCCATGAATGTGGAAGTTGATTTTCGTGAACCGGCAATCATGGGTTTCAGTTATGTCTCCACATCGGTCAGAACCGATGTCTGGAGATTGGCGAGATGCATTGCAAAACTGAAGCACCGATGACGACTTAAATCATTTGTAAATTGCCCCTGCCTTTTTTATAAGAGAGAGTCTGCAAAATAACCAATATTAAGGCACAGAAATGTTGTGAAAAATTCCAAGTACTCCATTTCATAAAATTAAAAAATCATAAAATTATAATAAAATTTATAGATCAACATTTTTAAGATTGTGAAAACATAAATGTATTTAGAAAATAATAATTAAAATAAAGGATGTAAAAGGATTATAACATGGTCACCTTCTTTCTACAAATTGCCAAATACTAAGGCACTGAAATGTAATATGCTTGCCTTTAGGAAATATTTCCCTTTTATGAAGTAAAAATAAAAGAAAATCAATAAAATTAGATTAAATTTTATATACTGGTATGTTTAAGATTGAAAAAATATACATGTTTATAGAAAATAATCATTTTTTTAAAGGATGTAAAAAAGATTTTCACATCTTAAAAAAGGACTCAGTTTAGAAAAGAAACACTGGGATTAATTCTTAGCAATCAAGTATTAAATTTTAAAAAAGATTAAGAAACTAGTTACAAATCCAAGAATATTCATTTATTCCAATAAAAAATTGAAAATTCTAGGAAGGGAAGCCCCCCCCCCCCCCCCCCAAAAAAAAAAATCTCCCCCTTAAATTGAATGTTAAATAATTTGCAAACTGGTTTTTCCCTGAATTGGTTCTGCAAAATAAAGGATATTAAAGACATGAAATGTCGTAGACATTTGTAATTTTTTCCATTTACAGGGGTGGGGGTGGGGGGTGAAACCAATAAAATTGCTATAGATTGTACATCTTTAGCTGTTTAAGATATAAAATATTAAAAGTGCAATAAGAAATAATCATTAATTTAAAGGATGTAAAAGGATTATAAATACCTCCATTTTATTTTAACTAAAAAATAAAAATCAATAAAATAAGAGTAAAATTTCTATATTTACATTTTTAAGATTGAAAAAATATATAAGTACCTAATAAATAAAAATTAATTAAAAGGATGTAAAAGGATTGTCATATGCTCACACCGAATTAACACGAAATTTGATTTCAATTGATTAAAAGTAATGAGGAATATTTTAAAAATAAATAACTAGAAATATAATAATTAAGATGTTATCAAAATATAGTGCAACATCATTGGAAAATAAGCTGAAATAACAGTTCCTTAATAAAGATAAAGTAATTAAAAAAAACAAATGGATGCAAATGGATTATAATACTAAGAAGCATTTCTTACTAAAACTTACTGCATCAATTGTTGCTATTTGTTATATTAATTGATTGACTACAATAGTTTTGCTATAATACATATTAAATAAAAAAAACACAGAAAATGACTCATCTTATCAAAGTAAACAAATAAACCAATCCTCTTTTCCTGTCAGTACAAGATGAAAAATCAGCTGACTCTAAATGTTATAGCACATGTTCAGAGTCAGAGTAATGTGGCCTAGGGAAAATGTATCTTTGGCATCATAGTATTTTCTCAAATGAACTTCATGGTACTATTCATACAGCTAGAAAAACAGGATTGAAAATATGAAGCATGCAGCGATTTGTTATTGGTATCAATTTTGGATTACGTTGTTTATCTGCTTCGATGATTGAAGGAGAAACCAGTCTCTACTTACTCTGCCATCGGTTTTGCACATAATCGATGTCTAGCTATGCACGAGTTGTTTATTCACATCGGATGCAAAACCAGATTTCCCTGTACTGTCCCATTCATTTGTGATCCCGGTGTGATGCATCGTATGTCTGCGATGCATCGCTAATTCAAAGATCAGGAAATCGGTTTGACGATTTATGATTTACATCGATATCTCGCGATGTATCGATACATCGCCCAGTACTACCAAAAGGTTCTGGTTTGATTCCTGGCTTGGGCATTTTTCACTCTGTTGGTTCTACGCTTAGTTAGCATTGTGATAAATCACGTATTAAATATTCAATAATGTTTAATTAAAAAAAAAGAGCTTTTATTACACTGTAATTCCAAAGTCTTTGACTGTTGATAGTAAAAACATTCTGCAAATGTTGACAAGTATGCTAAAAGCAGATAAATTCTGTATTTCTGTAACTGCCCAGTCAAGGTTAATCATTTGATATACATTTAGTAGAACTGGAAAAATCCTCTCCTCTATAATCAATATCTGAATGGTTTCTGAGCAATTATAATACATAATTCTCTTTGGGGGGGGGGAAGGCACACAGAAAGTAAAACAGTAAATCAACCACAGAAAACTGAAGATCTAAAAAAAAAAAAAAAAAAACCCACCAAAACGCCATAAATTCCACATATTGCCATCTTATTATTATTTAATCAAAATTAACTCAAAAGAAACCCTAAAGTAAAGTTAAAAGAATCTGCGTCAATAGAACTGTTGGCAGCAGGAGAAAAGCAGATACAGCAAAGGAGAAAAATAAATTAAAAAATATAATGGGAAATTTACCTTTAAAACACCACGTAAAATACTCCCACCAGCCACACCACCTTTTAAGTCCTCAACTTCACAGCCAGGCTTATTTACATCAAATGAACGGATTACTAACAAGAAAGAGTGGAATTTAAATAAGAAGAAATATAAATGTTCCTTCTTAAATATATAGAAACATTAGGGAAAATTAAAACAGCTGCTTTGTAAATGAATACAAAAGTCACAAATACTCCTTTTCAAAGATCAATAGTTTTAACTGAAACAACATACAAAATTACACTAAGCAATTATCATTATGAATGATAAAGGAACTACATATTAATACACATATGAATATCAAAATGATAAAATAATAAATTCAGAATTAAAAAAATAATTTTTTTTTTTAAATATAGCATTTCAAACATTTTATACAAAACCATATTTTAAAACAAGCTAATAAGTCATCCTTTGTGTAAATCTGAATGCTATGAAACAAAACTTCTTATTTTATTACAAAGAGGAAAAAAAAAGTTTAGAATAAAAAAAAAGTACTTTACCTTCAAACATGTAGTTTGAGGTGTCACACCTCATGATTATGATTGCATGTATAATGGTGTCATAAAATATTATTAGTGAATCACAACAAAACAAAACAAAATAAATTAAAATTGCAGTTATATTGATAAAATCAAAGGGAATAGTCAAACAGGGTTTGTTACTCATACACGAAAATGAAATCTCATGACTTTTCCAGGTGTATTTTAAGAAAATTCAGGTCTAACAATGTAGTGCATACTGGACAAGTGTGTGGTGAACATAAAATAAATATTATATCACCCCAAAACAATAAATATTTTAAAATACAGATGACATTGATAAAATACCTTTTTTTTTAATTCTCCTCAAAACTTGCCCTGAGGATTACAGTTGGAAAAACTCTCTTTAATAACTTATGATCATAATTAGAAAATCAGTAAGTGGCTATGTGATATTTGTAGATGAAGTGCTTATTATCTGGAGTCCCACTAAACAAAAATGTACAGCTCTCTCTAGCATGTAAGCTCAGTATATCTCTTTATCTGCCTGCATAAAAGAGTTATGTTGGTTGCTAAGGATAACAGAGAACTTTCTTTTCCTAAATTTGATTCCAAATAAACATGTCATTCATTGTGATAATCAGAATACCATTAATTTTCCAAGAATCATATAGAAAATAGTGAAACAAAGTATATTAATACAAGGTTTTATTTTGTAAAAGAGAATTTAGAGAAACACGATTTGAAATATGTATCTGGTAATGCAAATGTAGCAAAAGTTGGTTATTTAGTTGAGAAGAGACTCTGGAAAAAGGAGGCCATTAGTTGTGTTTTATTAAAAATTTCCAGTTTATTTTTATTATGAAGTAAAATAAATGCTATTATGTTTATCCCAGTTAGTTTTCTCAACTCTTTCCTCAATTAATTAGCATGCATGTAATATAGGACATGCTCTTGTTTGTTTAAAACATCACATATATTAAAACAGAAAGGGAATTCTGCAAGACCACAATCAGTAAGACCAATATTGACACATTTGCACATGCGTCAACTCTTTAACTTAGAGGAATATTGAGCGAGTCCTGCTAGCGCAATGGTCAAAAGCAGCAGTTTCAAGCTCTGAATTTTTGTAGAGGACGTGGGTTCAAGCCCAATACCCAGCAAAATGATTTCTGCAATATTTTTGGCGATGATTCTTTTCAATAATGACATGTTTTATTAGCAGAAGTTGTATGATTTTTATTTTGTTATTATTATTATTTGAATGCTTTATAATTAAATAAAATTTAATATGCAACAATATATAAAAATAATAATTTTTTATTTAAAATATTTTGCATGTAATTATCAATTAAATAAATTGAGCTGATCTACAATATTTGTTGTATTTTCTGACCATTATCAAGAATATATATATATATATGTGTATGGCAGAAAGAAAAGTTTGCCATTCTTTTCAGTAAAAAAAAAAAAAACTGAAAGAAAGAAAAAAATATTCATATAAGAATTATAAAAGAAATTACCTTGATATCCATGGTTTAATGTTTAAAATATAAATAAAAATGTAAAATAAAATTCAAGTAAAAAAAATTATATTACAGTCAAACTCGCTTATAGCGAGCGCAAAGGGATCATGATATTTGCTCGTAAAAAACAGGTTCGTAAAAAATTACACAAAATCATGCATACTTACTTTATTATACATATTTTATTTATTTTTTATTTCTATACAGTGCAAAATAAGTTGGTTAATTTGTTTTGAATTGACTTATTGTCTTTTTCTTGTGCTATTATTCTTCGGAGAGGGCTCGTGGCACGAAAAACATTGTCATTTGGAACCCTGGCTTCAAAAAAAGTTTGAAGTTTTTCTACACTCTCAATTTCGGTTCATTTTGGAATGGTAATGAAATTTTCCCACGAAACGATTATCTGAGCTGGAGAGGTGGAAGGCAATAGAAATTTTATGAATCACAAAAATATTGCTCGCTATAACCGGGGTTTGCTCATTAAAAGTGAGTTATGCTCCCATAGACTTAACATTGTGCCAACCAAGTATTTATGATTACCTCGTTGAATCCGAGTTCTCGTTAAATCAGGGCTCGTTATAAGCGAATTCGACTGTATAAATTGTTAGCTGAATAAAGTTTCAAATTCAGGTTTTAGAGAATGAGACTGATAAAAATAAAATTCATGGCAGCTTTTAATGGTTGCGAAGTTTAAAATAAATAAATAAAAATAAATATTGTTATTTTTCAAAACAGGAAAGAAGAAAAAAAATATATCATAGTAAGTAAAAATAAATGCTTTACCCAGTATTTTTAGGTGAATTTCTGATAAAAAGCAAGCGTAATTGGTTGTAAATTATAAACTTAAAATTCTTTCGCTTCATTGAATAGGTTAGACTAACAGTGCCCTCTATCGCCTTAAAAAAATAGGAATCACTTCTGCAACATAGAAATTTGTCATGATTGCAATAATTAATTTAAAAGCAACTAATTAAAAATTCAAGAATTTTTCTAATGAAACATTTAAGTTATTTACTGTCAAATCTTGACGGGCACTATCTAGATTTTCTTAAAAATTAAGAAACACCATTGAATTGAAAGTATATGCCATTTGGCATTTTCTTTTCTGCATAATTTGATTTTTGGCATCCATGTGTAATTTTGAAATATGCCGGAAAAGGAAGGGAGGTGAAGGTGTCTTCCGGTATTTTAAATACTTTAAAAATATTGTCCTTGTCCAAATTCTTTGAAATTTTTAGGAATTAAAAATATGTTTTGTTTTCATAGCCTAGGTGATAAAATCTTGATATTTAGTAGTAAAAAGACTCGTAAGAAGAGTTTTTTTTTTTCTTCACTTAATCTATTTCAGTAGTTAAAAAAAAAAGTTCTTGTTTAAATTTTTCGATATTTTCAGTGGTTATAAATAGATAGTTGTGCACCTCATGATAAAAATTTGTAAAAAATATTGATATGATATCTAGTTGAGAAAAAAAATGTGTTTTCTTATATCTTTTTTTCCCCTCCGCATCGGTTCTTTTAGCATAACAAAATAAACAGTTCTTACAATCTGAATTCTCTGAAATTTTATTAGATTATAAATATAACTGTATCCCAGCACTCTTCAAAATTTTGTGGAAAAAAGTATTTAGTAGTGAAAACTTGAGCCGAAAGCATTCAAAACAGCGATGAAAGACTCAAGTTTTCACTGATTTCCTCGAAATTTTCACACCTCTTATTTTGTAAAAATATTTCTACCTGTCTGAACATTTAGAAATGTTTGTAGGTAATGTAAATCTGGTCCATTGAGATGCTCATAAAAGATTGTGTTAAAATATGGACGTTTAGTTACTTTTAACATAGAAAAAATATCATCTGCATGAAGCACGAATTGACCTGCATTCTTCAGTGTATTTGAAAGGGTTAAAATTCATATTTTAAAAAACAGATTACACTAAAGTGTGAAAAAAATCATGATTTAAAAAAAAAAAAAAAATCAGATTCTTTTTTATTTAAATCAGATTTTTGTGATTTTTTCCCAGTGTTAAAATGCTGAATAGATACTAAGAGTTTTAGGTTTCCAAAACAATTAAACCTCTAATAGCTAACATAATCTATGTTTTTACACTTTAATTAATGAAATTTAATTATTACTTAGTAATTACAGAAATTATAAAAACTGCAAATTAGTAGATTCATTATTTAGTAGAATAAAATAAAGTTATACAGATTAATATTTTGTAATCTTCTATCTATATTCTATATTCCTATTATAAAGAGGAAAAAATTGTTTATTTGTGGGAAGTAAGCTCTGGAACTACCGAACAGATTCCAAAACTAATGGTATCAAAATGATGGTGTTAGTCCAACTTAGAACATAGGCTATATCTTATGTCCGTGCCACTACCCCAAAGGGAGTGTAGGAGCAAAAAACGTTCTAAAAATGTGATTTTAGCGTTACTGAAGGGCCTAGAAATATGAAATTTTGAATATTAGTTACTTATAAGATATAAATGATGTCTAAGAACAGTTCTTAAACAATTCGAAATTTAAAAGGGGTAAAAATGCACAAAAAGCGTTCTAAAAAACGTTCTAAATGGTAGTTTCTACACAATCTCAGGAAATACCAAACCGATTTAAAAAATATTGGTGTCAAAATGATGGTGACAACGCTTGCTCCAAGATAGGCTATGTTTTATGTCGGTGCCACTAACCCAAAGGGGGTGTAGGAGCAAAAAACGTTCTAAAAATGCGATTTTAGCGTTACTGAAGGGCCTAGAAATATGAAATTTTGAATATTAGTTACTTATAAGATATAAATGATGTCTAAGAACAGTTCCTAAACAATTCGAAATTTAAAAGGGGTGAAAATGCACACAAAGCATTGTAAAAAATGTTCTATATGGTAGTTTCTACACAATCTCAGGAAATACCAAACCGATTTAAAAAATATTGGTGTCAAAATAATGGTGACAACGCTTGCTACAAGATAGGCTATGTTTTATGTCGGTGCCACTAACCCAAAGGGGGTGTAGGAGCAAAAAACGTTCTAAAAATGCGATTTTAGCGTTACTGAAGGGCCTAGAAATATGAAATTTTGAATATTAGTTACTTATAAGATATAAATGATGTCTAAGAACAGTTCCTAAACAATTCGAAATTTAAAAGGGGTGAAAATGCACACAAAGCGTTGTAAAAAACGTTCTATATGGTAGTTTCTACACAATCTCAGGAAATACCAAACCGATTTAAAAAATATTGGTGTCAAAATAATGGTGACAACGCTTGCTACAAGATAGGCTATGTTTTATGTCGGTGTCACTACCCCAAAGGGGATGCAGGAGCCAAAAACTTTCTAAAAATGCGATTTATGTGTTACTGAAGGGCATAGAAATATGAAATTTGAAATATTATCTACTTATTAGATATAAAGGATTTCTAAGAACAGTTCTTAAACAATTCGAAATTTGAAAGCAGTGAAAATGCGCGAAAATCGTTCTAAAAAACGTTCTAAATGGTGGTTTCTACACAATCTCAGGAAATACCAAACCGATTTAAAAAATAATCGTGTCAAAATGACGGTGACAACACTTGCTCCAACATAGGCTATGCTTTATGTCGGTGCCACTACACGAAAGGGGGTGCAGGCGCAAAAAACGTTCTAAAAATGAGATTTTTGCATTACCGAAGGGCCTAGAAATATGAAATTTGAAATATTAGCTACTTATTAGATATAAAGGATTTCTAAGAACAGTTCTTAAACAATTCGAAATTTAAAAGGGGTGAAAATGCGCGAAAAGCGTTCTAAAAAACGTTCTAATGGTGATTTCTACACAATCTCAGGAAATACCAAACCGATCTAAAAAATAATGGCGTCAAAATGATGGTGACAACCCTTGCTCCAACATAGGCGATGTTTTATGTCGGTGCCACTACCCCAAAGGGGGTGCAGGAGAATAACGTTCTAAATTGCGGCTCTTGTGTTACGGTAGGGCCTAGAATCCTAAAATTTGGAATGGTAGTTAGTTATAAGATATCAATGATCTCTAAGGACATTTCCTAAAAAAATCGAAATTTAAAAGGGGGTCAAAATGGGCAAAAAGCGTTGTAAAAAAACATTCTAAATTGCGATTTCTGTGCAATCTCAGGAAGTACTAAACCGATTTCAAACATAATGGTGTAAAAATGATGGTGACAGCTCTTTCTCCAAGATAGGCTATATTTTATGTCTGTTTCCACTTCCCCAGAGGAGATGCAGGAGCAAAATGCGCGAAAAGCGTTCTAAAAACGTTCTAAATGCCGATTTGTCGGCAATATCTCAGAAAGAATGAATCTGATTTCAAACGTAATGGTAGGAAATTGATGCTGACAGCCTCTGCTATAACATAGACGCTATTTTATGTCGGTGTCACTATCACCAAGACGTTGCAGGAGCAAAAAAGTGTTCTAAATTTCGATTTTTGTGATCGGTAGGGGCTAGCAACTTAAAATTAGGCAAGGTACATATTTATTAGACATAAATGATCTTTAAGAACAGTTTCGAAAAAATTGGAAATTTAAAAAGGGGTGAAAATTTGCGAAAAGTGTCCTAAAAACGTTCTAAATTGCGATTTCTACTCAAACTAAGGAAATACCAAAGCTATTTCAAAAGTAATGGTTGCAAATCTATGGTGACAGTCCCTGCTATAACATAAGTTATATTTTATGTTGCTGTCACTACCATCTGAGGGTTGCAAAAGTAAAACATGTTCTAATTTGCGTTTTTTTCACAACTGAGGGGTCTAACACTTTGAAGTATGGCATGGTATTTACTTATAAGATGCAACTGCTTTCTAAGAACAGTCGAAAGAAAATTCCAAATTAAAAAAAATGAAGTGAGTGAAAAGCGTTATAAATTACAATTTTTAAGCAAAGTTATAAATTACAAAACCGATTAAAAAAATAATGATGACAAATTTTGGTGATAGAACCTGATCAAACATAAGCTATATTTTATGTCTGTTCCACTACCACCAGAGGGTTGCAGGAGCTAAAAACTTTCTAAATTGCGATTTCTCTTATACTGAAAAGGCAGAAACTTTAAATATGGCATGGTAGTTACTTATAAAATATAAATGCCCTCGAAGAACTGTCGAAAATAAATTCGAATTAAAAAGGAGTGAAGTGAAGGGGAGGTGCGAAAAGCATTCTAAAAAAGTCCTAAATTACGATTTTTACGCTATTTCAGGAAATATAAACCAAATATAAAAGTAATAGTTGCGAATCAATGGTAACAGTCTCTGATCCTACTCAGGCTATATTTCATGCCAATTATTCTACCACCTGGGATTCACAGGAACAACAAACGCTCTAAAAAAGGCCTTTAAAAGCTTTCTAAATTACTTTTCTGTGAAATATTAGGAAATAGCAAACCGATTTCAAAATTAATGTTGGCAAATTAATGGTGACAGTTCCTATTTCAACATAGCCCTTTATGTTGAGAGAGGTGGTAGGACTTGGAATTTGACATGATGGTTAATTTTAAGATGTAAGAAGATGGTTTCTAAAAAATTCAAAACTTCAAATGAATACTGAAATGAGCGTATTAATTGAGCATAAAAGTTTCAAAATATTTTCTAAATTATTATTTATTTAGTTTTATTTCGTTTTATTAATTTAAGTCTCATTTCTGCCTTATGCAGTGTAACAATGATGTTTAATCAAACTGTGTTTTAAATAGTAATTTTTTTAAAATTATTCCTAAAAGTAATAAGTACCTTTTAATAAAATATAGTTAGTACCTTTTAATAAAAATTAGACATATAAATATCACTTGGCCTATTTCAAATATTACGCGAGCAAAGCCGCGGGGTTTGCTAGTCTATACTCCTATTATAAAGAGGAAAAAATTGTTTATTTGTCGGAGATAAGCTCTGGAACTACCGAACCGATTCCAAAAGTAATGGTATCAAAATGATGGTGTTAGTCCAACTTAGAACATAGGCTATATCTTATGTCGGTGCCACTACCCCAAAGAGGGTGTAGGAGCAAAAAACGTTCTAAAAATGCGATTTTAGCGTTACTGAAGGGCTTAGAAATATGAAATTTTGAGTATTAGTTACTTATAAGATATAAATGATGTCTAAGAACAGTTCTTAAACAATTCGAAATTTAAAAGGGTTGAAAATGCACAAAAAGTGTTCTAAAAACGTTCTAAATGGTAGTTTCTACACAATCTCAGGAAATACCAAACCGATTTAAAAAATATTGATGTCAAAATGATGGTGACAACGCTTGCTCAGAGATAGGCTAGGTTTTATGTCGGTGTCACTACCCCAAAGGGGGTGCAGGACCAAAAAAGTTCTAAAAATGCGTTTTATGTGTAACTGGAGGGCCTAGAAATATGAAATTTGAAATATTAGCTACTTATTAGATATAAAGGATTTCTAAGAACAGTTCTTAAGCAATTCGAAATTTGAAAGGGGTGAAAATGTGCGAAAATCGTTCTAAAAAATGTTCAAAATGGTGGTTTCTACACAATCTCAGGAAATACCAAACCGATTTAAAAAATAATGGTGTCAAAATAAGGGTGTCAAAATGACGGTGACAACCCTTGCTCCAACATAGGCTATGTTTTATGTCGGTGCCACTACCCCAAAGGGGGTGCAGGAGCAAAAAATGTTCTAAAAATCCAATTTTTGCATTACCGAAGGGCCTAGAAATATGAAATTTGAAATATTAGCTACTTATTAGACATAAAGGATTTCTAAGAACAGTTCTTAAGCAATTCGAAATTTGAAAGGGGTGAAAATGAGCGAAAATCGTTCTAAAAAACGTTCTAAATGGTGGTTTCTACACAATCTCAGGAAATACCAAACCGATTTAAAAAATAATGGTGTCAAAATAAGGATGTCAAAATGACGGTGAGAACCCTTCTCCAACATAGGCTATGTTTTATGTCGGTGCCACTACCCCAAAGGGGGTGAAGGAGCAAAAAACGTTCTAAAAATCCAATTTTTGCGTTACTGAAGGGCCTAGAAATATGAAATTTGAAATATTAGCTACTTATTAGATATAAAGGATTTCTAAGAACAGTTCTTAAACAATTCGAAATTTAAAAGGAATGAAAATGCGCGTAAAGCGTTCTAAAAAACGTTCTAATGGTAGTTTCTACACAATCTCAGGAAATATTAAACCGATCTAAAAAATAATGTCATGAAAATGATGGTGAAAACCCTTGCTCCAACATAGGCGATGTTTTATGTCAGTACCACTACCCCAAAGGGGGTGCAGGAGCAATAAACGTTCTAAATTGCGGCTTTTACGTTACGGAAGGGCCTAGAATCGTGAAATTTGGAATGGTAGTTAGTTATAAGATACTAGCAAACCCCGCGGCTTTGCTCGCGTAATATTTGAAATAGGCCAAGTGATATTTATATGTCTAATTTTTATTAAAAGGTACTAACTATATTTTATTAAAAGGTACTTATTACTTTTAGGAATAATTTAAAAAAAATTACTATTTAAAACACAGTTTGATTAAACATCATTGTTACAAATATTTTGAAACTTTTATGCTCAATTAATACGCTCATTTCAGTATTCATTTGAAGTTTTGAATTTTTTAGAAACCATCTTCTTACATCTTAAAATTAACCATCATGTCAAATTCCAAGTCCTACCACCTCTCTCAACATAAAGGGCTATGTTGAAATAGGAACTGTCACCATTAATTTGCCAACATTAATTTTGAAATCGGTTTGCTATTTCCTAATATTTCACAGAAAAGTAATTTAGAAAGCTTTTAAAGGCCTTTTTTAGAGCGTTTGTTGTTCCTGTGAATCCCAGGTGGTAGAATAATTGGCATGAAATATAGCCTGAGTAGGATCAGAGACTGTTACCATTGATTCGCAACTATTACTTTTATATTTGGTTTATATTTCCTGAAATAGCGTAAAAATCGTAATTTAGGACTTTTTTAGAATGCTTTTCGCACCTCCCCTTCACTTCACTCCTTTTTAATTCGAATTTATTTTCGACAGTTCTTCGAGGGCATTTATATTTTATAAGTAACTACCATGCCATATTTAAAGTTTCTAGCCTTTTCAGTATAAGAGAAATCGCAATTTAGAAAGTTTTTAGCTCCTGCAACCCTCTGGTGGTAGTGGAACAGACATAAAATATAGCTTATGTTTGAGCAGGTTCTATCACCAAAATTTGTCATCATTATTTCTTTAATCGGTTTTGTAATTTATAAGTTTGCTTAAAAATTGTAATTTATAACGCTTTTCACTCACTTCATTTTTTTTAATTTGGAATTTTCTTTCGACTGTTCTTAGAAAGCAGTTGCATCTTATAAGTAAATACCATGCCATACTTCAAAGTGTTAGACCCCTCAGTTGTGAAAAAAACGCAAATTAGAACATGTTTTACTTTTGCAACCCTCAGATGGTAGTGACAGCAACATAAAATATAACTTATGTTATAGCAGGGACTGTCACCATAGATTTGCAATCATTACTTTTGAAATAGCTTTGGTATTTCCTTAGATTGAGTAGAAATCGCAATTTAGAACGCTTTTAGGACACTTTTCGCAAATTTTCACCCCTTTTTAAATTTCCAATTTTTTCGAAACTGTTCTTAAAGATCATTTATGTCTAATAAATATGTACCTTGCCTAATTTTAAGTTGCTAGCCCCTACCGATCACAAAAATCGAAATTTAGAACGCTTTTTTGCTCCTGCAACGTCTTGGTGATAGTGACACCGACATAAAATAGCGTCTATGTTATAGCAGAGGCTGTCAGCATCAATTTCCTACCATTACGTTTGAAATCAGATTCATTCTTTCTGAGATATTGCCAACAAATCGGCATTTAGAACGTTTTTAGAACGCTTTTCGCGCATTTTGCTCCTGCATCTCCTCTGGGGAAGTGGAAACAGACATAAAATATAGCCTATCTTGGAGAAAGAGCTGTCACCATCATTTTTACACCATTATGTTTGAAATCGGTTTAGTACTTCCTGAGATTGCACAGAAATCGCAATTTAGAATGTTTTTTTACAACGCTTTTTGCCCATTTTGACCCAGTTTTAAATTTCGATTTTTTTAGGAAATGTCCTTAGAGATCATTGATATCTTATAACTAACTACCATTCCAAATTTTAGGATTCTAGGCCCTACCGTAACACAAGAGCCGCAATTTAGAACGTTATTATCCTGCACCCCCTTTGGGGTAGTGGCACCGACATTTGTCACCATCATTTTGACGCCATTATTTTTTAGATCGGTTTGGTATTTCCTGAGATTGTGTAGAAATCACCATTAGAACGTTTTTTAGAACGCTTTTCGCGCATTTTCACCACTTTTAAATTTCGAATTGTTTAAGAACTGTTCTTAGAAATCCTTTATATCTAATAAGTAGCTAATATTTCAAATTTCATACTTCTAGGCCCTTCGGTAATGCAAAAATCTCATTTTTAGAACGTTTTTTGCGCCTGCACCCCCTTTCGTGTAGTGGCACCGACATAAAACATAGCCTATGTTGGAGCAAGTGTTGTCACCGTCATTTTGACACGATTATTTTTTAAATCGGTTTGGTATTTCCTGAGATTGTGTAGAAACCACCATTTAGAACGTTTTTTAGAACGATTTTCGCGCATTTTCACTGCTTTCAAATTTCGAATTGTTTAAGAACTGTTCTTAGAAATCCTTTATATCTAATAAGTAGATAATATTTCAAATTTCATATTTCTATGCTCTTCAGTAACACATAAATCGCATTTTTAGAATGTTTTTGGCTCCTGCATCCCCTTTGGGGTAGTGACACCGACATAAAACATAGCCTATCTTGTAGCAAGCGTTGTCACCATTATTTTGACACCAATATTTTTTAAATCGGTTTGGTATTTCCTGAGATTGTGTAGAAACTACCATATAGAACGTTTTTTACAATGCTTTGTGTGCATTTTCACCCCTTTTAAATTTCGAATTGTTGAGGAACTGTTCTTAGACATCATTTATATCTTATAAGTAACTAATATTCAAAATTTCATATTTCTAGGCCCTTCAGTAACGCTAAAATCGCATTTTTAGAACGTTTTTTGCTCCTACACCCCCTTTGGGTTAGTGGCACCGACATAAAACATAGCCTATCTTGTAGCAAGCGTTGTCACCATTATTTTGACACCAATATTTTTTAAATCGGTTTGGTATTTCCTGAGATTGTGTAGAAACTACCATATAGAACATTTTTTACAACGCTTTGTGTGCATTTTCACCCCTTTTAAATTTCGAATTGTTTAGGAACTGTTCTTAGACATCATTTATATCTTATAAGTAACTAATATTCAAAATTTCATATTTCTAGGCCCTTCAGTAACGCTAAAATCGCATTTTTAGAACGTTTTTTGCTCCTACACCCCCTTTGGGTTAGTGGCACCGACATAAAACATAGCCTATCTTGGAGCAAGCGTTGTCACCATCATTTTGACACCAATATTTTTTAAATCGGTTTGGTATTTCCTGAGATTGTGTAGAAACTACCATTTAGAACGTTTTTTAGAACGCTTTTTGTGCATTTTTACCCCTTTTAAATTTCGAATTGTTTAAGAACTGTTCTTAGACATCATTTATATCATATAAGTAACTAATATTCAAAATTTCATATTTCTAGGCCCTTCAGTAACGCTAAAATCACATTTTTAGAACGTTTTTTGCTCCTACACCCCCTTTGGGGTAGTGGCACGGACATAAGATATAGCCTATGTTCTAAGTTGGACTAACACCATCATTTTGATACCATTAGTTTTGGAATCTGTTCGGTAGTTCCAGAGCTTACTTCCCACAAATAAACAATTTTTTCCTCTTTATAATAGGAATATAGATCAATGATCTCTAAGGACATTTCCTAAAAAAAATCGAAATTTAAAAGGGGGTCAAAAAGTGCTATAAAAACTTTCTAAATTGCGATTTTTATGCAATCTCAGGAAGTACTGAACCGATTTCAAATATAATGGTGTAAAAATGATGGTGACAGATCTTGCTCCAAGATAGGCTATATTTTATATCTATTTCCACTACCCCAGAGGAGATGCAGGAGCAAAATGCGCGAAAAGCGTTCTAAATGCCGATTTGTCAGCAATATCTCAGGAAGAATCAAACTGATTTCAAAAGTAATGGTAGGAAATTGATACTGATAGCCTTTGCTCTAACATAGACGATATTTTATGTCGGTATCACTATCACCTAGACGTTTCAGGAAAAAAATGCGTTCTAAATTTCGATTTTTGTGATCGGAAGAGGCTAGCAACTTAAAATTAGGCAAGGTACATATTTATTAGATATAAATGATCTTTAAGAACAGTTTCGAAAAAATTAGAAATTTAAAAAGGTGTGCAGATACGCGAAAAGCGTTCTAAAACGTTCTAAATTACGATTTGTACTCAATCTCAGGAAATACCAAAGCTATTTCAAAAGTAATGTTGCAAATCAATGGTGACAGTCTCTGCGATAAAATAGGTTATATTTTATGTTGCTGTCACTACTATCTCAGGGCTGCAAAAGCAAAACATGTTCTAATTTGCGTTTTTTGCACAACTGAGGGGTCTAACACTTTGAAGTAGGGCATGGTATTTACTTATAAGATGCAACTGCTTTCTAAGAACAGTCGAAAGAAAATTCCAAATTTAAAAAGTTGAAGTGAGCAAAAAGCTTTATAAATGACAATTTTTATGCAATCTTATCAAATACCAAGCCGATTAAAAAAATAATGATGACAAATTGTTAGTGATAGAACCTGCTCCAACATAAGCTATATTTATTGTCTGTGCCGCTACAACCAGAGGGGTGCGGGAGCTAAAAAATTTCTAAATTACAGTTTCTGTGATACTGAAAAGGCTAGAAACTTTAAATATGGCATGGTAGTTACGTATAAAATATAAGTGCCCTCAAAAGACTGTCGAAAATGAATTCGAATTAAAAAGGGGTGAAGCGAAGAGGAGGTGTGAAAAGCATTCTAAAAAAGTCCTAAATTACGATTTCTATGCAATTTCAGGGAATATAAACCGATTATAAAAGTAATAGTTGCGAATCAATGGTAACAGTCTCTGATCCTACAGAGGCTATATTTTATGCCCATGATTCTACCTTCCGGGGTTCACAGGAATAACAAACGTTCTAACAAAGGTCTTTAAAAGCTTTCTAAATTATGTTTCTGTGGAATATTAGGAAATAACAAACTGATTTCAAAATTAATGTTGGCAAATTAATGATGAATGTTCCTATTTCAACATAGCCCTTTTTGTTGAGAGAGGTGGTAGGACTTGGAATTTGACATGATAGTTAATTTTAAGATGTAAGAAGATGGTTTCTAAAAAATTCAAAACTTCGAATGAATACTGAAATGAGCGTATTAATTGAGCATAAAAGTTTCAAAATATTTTCTAAACTATCATTTATTTAGTTTTATTTCATTTTATTAATTTAAGTCTCATTTCTGCCTAATGCAGTGTAATAATGATGTTTAATCAAACTGCGTTTTAAATAGTAATTTTTGAATTATTCCTAAAAGTAATAAGTACCTTTTAATAAAATAAAAATTAGACATATAAATATCACTTGGCATATTTGAAATACTACGCGAGCAAAGCCGCGGGGTTTGCTAGTACTATTATAAAGAGGTAAAAATTGTTTATTTGTAGGAGGTAAGCTCTAGAACTACCGAACCGATTCCAAAAGTAATGGTATCAAAATGATGGTGTTAGTCCAACTTAGAACATAGGCTATATCTTATGTCCGTGCCACTCGCCAAAAGGGATGCAGGAGCAAAAAACGCTCTAAAAATGCAATTTTTGTGTTACTGAAGGGCCTAGAAACATGAAATTTGGAATAGTAGTTACTTATAAGATACTAATGACCTCTAAGAACAGTTCTTAAAAAATTCGAAATTTAAAAAGGGTGAAAATGCACAAAAAGCGTTCTAAAAAACGTTCTAAATGGTGGACTCACATTCTCAGGAAATACCAAACCGATTTAAAAAACAATGGTGTCAAAATGAAGGTAATAACCCTTGCTCCAACATATGTCGGGACCACTACCCCTAAAGCGGGTGCAAGAGCAAAAAAAATGTTCGAAAATTGCGATTTTTGTGTTACTGAAGGCCCCAGATACATGGAATTTGACATGGTAGTTACTTATTAGATATAAATGATCTCTGAGAACATTTCTTAAAAAATTCGAAATTTTGAAAGGGTGAAAATGCGCAAAAAGCATTCTAAATGGCGATTTTGTACGCAATCTCAAGATGCACCAAACCGATTTAAAAAATAATAGTGTCAAAATGATGGTGACAACCCTTGCTCCAACATAGGTAACATTTTATGTCAGTGCAACTAACCCTAAAGGGGGTGCAGGAGCAAAACAACTTTCAAAGTTGCGATTTTTGTGCTACTGAAGGGCCCAGATACATGGAATTTGGCATGGTAGTTACTTATTAGATATAAATGATCTCTAAGAACATTTCTTAAAAAATTCAAAATTTAAAAGGGGTGAAAACGCACAAAAAGAGCTAAATGGCGATTTTTGCGCAATCTCATGAAGTACCAAACCGATTTAAAAAATAATAGTTACAGCCCTTGCTCCAACATAGGCTACATTTGATGTCGGTGCCATTACCCCCAAAGGGGGTGCAGGAGCAAAAAAGCGTTCGAAATTGCGATTTTTGTGTTACTGAAGGGCCCAGACACATGGAATTTGGCATGGTAGTTACTTATGAGATATAAATGATCTCCAAGAACATTTCTTAAAAAATTCGAAATTTAAAAGGGGTGAAAATGCACAAAAGCGTTCTAAAAAACATTCTAAATTGCGATTTCTACGCAATCTCAGAAAGTACCCAACCAATTTCAAAAGTAATGGTTGGAAATTGATGATGATATCCCTTGCTCTAATACAGGATCTATTTCATGTCGGCGTCACTACCACCTTGCGGCTGCATTTTAAAGAACATTCTAAATTGTGATTTTTTGTGATACTGAATGGGCTAGCAACTTGAAATTTGGCATGGTAATTACTTATGAGATGTAAATGCTCTCTGAGAAGAGTTCCTTAAAAATGGTAGGTACTTATTAGATATAAATGATCTCTAAGAATATTTCTTAAAAAATTCAAAATTTAAAAGGGGTGAAAATGCACAAAAAGAGTTCTAAAAAATGTTCTAAATGGCGATTTTTACGCAATCTCACGAAGTACCAAACCGATTTAAAAAATAATGGTTACAACCCTTGCTCCAACATAGGCTACATTTGATGTTGGTGCCATTAGCCCCAAAGGGGGTGCAGGAGCAAAAAAGCGTTCGAAATTGGGATTTTTGTGTTACTGAAGGGCCCAGACACATGGAATTTGGCATGGTAGTTACTTATGAGATATAAATGATCTCCAAGAACATTTCTTAAAAAATTCGAAATTTAAAAGGGGTGAAAATGCACAAAAGCGTTCTAAAAAACATTCTAAATTGCAATTTCTACGCAATCTCAGAAAGTACCCAACCGATTTCAAAAGTAATGGTTGGAAATTGATGATGATAGCCCTTGCTCTAATACAGGATCTATTTCATGTCGGCGTCACTACCACCTTGCGGTTTTAAAGAACATTCTAAATTGTGATACTGAAGGGGCTAGCAACTTGAAATTTGTCATGGTAATTACTTATGAGATGTAAATGCTCTCTGAGAAGAGTTCCTTAAAAATTTTTAATTTAAAAGGGGTGAAAATGAACAAAAACTGTTCTAAAACCATTCTAAATAGCGATTTCTACGCAATCTCAGGAAATATAAACCGATTTCAAAAGTAATGGTTTCAAATTGATGGTGACAGTCCCCGCTCCAACATAGCCTATATTTTACGTTGTTGTCACTACCACCTGGGAGTTACAGGAGCAAAAAATATTCTAAATTGCGTTTTTTGTGTTACTGAGGGGATCTAACATATTAAATTTGGAATGGTAATTACTTCAAAAGATGCAAATGCTTTGTAAGAATTATCGAAAGAAAATTCCAAATTTAAAAGTATGAAGTCAGCGAAAAGCATTCTAAATTACGATTTTCATGCAATCGTACGAAATACGAAACCGATTTCAAACATAGTGGTTGCAAATTGATGGTGATAGAACCTGCAAGAATGAAACGTGGTGATAGAATCAAACATAAGCTATATTTTATGTCGGTACCACAACCCCTAGAGGCTTGCAGGAGCAGAAAACTTTCTAAATTGCGATTTCTGCGGTACTGAAGAGGCTAGAAACTTTAAATATAGCATGGTTATTACTTATAAAATATAAATGTCCTCTAAGAACAGTCGAAAATAAATTCAAAATTAAAAAGGGGTGAAGCAAAGGGAAGGAGCGAAAAACATTCTAAAAGAGTCCTAAATTACGATTTCTATGGAATCTCAGGAAATAATAAACTGATCACAGAAGTTATTGGTTGTGAATCAAGAGTGATAGTCCTGGTTACCAATCCACCTGGTTACCAGGAACAACAAGAAAGCCTTTAAAAACATCTAAATTCCGTTTTCTATAGAATAGTAGGAAATACCAACCAATTTCAAGGTTAATGTTGGCAAATTAATGGTGACAGTCTCTGTTTCAACATTTTTTGAGACATTCTATTTCAACTCTGTTTTGCCATTTTATGTTGGTGCCACTAACACCAGAGAGGTGGTAGACTGTTAGACAAGAATCTTGGATTTTGACATGAGGTTAATTTTAAGATGTAAATGTTTTAAGATGGTTTCTAAAAAATTCAAAACTTCTAATGAATACTGAAATGAGCGTATGAAATGAGCATAAAAGCTTCGGAGTACTTTCTAAATTATCATTTATTTGGAATTAGTTTTAGTTCTTCTTATTAATTAAATTCTCATTTCTGCCTATTTCACTTTTATAATGAAGTTTAGTCAAGCAGTGACTTAATTTGTAATTTTTGAATTATTCCAAAAAGTGTTCTTCAAATAAAAAAATAGTCATGCAAATATCACTTGGCATATTTAAACTATTACGCGAGCGAAGCTGCGAGGTTTGCTAGTAATTATATAAAACTATATTAAATAATAGTGATATCTAAATTTATTAAAATTATCAGTAACTGCATTTAATATTAAATTGTTAACACTACTTAAAATTTAATTAGGTATATAATATTCATTTATTTGGAATTAGTTTTAGTTCTTCTTATTAATTAAAATCTCATTTCTGTCTATTTCACTTTTATAATGAAGTTTAGTCAAGCAGTGACTTAATTTGTAATTTTTGAATTATTCCAAAAAGTGTTCTTCAAATAAAAAAATAGTAATGCAAATATCACTTGGCATATTTAAACTATTACGCAAGCAAAGCCGCGAGGTTTGCTAGTAATTATATAAAACTATATTAAATACTAGTGATACCTAAATTTATTAAAATTATAAGTAACTGCATTTAATATTAAATTGCTAACACTACTTAAAATTTAATTAGGCATATAATATAGATTTTTAGCTTTAATTACTAAAATGATAATTTAGTATTCATTCTAGAAGGAAAAGGGACAGGATGCTAGTTCCAAAAAAAAGTACTATTTCATAAGGAAATATATTAGTAATGTGTTTAGTAACAATAAGAAAAATAAGTATATAATTTTTTAATATGATAAAATAAAAAATCATTAATTTTTAATAATTTTATAAATTACAAACTGAAAAATATAATTAAATAACATATTTTAATATTATGCTGCTTTTTTCTCAAGAAATAAAGTTCTATCATTTTTGAAAGGTCTTTGGCACACATATTTTGAAATACTGTGGTATGTAGAAGTTTCTACAAAAATTCTCTGACCAAAACTACAGGTAAATTTCCCTGTTTATTAAAAAGGCAGGGTACATTTTGTCAATTTCAAAAGGGGTAAGGTGCGGCACCCTTAAAAAATGGCCTAGAAGAAACAGTAATTAATAAAAACTGCAAATAAGTAATTTCATTAGTTAGTAGCACAAATAACAAAACTAACAAATATTATTGGCAGCTCGTTTTGCATTTGTACAAAGAAAAATTACTGGTAATCATCTAAATCTTAACTTACACGATGTATGTGTATGCTAACCAAAAAAATTATCAAAATGAGTTACGACCATTCATACACACATACAGAGTAAATATATGAATAGCCATTTATATCTGAAATCCTCAAAATACTAAACCACAGCACTATTACCTCTTAGTGGAGATCTCTTGCTGTGCTTAACATTTTTATACCAATTAGCTCTATTTCTCTTAAACATTCTTTTACAACAACTGTTGAGCAGATGTTATTCTTCCATGTTCTTTAGCTCCAATATTTGGTATAAATTTATTATTGCAAAAGTAGAATGAGAAAATAAGATTCTGGTTATTTACACTCTTACTTTGCAGAAATTGATTATACTTGCCATGCTTATTTTATATAAAAGCATGATTAATTAAAGGAACTTATGGCATCACAAATTATTTTAGATATAAATATAATTTTCAAATTAAATGCTTTTTATGCCTTTACAAACTTACTGTATTTAATGTTTTACACGACTCAGAAATTAAGCTTAGAAACAATTATATAAAGCTTTTTTTACTTTCTTCTATCTTCAATAGAAGAAAGTATAGTAATCGAAATTTTTTTCGACTTCCGGTTTTCGACGGATTTGCATGTTTTAGGGGTCAGAGATTCCAAAAAACATGTTTATAGAAAATGTCTGTCTGTCTGTGTGTCCGTCTGTCTGTCGCCATTGTACCATCAAAAAGTGTATGAAGTTATGTATAGAATTAAACCAAAATTTTATTATAAGTTTTTGGCTATGGTAAGCAGGTCCTCCCGGAATTTGGAAAAAATTCGCCGGTAGGGGGCGCTGATATAACAATTTTTGTGCGATTTTGAATATTGTACCATCCAAAAGTGTATGAAGTTATGCATAGAATTGAACCAAATTTTTAGTTTAAGTTTTTGGATATGACAAGCAGGTCCTCCCTGAATTTGGAAAAAATTTGCCGTTAGGGGGCGCTGTAAATGCGTTTTTTGTGCGATTTTGAATATTGTACCATCGAAAAGTGTATGAAGTTATGCATAGAATTAAACCAAATTTTTATTTTAAGTTTTTGGCTATGGCAAGCAGGTTCTCCTTGAATTTGGAAATATTGCGCGGTAAAGGGGCTCTGTGCTAGCGATTTTTGTATACTTTTCTTGATTTTTCGTAGTTCTATTGTGCATCAGCGGCTCATGCAGCGGCGGGAACTCGCTTCCTGCTATGCCGGCTATTCGCAAACAGCTGATAACGACAGAATAAGGAAAAATTAATAATTTTAACAAATATCATGATATAGATTAACTCGTTTTTAGTCCGTTTAATTGACTTGAGCAGAAATTTAAGATGAAAATCAAAGTTGGTATAGTATTGAACTAATAATATTGAAGTATTAACATGTGTAACTAGGTTTTGAAATATTAAGATGTATAAGATAGAAGAAAGTTTTGGGATTGGCACATCCAACTAGTTTTTTTTTTAATTTCATTTATTCATAAGGCAAAATACCTGTAGGAACTTTCCAAATTATATTAATCTTAGATTTTAATACTTTTATGTCATTATTATTTAGAAAATTTTTGATTTTAATCAATAATTAAAAAAAAAAAAATCAGTTGATTAAAATCACGATTTAATCGCTGTTTTAAAGCAACTGATTAAAATCGTTGACACCCTAGATTAAACTATTGATTAGAAGAAGGTTTTAGCTCTAAAAGCATATATTTGGTTTGTCGGTACCTCTAAAATTGAGCTCTAGAGGGGCGTTGCCATAGGGAAGGAAACTTTAATATTTTTTTTCAAAAGGTTAACTGTGAATTTTTTTTAAATTGATTGCAACATTTGAGATGTAGCAGTCAAATTTTTCAGAATATGTCTTCCAATTTTGACTGTACCGAGTAGTTTGGTCGATAAAGATTAAATAAAAACTATGAAAAACACAAAGAAAATTGAATGGTCAGTTTTTTGCTATGATGTTCGCTTCCTCCCGATATGTAAATGTGTTTTTGCGCATGTGCAAGCGCTTTTCCGAGCTTGTGATGAAAAAGGAGAATTTTTGATCAGAGTTCATTGTTGTTTATAATAAATGTCTCCATTAATTAACAAAATAATAAAATTCTGAGTCTCAGGTGCATTAGGAAAGGCTTTGGACTATTGTCACACAAATTTTCAGCTTCATATGTATGTCAGATTTTTCTAGCCATCGCAGGCATGGGCACACACAAACACCGATAAACAGGGCAAAACTTTCTTTTATTAATATAGATTAACTATCGATTCCTTTAATTAGGTGTTACCTTATGTAATTCTTGTTATTTCATTTAACCTTTGTAATGAAGAGGGAAGTAATCTCTGAAAATATTGTATATTGATTATTACGTAATCTATTAATTGATATACTTCAATAAATGGCCGAACAATCTCTAAAACTCATTTTTGGCATAATAATAATTTTTTTAATTTTTCCAAGAAGTTTCAAGTATAAAATATACAATTTGGCAACACAGGTTACTTCGCCATAATTTTATTCATTCTCTTTAAACATGTTTTGGTTAATACACAGCATTAACTTGGCTACAGTACCGAGATCTATTAAAGCCAGTGGGGGAGAGTTTTGTTTGGTTGTCTATTATTATAAATATGAACTTTTTGTCTGACAACAACTAAATTTCTCATTGTTCTTAATTGAAACAGTGTAAAAAGGCAGTAAGTTCTACTCTAAACTAAACTTCCCTCTGTTAATCTCGTTTACTTTCATAAAAATATTACTGCAAAAATGCATTGGAGAAATTAATCAATACTCCACTCATGTAAAGTTTGTCAATTTTTTACTGCATATTGCTACACTAAGATTGCTGGCTGGTAAGATTTTCTGAATATTCCCCACCCCCAGTTATGCGACACCTCTGAATGCATCACATTCCCGATCATAAAAGTGTTGAATAAATCAAAGTCTATTATAGTTTATTCGATGTCTATATGAAAAATATACACTCTTGATTAGACAACAATTTTAATTTTCCAACATACCCCTGGTCCTGTGAGTGTCGAATAATCTGGGAGTCTACTGTACTTTGCAAAAACTATGACATTTATAAAAATAAGTTTTTCCTAAACCCAAAAATGCAAAGAAAATTAATGGATTGGTTTATAAATTAAATAAAAATTCAAACCATGTTCCTAATGACATATATACAATACCCCTTTTCTACAAAACTGACTGACTGACACACACACACAAAAACCTCAAGAGTGCATTGAGAAGACAGAGGGAAATTTTTACAGAATAATCTTATGCAGCGGTCAATATCACATTTTACAAGTGAATGTCAATATCAATAATAAAATTCTGTTAAAAACAACAAAAATGTATATACCAATAAGGCGCGGTTCAGAGGTGAAATCCCTCAGCGGAACAGGTATTTTTTTCACAGCATATTCACAAATAACTTCTATGTTGTACTTCAGCTGGGCTGAAATTGGAATCACTGGAGCCCCTTCTGCCACAGTTCCTAAAATATAAATATTTTTTTAAATGCTGAACGGTTTGATTAAATTCATCAACCACTGATTTTATATAATTACAAACTACTATTTTTATATAACATATTTTCATATTTACAAAATTAGAAGAAAAAAAAAAGAGGAGGGGAACCATGTTAACATTTCCCCTTATTTTACAGGTCCAAAATTTTAATACATAAGTTTAAAAGAAAATATGTGAGTTACAGATAAACATATATAATCAGTAAATGGGAGAGTTAAAAGACTGTATATGGGACATATTTAAATTAATTTTGAAATTATTTAGTAAAGAAAAAGCTTTTAAATTTTCCATTTAACAGAAGGCAAAAATTATATGATGAAAAATATAAATATGTCTGTAAAAATATTGTGTCTTGTTACATCACTCTATTATTTGCGTCTAAAAAAAAAAAAATAAATAAATAAATAAAATAAAAAAATACTTCTACTATAAACACACATTTTAATATATACAGTGTGTCCACCTATAACCTGACCGACCTTTATTTTCGCAACCACTGGTCCTACCTAGATGCATACTTCCAACTACAAAGATGGTCAAAATTAGGTGCAGGGTTAAGATAAAAATGTTTGAAGCGAAAAAACAATTTAGTGAAGAATTACAGAATCTAAATTTTTATATGGTCCCCCAGTCCTATAAGTTATATTTAGTAAAATTTCCCTGTTACACTAGCAAGTAAGGCAAAAAAAGTACCGTTTATTCTATGATTAAAATTGACCGAGTAACAGCTATTTAAAGTTGAAATATATTTTTTGCTTCATATTAGGGGTCATTCACAAACTTAGTAGAAATATAATTTCATCAGATATATTAAAGAAATGGTTGAGAGTAAAATTAGTATTGCAATATAAATTTGAAATCTTTAATCATTCTGACATATTACTGCAAAATGTACAATTTGTACCGAACATTATAAGAGGATAAAAATAACAGATTTTTTGTTAAATAAAAGGATGAAAAACAACAGCTTCATTTCTTTACAAAATGATACATATTTTAAAATGCTGTTAGATTACACTGTCTTTCAAATTTTTGGTTGTGGCATGTTTTTTAGCTTTTGAAAATTGATTCTTATGTATGTTTTAGCACTAAATCCGAAAATGACCTTCATTTTAAACCACCATGTCAGGAATTTTCTCAAATCACAAATTTCAAAGTTAAAAAGCTAAAAGTTAAAATTGATCCTCCCTCCCCTCCCAACCTCATAGGACCCCCGAGCTGTTTAGCTGTAAGAAACCCAGTATAAGCCAAAAAATCTAATAAATTATTGAATTAAATAAAATTAAACTGAATAAAAAAGTCTTACATCTATTTTATAGTATCAGATTTTTCGCTATTTTTTAACCTTGAAATTTACGATTTGCAAAAAATCTTGACATGATGGTTAAAAGTGGAGGTAATTTTTTTGATTCAGTGTTAAAAAATACATAAAATGTAATTATAAAAGTTAAAAAACACAACCATCGCAGGTTTATGTTATCTTATCTAAAACTCTTTCTTAAACTTCTTGATGGTAATCTATCCGAATTTTTTTGTGTTATCCTCTAATATAAGTATGTATAAGATGGTAAGAGTCGAAAATCATAATAATATTGCATTGTCATCGGATTTAAGTCAGTATGTAAAATTTAACTTTGATCAGACATTTGAAAGTAAGTTAAAACGTAAGGTAAGTTAAAAGTAAGTTCCGGTACAAATTTTAAACTGGAAAGACGATCATTGCAAGTTAAATAAAACCTTATGAAAATAACAATTTTAGTTAAAAGAAATCATAGCCTCAAATCCTTACAAAATAAAACATATGTTAAAATACAATTATTTTAACTAATCTGAAACTTAACTAATAAAAGTTAATAGTAATATTTGTACGATTCCTTTCAAAGCGCAGATACCTTAAAATAAGTTTAAGTACTTTATACATGACCCCTGAAAGCATGGTCTAAATCATCGACCATGTCAAATGATATGCAAAAAAGTGGTACGAGTCATGCATTTTAAAGTTTCATAACTTGGTCGATTTTAATGTTAGATGAATGGGACTTTTTTTTGTCTTAGCTGGTGTCACAGTAAATTTTTAGTAAATATCACTTATAGGACCGTATAAAAATTATTTCGTAATTTTTTAATAAATGTTTTTCTTGACCCAGATCGCTTTAAAAATAATTCTTTACCTCATTTAAGCCATTTTTGAAATTCGAAGTATGCATCTAGGACCAACGGTTGCGAAAATAAAGGTCAGTCAGGTTATACGTGGACATACTGTATATACCCAGGCTCAAAGTGAAAATTTTATTTATTCATAAATAAAAAAAAAAAGAAAAAAAACCTTGCTACTTGAGAAACAAGGATATAGTTTAAAGTGTTTTACAATCCTTTAAAAATAAGTTTGAAACAGGACTGAATTGTTATTGATAAGATATAAGGAAAAGTATTCTATCTGCCTTTGCACAGTCAGTGTTGTAATATAAGAAGTAGGCCTGGGCCTTAAATCGATTTAAAGCTTACATCGAAAATCCGATTTAACCATTGGTCTTAAATCAATTTAAGCTAACATCGAAAATCGTGATTTAGCCAATGTCTTAAATCGCGATTTAGCCACTGTCTTAAATTGCGATTTAGCCACTGTCTTAAGTCGCGATTTAGCCACTGTCTTAAGTCGCGATTTAGCCACTGTCTTAAGTCGCGATTTAGCCATTGACTGTAAATCGATTTGAAACAAAATACTGATTCAGAGCTAACATCAGAAAAACGATTTATCTACTTAGATGTATCTACCACTTACATAGCAAGCTAGTGTTAAATCAATTTAGGATGATCCGATTTAAGCAAACATTGCAAGCCTCAATACTTTTCGATTTAAGAAAAACAAGGCAAGCTGGTGTTAAATCGATTTAGGAGGATCCGATTTAAGCAAACATCGCAAGCCTGAATACTTTCCGATTTAAGAAAATAAGGCAAGCTGGTGTAAAATCGATTTAGCAGGATCAGATTTAAGAAAATATCGAACCTCAATCCACTCTGATTTAAGAAAAGATAATTTAAGAAAACGACGATTTAAGTAAAAATTGATATTTTTTTATTTATTTTGTAAACGAGATTTAGAGTTTACGAGATTGGAATGTGTATTTTTCAGAAATTAAGAATATATATGGTGGAAAGTTGAAAAGAAAAAGTAATGTTTAATTCTTAAAATCCAAATTCTTCGAACTTCAGTTTATATGTTAATGCAATTTTTTGATGAAAAATTAAGTTTTCACATATTTGAGTAACATTGCAATATGTATTTTTTATTTCTATTATTCTGTAATTAATTAAAATGTTTTAAAGTGGAATCCTGCATAGTTTCAAGATTGTTTTCCTGAAATTGATTCAGTATTTATATGATTAAAAATAATAATGAAGTTTTATATTTAAAATCCAAACTCATCGACTTTCAGTTTGTATTTTTATGCATTCTTATGATGAAAAATTCATTTTTTATATGTTTCAGTAATATTTTAACATATATTTTATTTTCTATTATTTTGTAATTAATGAAATTATTTTAAAGTATAGTTATGCATTGTTTTGTGTATCATGATTTGGCCGTGATCCACAAGAAATATTTTTCTTTTGCTAATAAGATTTTTTTTTCTGAAATTGATTGATTATTTATGGTTGAAAAAAAATAAATAAATAAAAATAAAATTTCATATTTAAAATCCAAATTCATCGAATCAGTTTTTATTTTTATATGCATTCTTTTAATGAAAAATTCATTTTTCACATGTTTGGGTAATATTTTAATATGTATTCTTTATTTTCTATTATTCTATAATTAATTGAAATATTTTTAAATAGTTATGCATCGGGTTTGACATCCCATTTCAACACCAGCCACGTGGATTGAGTATCTTGCTGAAATGGATTCACAATTTATATTCACTATTTATATATACTATTCATCCATTTTTTGTTTATATTTTTATGCATTATTTTGATGAAAAATTAATTTTCATATGTTTAGGTATTATGGGAATATTTTAGTTTTAATTTGTTAATACTTTGTAATTAATTAAACTTTAATAAGGTTCTGTAATGAGTCAAGTAACTTGATTTTTACAGCAGAATGAGGGAGGGGTGGAGGGGGCATTCATTAGATTTTTCTGCAGATCTGCGATTTTCTGCTTTTTTGACATTTTATCATCATTAAAAAGAGATATTTTAAGATTATATTTTATTACTAATCTTACAAAGTGGCAGCAGCCGCGAAAAAATCAGCAATTTCAATAATGTGCTCCAAAAGCTCACACTTTCAATCCTTCTCCATCCGCTATATGAATGTCAGCATTTATGTTAAACAAATCTTATTATAATCTAAAAGTTAAAAAGATATAGAATTGCACCTTATTTCTCATATTTTCCCTCTTTTCTTTTTACTAATTTTCTCATCATGGTAAATGAACAGTTAGATTCATCATTGAATTCTTTGAATCTGCTTCTATTTTACCTCAATAACTTTTTAATTCTGTGTCTGTAAAAAAAGGGTGTGTGTAGGTTGTTAGCAATGAAGTGCTGTTTTGCCCCCCCCCCCCCCCAGATTGTAGCAGACATAACAAAAGTTAGACAAAAAAAAAAAAAAAAAAAAAAACTAGTGTTTTGGGACATTTAAAGTTTTTATTTTTTATGTGTGAAATATACCTGTTTTCAAAGGTATTTAAAAAATTAAAAGCTAAGTATACCAAATAATACATGAGGGGGGGGGGGGGGGGCTGCATAAAGGCAGTATTTTGTTTCTAAAAATTTAAAAATAGGCTTCCATATTCTAAAATGTAAAATCGGTGTTAAATCGCGATTTAGCACTAAATCGCGATGTTAGATGGATGATAAATCGATTTAAGAAATTTCTAGATCGCCCAGTCCTAATAAGAAACCTTGCCTTTGCCGACAACCTTTTCCAGAATCACTGGGAAACAGATCTCATGCCTTTCTAAAGAATAAGAATCATGATTTTTGCAGATTTCTGGCAGTGGTTGGGTAAAAATAACAAATTTGCTATTTTAATCAGATTTTCAGGGACACGAAAATCATAAAATGTTGTCATGAGGGAAAATTTAGGATTAATATTTATTTCTATGGAAGAAGATATTTTTAAATAAGAAAATCAATCTTGAAGAAACATTTTATTTACAGCATACTTTTGGTATAGGGCTGGGGCTCTGATGGCACAAAATTTTTCAGGCTCAGGCTCAAAATGAGCTTGAACTCATCCCTTATATATATACGCTAGGCCTGGGCCTTAAATCGATTTAAATCTAACATTGAAAGTCCGATTTAACCATTGGTCTTAAATCGATTTAAGCTAACATCGGAAATCACGATTTAGCCATTGCAGGGTTCCCAGCAAAACATGACTGGCAAATTCCTTGACCAAATCACAAAAAATTCTCCGACTTTTCTTGACCAAATCTTAAAAAATAACTACTAAACGAGCATACAACATGATTTGCAACTTATTTTTGCAATCCTTTATCAAAATTAGATATTTTTTTCTGCGATTATTCTTCAAATTTCTTTCTTTCTTTCTTTAAATTCCAAATTCATCGACTTTCAGTTTATATTTTTATGCATTCTTTAAAGAAAAATTCATTTTTTGCATATTTTAGTAATACTTTAATATGTATTTTTTATTTTCTATTATCTTGTAATTAACCACTTCACCGGCTGCCCCGAGATAACTCGGGGGTAAAAACATTGTTTCCCCATACCCTTCGCCGGTGAAGTGGTTAATGAAAATATTTTAAATAGTCCTGCATTGTTTCGTGTATCTCGATTTGCCCTTGATCCACATGAAATATTTTTATTTTTCAAATAAGACCTTTTTCCTGAAACTGATCGAGTATTTGTGGCTGAAAAAAAAAAAAAAAAAAAAAAAAAAAAAAAAAAAAAAAAAAAATCATATTTCAAATCCAAATTTATTAAAAAATCGACCATTGATCGCCACTCTAGTCGCCACTCGCCAAGTGGCGATAAAAAATCTGTTATCGATCGCCAAGTGAAATATAGCTTTTTTCATAGAAATATGCATCTCTATTTTGGTTACATCTAATTAGAAAACTGGTTAATTCTTTTTCTTACCGGATGCAAGCAGATTAGAACGATTTAGCTGTATTTTCAATATTTCAGCTTTTCGCCATTGCTCTTCAGTTGGATTATTTTTTTTTCACGAAATACAGTTTTATTCTGCAAAATGTATTCATCAGCTTTAATTCCACATACATTTCAAATAATTTATTCCTTTTTTTTTTTTTTTTTTCACTGGATGCAAGTGGATTTTAAGGACATTGCAGTATTTTCAATATTTCGTCTGCTGCCACATGCTCACCAGTTAGATTATTTTTCTTCAGTGGATACTGTTTAATCCTGACACTCATCAGCTTAGATTTCAGCTATATGTAATGTGTGTAGTATGTTAACACATTTACTAATTAAATAAAATCCAAATAACATTTTATTGTGCTTTGATTATTTTTTTATTGTATACACAGAATTTAGATTCGGAATTTAGAGTTATTATTTTCTTTATATAAAAAATAACTAGTAATTTAAATTGATAATAGTGTTTATGAACATATACAAATAATCTAAAAATATATTCTAAAAAAAGTAATGTAACAGATTCTGTGGTTTCAAAGTAATTTACTTGAATTTTGACTGCTTCCCTATTCTTATCATGAATAGTTAGCTGGTAAAAAAACTCTGACTTTAATGAAACTGAGTCTACCGGCCACTGGCTACTAACTCAATTTCCCAATTTTCACCTATACTATCCATTTCTTTTATTTCTAAAACTAGTGAAATTGCCCGGCGTTGCCCGGGTATGTCAAAAAACAGCAGGAATCGCGAAAAAGTTCTGGAAATCACAATAAGATATCGCGAGAAAATTTTAAATTGCTGCACAAATTTCGAAAAGAGAAAAAAAAATTATACATTGTGTTCAAAGATTGCAAGTTGATTCCTTTCACTAATGTGGAAAAATGGTAGCAAATCGCTAAAATACACTAAAAATCACATACAAAATTCTCGAATTTCGAAAATTGCTATACGAAGTCCGAATAAACTTTATTGAAATGAGTGCAGAAAGTACTTAAGTTAAAAAATGGAATATGGAAAAATTGCAGCAGATAGCGAAGAAACGTAAAAAATCGAATAAAAATCTCAAAAATCACGAAAGTCAAAATTTTCTATAATTGGATAAATGTTTCAAATCTAATTCCTTCGACCTGTGGGCTCTCTTAAAATTTATGCTTGGGAAAGCATGCTAAGCATTGTTTGATGTTACTTTTATTTATAATTTAATTTACATGGATTACCTTTAATACAATTAATATAATCCCTTAAGTTAATATTAGTTTTTGTTGCATTAAAATATCTCAATTTGTTGGTTTTCTCTAAGCAAGTAATCCTCATTGTTTTACAATGGAAGTCTATGGGAATTTGGCGAAATATTAGAGATATCGCCAAGTTGGCGTCACTTTTGGCATCTAAATTTTGTAGCCAAACTTGGTGATATATCGCCAAGTTGGTGACAAACTTGGTGGTGTTTGGCGACAGAACTGTGTCCCCCATACGGTAACCCTCTTATAGGTATGAAGATGCATTAACTGCTGTTCAATAATCACATAAAAAAATCGCTAAAAATTCAAAAATCGCTGTACGAATTTCGAATAAATCTTTTTGAAAAGAGAACAAAATTTACTATATTGGGTTAAAAGAAAGAAACCGTATTCTTTTCACTAATGTGGAAAAATTGCCTCGAAACTTAAAGTGATAAAAATCGGATAAAAAATTAAAAAAAAAAATCTAATCAAAAAATCGAAAATCTGGCTTCGAGGTGCAAAACTTCATATATAGACGTACCTTTCCCCTGAAATTTTGTAGCTCTACGTGCAGCGGTCTCTTCAGAACACCATCGACACACTCACTCACACACAAACTTCTTTCCTTATTATTATAGATAATTCAATGTATAGGTCAAAACTGGGAAATTTCATTAGCGGCCACTGGCTGGTAGGACTAGTTTTTTAAGTGGCCACTTTCTTTAAACTAGCGGCCACTTTTTTATTTAAAAATACTAAACAGTAAAGTTTCTATAAATATTAATCTAAAACTGAATAGCCCAAATAAATATGTTAATATAAATATATTCGAACCAAAAAAAGTAGAATCCTTGATGAAATACAAGAAAATTGTATTCTCTCCTTGTAAAAAAGTGGCCGGAAGGTGGCCATTGATAGTCAGTTTTGCACTAGCAACTTTTTCTCATTCACTGGCCCTGTGGCCGGTGGCTAGTGCTAATTTTGACCTTTAATTCAATGGATCATAAAGAAAATTGTGCACAACAGTTTTACATATATTTATTTTTAGAGCAATTTGCCTTTCAGTCAGCTCTCAATCTGAAAAAGACCTTATTTTACTCTTTTCTTCTTTAGTCAATGATTTCCCGTGAACCACACTCAAAACAGCAGTTCCATACCCCAAAATTTCAAATCTAGAGACTACTAACCTATAAACATCACCACAGATGAGTCCCACATAAAATACTACAGCCATGACGTCATCTCGTTATGCTAGATTTAAAAGAAGATACTGGTCCTAAACTTATTTCCATATGTTAATATTACAAGATTTTAACACTTTTGGAAAAAAATACTTTTTAACTTTCTCAAATGAATTAATTCACATACTACATCAGATATTTGTGTCTAAATTCAAGATATATAAATCTTTTCAGAATTTTATTCTAAACATAAAAATTAGCATGTGGTCTTAAACTTTTTTCCAGCACTGTATATTTTATTACTAATCTTACAGTGTGTCAACGGCCGTGAAAAAAGGCAATTTCAGTGCTCCGAGACTCACACTTTCAATCCTTCTCCATGCAAAATATGATATAACATAAAATTGCAACCATGAACCATGCAACCAGTTTGGCAACTAGAAAAGAAATTGCAGGCGTCATTTGATGCCTTATTTAGAGTTCCTACTTTCTAACCCTGATTGCATGTCATATTCACATCAGGGTACAGAACACAGATGAACAGCTTCTATGAATGTCATGCTTCTTCTAATGTCAAACAAGAACATTAGAAAAGCATACGAAGAATATTTAAAGAAACATAAAAGCAAAATGTCAAAACAATATGAATTAAAAGAAATAATATATATATATATATACAGTATGGAACCATTTATCCGGAAAACCAGTTATCCGGAATGATATTTCTGATAGACTGATTTCAGAATCTTTGCAGAAAAGGTGTCATACACTGCCAGTTTGACATAGGCTTTGCTTGAAACAATCATATAATTTGATGACAGCATATAGTATTTGAAATGAAAACATATTTAGTTGTATTTTAGTTTGTTTTAATTTAAATGCAGAGGAAACAGAAGAATTTTTGTTCCTAAGGGATTCCCATAAATTACCTTTTTTTAAACTCAGGTTAACTTTTGATCTTTCTTGCATTGATTTTTAATCCAAGTAATCTAATAATTTAAAATCAGAAATAATGCCACAACCACACATATTCCACAAAACTTATCACATTGATGCTGCTTTAATGCACAACCAGTTAACCGGAAAAACCAGTTATTCGGAATACATCTGACCCCAAGCATTCTGGATAAATGGTTCTGTACTGTATATATTTTATAATTATACAAAAGAAAAGTTACCTTGGACAAATTTTAAAATTTGTTGATATTGCTCCTTAGCCTGCGATTCCTTAACCAGATCTATTTTGTTCTGTAGGATTAAAATGTGCTTCAGTTTCATAATTTCAATAGCCGCTAAATGTTCAGATGTTTGTGGCTGTGGACACGATTCATTCCCAGCTATAATAGATGAGGAATATTTAAAAAACAGTTACTTTTCTCAAAAAGACAAAGTACTTATATTCAGTCAAAATATTACACACAGTATTTAGATGATTAAATGCATACTTCACTTTCCAATTTGCTGGGAATCCTTATATATATTACATACATATTACATACAAATCCAGTAAATAGCATGAGTGAAATACTGTATATATGTGATGCTCAAAGGCAACTTGGGCCAAAGAATACTTCTGGATTTAGATAATTCCCAAAAACTGTTTCAAAATGTATGAAAAAATACATTAAGAAACCTAAAGTACATTAAAACATATAAAGTAATTAATCATAGATATTTCAGCTAGAAAAGAAGAACTTACCTATTAAAAGAAGTGCTGCATCCATAACAGCTGCACCATTAAGCATAGTAGCCATCAAGATGTCGTGGCCTGGACAATCCACAAATGATACATGCCTATAAAAAAGAATGATGTTGCATTTATCAATTTAAAAGGGTTTTTTTTTTGCATAACTTTTAATTTATTTCAAATACATATATATTATCGAGTCATAAAACAAATGTATAAAATAAGATACATAATTACTATACAGGATTATTAGAGTTATTACTAGGTTAACAAAAAAGAGATGAAAAGATCAAACAAGAACATTAGGGAGATACACTCGATAACCACTCGACCCCAAACCATAGCCAATAAAAAAGCCACGTTTAGCTCTAGGCTGAAATTTATTTCTTTTTACTTTTGGTTGGTGAATATAAGCCACAAGCCATACCGCTTCAAGTGGCATATCAACAGTTTGGTTCCATACCATCATTGAAAAGGAATGGCATTTATGCTCATATACAGTATTCGGTTATGAATATAATTAGTAGCCATAGTGGCTTCTACCCAAAAAGAAGTAGGAAGTCCAGCTGTTAATAAAAAAAAACTCTTACACCTTCTAATAACACTCTATTGTATCTTTCCGCAACTCCATTCATTTGGGGACTATATATGGTTGTTCTTTCATGCTTTATCCCCATATTTTCTAGCACACTTTTCACTTTATCATTACAAAATTCAAGTCCATTATCCGTTCTTAACACTTTCACCTTTTTATTGACTTGTCTTTCTACAAATGTGATGAAGTGCTTGATTTTTGCAAAAACTTCATCTTTCGAACGTAAAGGATAACAAAATGCTCTACGACTAAAATCATCTATAAAAGTAAGTACATATCTATAACCATTTCTTGATGTAACAGGTGCAGGACCCCAGACGTCACTATGAACCAACTGAAGTATTTCGTTTGACCTAATTTGTTCTAACTTAGAATGGGGTGCTCTAGTATTCTTTACCATAGTACAATATTCACATGTGGTTTCTTTTCCCTGCAATGGTCCGCAATTTCGTATTAAATTCTACTTCATCATCTTCTTAATTACATTTACATGGCAAAGGCGCTCATGCCAAAGCATAATATTATTTCGTTCAATTTTATAAGTTGTATTATACTGCTGATTTACTTTATTAACCTCACTTTTAGTACCTAACTCATTTGTCATACTTTGATTAATAAAATCTTCATTTGGGTTAATTTTATTTCTTTTCTCTAACTTTTTAGGACTAGATGCTTCTGCTTTACACTCTGTTAAGCTACTTTGTTTAGAATTTTTAGTGATTTCCTGATAGGATTTCTCACCAATGTCAGGTTTAGTTTCCTGCAATAAATTAGAAGAAGATTCTTTAAGAGCATGTAACACATAAAATCTATTTTTAAGCTTAGCAGTATACAAATATTTCCAATATTAGGAGAAAAAATTTTAAACCCTTTATCTAATTTTGCATGCATACCTGCATAATCCATTTTAGACATGGATATCAAATTTTTATGTGTATCTGGTACATATAGTACATCATGCAAATTAATTCTTAAAACTCTTTTATTTTCTCTAATTCTGAAACTAACTTTCCCTATGCCTTGAACTACATGCGGTGTCATTCCCATCTTTACTACCGTACCATTTGGAGGTTTGGTCAAACATGTAAAAAATTGCCGATTTTGACAAATATAAGAAGTCGATGTCGAATCCAAAGTCCATTCCCAACAAGAGGTGGGGGGGGGGGGGGAATCCTATCAGTACTCATTGTTTTCTCTGTTAGCTCTGTTACATAAGGATTTAGGTTTCTTTCTCTATCCTTTTCTCTATATTTTTGATTTTTATTACTCCTATCTCTATCATTCTTTTTATTACTACCACAATCGTCTCCGAATACATTTCTTTTGAAAAACTAGCCCTTTGGGGATTTGCACTACTTTCATTAACAAACCTTGCTTTAGAGGCAAAAAATGTTTCATTTCTTTGTTTTTCCCGTAGATTTCTCCTAGAGTGTTCTTTTAAAATTTCGTCTTTTACATCTACAAATTTGAAATCTTTTTCCAGCATTCTATCTAATTCCCTAATTAAATAGTCATAACTCTCTGGGAGACGTTCTATCAGCTGATAACATCTATGTTTTTCAGTAACTTCCTCCCCTGCATCCACCACATGACGGTAAACCTCCTCAAATCTAGCTATGTAAGATGGAATACCCTCTTCCGAATTCATTTTAAGGTTTCTGAATTCATTCACCTGAAATGATTTTAATGCCCTACCTTCTATTTCTAAAGTAGATTTTAACGTATTCCAGATTTCATCTGGGTTATCTAAATGACCAATAGTTAATCCTATTTCTGGGCAAACATATGTTTTTAGGATACCCGCAGCTCTCTGCTTAGATTGATTTAGCTTGAATTTATCTAGGGCACCTAAATCTGTTTCATCAGGCCAATTTTTCTTTTCAACCCACATAAACAGACCTTCAGTCTGTAAAATACACTTAATATAGCGAGTCCACTCTCAGTAATTATACCGAGTTAAGATTACTGAATTTATTGCTGCCATTTTGTTTTTACCATGAATATTGAACATACATAAACTAGATACACAAGAATATCATAAAATAAGCAAGAAATATTCAGAACTACACTTTTTCTCAATATAAATACACTTTTTCAAAAGAGATAAAGATAAACCTTTTTTTTTTTTTTTTTTTAGTTCCACCTTTTTAATTCTTTAAAATCTTAGATTTCCCCACAGAGAAAGGGCTTTTGGGCCCATGGCCTCTGTTAATTTTCGCGAGTAGAGTTTACAATCTATTTTTCCCATCCCTTTCCACACTATTGCATATTTATTACCTACTGTAAACTGGATTCCCGTATTTCTTTTCTTTTTTTACTTTGTTTTGCAGTTTGCTCACCGAGCATTTGTTTACATTTGGCTACTGCGAGTCGTCGGAGCGGAGTTGAGCGTGTGTCTTCCTTTTTGGCATGCAGCCATTTCAAGTTGTGATCGTATTCGCAATCTCTTTATGTTTAATTAATTATTTAAAGCTATTTTCAAGTTCATTTCAATTTTAAATTGCATCTTAGTTATTTTTAGGATATTTCTATAAGTTAATAGTTTTTCGATGTAATTTAAAATGTTTAAAGTAAAAGTAAGAAGCTTCTGAGATATGCAAATCACATGCTTCATTTTCATTGGCTGCTGTCATGCCGCTCGCATTTATGTTGGGCCGTGGATCACTATGTTATAAAAATAATTATCATATCTTGCTACTCTGGTGTAGAAAGCCACAAGTTAAAACAAAGTTTAAAAGGAGTAACATATTTTATTCTTCAGAGGTTAGTATAACTTCTGATAAACCTTGTTAGTGATTACAACAGGCAAAGTGTAACAACCATAATACAGTAAAAGCTCAACTAACCGGCATGCTCGGGAAACGCCGATTGCCGGATACTTGAAAAGTCCGGATAGTTGAGATCTACAAAATCTGTCATAAAGGGGGGGGGGGGGCATCGACGTAAAAATTAAACAGGAAAATGGTTTTTAGGCTATTTTCCTGCCATTAGGAAGTTGCTCAAATAACTCTTATTATTATTATTAAATTTGCATTTGATAAAATTCTTTCCGAGTAAAAAATAAAAGTAAACAAATTTCTATATTTATTTATTAATATTTTATAAAGTTGTATTATTTATAACTTGACATCTCCCCTTTCTGGAAAAAGCACACGGAAGCTTGGAAAATGAACTTTGGTATGATTCACTTGTGTTACCTCAACTAACCTCACAGTAGCAATGAATCTTTTCTGCATAGCTAAAAACATTATCAGATGCAAACTGATAACGCCCGACTTCTCCGATCACGATAAAAACAAACTACACTCATTAGCTTTTTCTGTTTTTCTTGTTGGAGTGGCTCAGATAGTCTTTTTTTTGGGGGGGGGGGGGGGGGGGGGGATTTCTAAATTTCTGAAAACTCATTGTATGTTAATAAAAATTAGGTAAATGGCCTAATTTATTATTATTTGAATTCGGTGAAAATTTGAACACAATCGGGCAATTAGCAATGGAGAAAGCAATTTTTTTTATATAATAAGTACGGGGGAAAAAAAGAGTACCGTTTCGTTCTTTCTTTTTATCTAGAATAATATTATTATTATTTCTGTTTACTGTTTAGGTTGATGAAAAATATTTTTCCTCGCTAATTCAACAACGCAAAACTTTGATGCAATCTCCCGGCTGAGGAGAAAAAGTTTGAACTGATAAAAATCCAACAATAAAACAAAGCAAAAAGAAAGAAATTTACCCTGGAGCGACTTTTCTTTTTTTAATTTCCAGTTAAGTGTAGTTGATCCAAACACATCCAATAAAAAAATATTCTTGAGTAAATATATTTAAAATACAATATGGTATAAAGATCTTTGTTACATAGTTCTTTTAAAATAATAATTTCTTGTTCTTGAATAAATAAAGCAATAAAAAAAAATAGTTTGGGATATAATTTCTCAGCATTTATTGTGTGTTTGATTGTGTTTCTTTCGATGTGCCAGGAATACTACGAAACGCATGTTTGATGTCCGTCTGTTTGACAGAAAGTTCTCTTTTTTTTCATGAAGCGTTCTTTTATGAGATTCAGTTCTAAAACTTCTTGAGCCGAATACTGCGAATTTTTTTCGCAAAACTTTAAAAAAGTAGATAAACTTTTCTCAGCTTCACTCCACGAAATTTTTTCCTCGATTTCAATTTCCAATTCTGAGGAAATATCAATTGTTTCTTCCTCTGGAGTTGTCATTTTTTTAATTAACTGCTCTTCTGTTAAAGTTTTGGTGACAGGAATATTTTTATTTATAGCTATCCAATTTTCGATTTCTGGCATTTCCAGTTGCGATACAGATAAGTTAGTATTAGGCCAATTTTTTAATGTTTCCATAATTTCATGCAATTCGTTCCTTTACTTGGGTTTAAATCCTTCAAATTCTTCATCTGATAAATCAGAACAAAAGTTTACTTTAAATAATAATTTTTTCCATCCCCTTCGAAGAGTTTTTGGTTTTACAGCATTCCATTCACTGGCAAAATCATAAATGGCATCTTTTATTGTGGAAGCTGATTGAAATTCTGCCACCGTTGTCGGTGCATTTACGAGCTTACGCATGAAATGTTTTCGATAAATCATTTTTACATTTTGTATGATTCCTTGTTCCATAGGTTGTATCAGAGACGTTACATTTGGGGGGGGGGGGGAAGAAACATCACTGAAATATTGCCATATCTCAATTCTTCCTCACTGGGATGCGCTCGGCAGATGTCAATTAGAATTATTTTATTTTCTTCCAGTTTTTTTCCCTCGCTAATTACAGATGGCACAAAAACTTTTTAAAACCAGTAGGTAAAAATATCTTTATCCATCCAAGCACTTTTTTGATTGGTGTAAACTACAGGGAGATGTTTAATTCCTGTAAGTGCTCTTGGATTCTTAGACTTTCCTATTACTAACAGTTTTAATTTATGGGAGCCAGTTGCATTAGCGCAAGTCAGAATCGTTAGTCTGTTTTTGTTTTTCTTAAAACCATCTGCTGACGTTTCATTAGGACCAGCTAATGTTGAGGTCGGAAGGCAATGGAAATAGATTCCGGTTTCATCAGCATTATAGATGTGGTTTAGATCAATATTATTTTTTTTAATAAAATCTTCAAAAAAAGTAGAATATTCCTCTGCACTTTCGTTATCTGCTGATTTTCGTTCTCCAGATATGTCAACTTTTCTGATTCCATGGCGTTTTTTGAAGCAAGAAAGCCACCCATCTGAAAACTTGCATTCTGTTGCAATATTTAATTTTTCTGAAAAATCTCTTGCTTTTTCAGTCAGCATGGCCCAGAAATAGGAACTCCTTCTTCTCGTTTTAATAGAAACCACCGATATAAACTTTTATCCAGTTTTTCATGCTGAGGTTGCTGAGGTGTTTTTCTTTCATCCGTTGCTTTGCTTGACTCTGCATAGGAAGCAAATGCCATCAACTTTTCTTTCCGCGATTTAATATCGTAAATCGTTGAGGATCCAATGTTGAATATACGCATCAATTGTTGTTTATTTTTCCCTCTTTCTAAATGTCTAATAATGTCTAGCTTCTGAGTTATGGTTAAAACAACTCGTTTCCTTTTATTAGGATTTGATTGATCTGTATTTTTTAATTTGACAAAAAAATATGACAGAACACGATTAATAAAGCTTGAGAGCAATTTACTAGGCTAGCTGATTAAGCACAAGCGAATGACAGTAAAAATGTGCCAAAACGAAAAAAAAAAAAGCATCGGCGTGATTTAAGTCAAATTCTACTTGGTCAAACTGAATGTGTAGACCCAAATGGGCAGGACAGATGACAGTTCTACAGACAGATGGAATTTTCTAGTAACCGCAGGGGGGGGGGGGGGGGGGGGCTACTGTGAATCTGGGGAAAAAAATACGATATCTGAAATTACCATATACCCATCACAATTCTTAGAAAACAGTTTTCCTTCATGCTCCTGGCTTCCTCACTTAGCAGTTCAGTTTTCGGAAAAGATGTAACTTTCTACCGTTTATCACGCCTCCCCCCCCCCCCACCTCCCCATCTAGTTTCGTCAAGAGCAGAAAAGAAAGATCAAGCCTCTCTTCTCTTGTCTTCATTTTCCACCCCTCCTTCTCTCTTTCGGAAGGAAAAACAGCCGACGCGGCGGACTATCGCAGACTATGATGCAACATGAAGTTATTCTGTGCTAACGAGCTATAGACAGGTCTTTATGCTATATTTTTATTTTATAACGTTCACTGTTATGAACATACACACAGATCTGTTTTACGCCGAATTAGTCGCTGAGATAATTTGAGAATGCTAACAGTAAATTTCCTAAAATAGTAGTAAAAATTTTTCAACTGTTTGTAGGGAAAAAAAAATAAACGATTTCTCCGAATTTTTCTGGTTAATTGAGCTTTCCGGTTACTTGAGTGCCGGATAGCAGAGCTTTTACTGTATAACCTTTCCATGGCCTGACTAGCTTCATGCATAGATAGTAAAATTCAAATTAGCATTGCTGTACCAGACAGCATACGAAAAAACAGCACAAGCCAGTGCAACAACTTGCCAAACCATGACATCAGTCACAATAGGATAGTTCATTGCATCTTCAACTGCACCAGCAACTGCACACCACTAAGCAAAAACACCTGGCTTAAATACTAAATGGAAAAGAGGTTAAAGCACACAGTTAAAAGTTAATATGCAAATATAAACAGCAAGTGTGAAGCAGTGAAACCAACTAACTGCAGGTTAACTGACATGAAATGGTTTCCCTGCCACACACCCAGCCAACCATGAAGCCAACCAACCATGGTCACAATGTAAACAACAAGGTGCGATGTGGCAAATAAGCTAGTGAAAGTACACACTCTGTACAACTGCAAAATAAAGTCCATAACATCTTTTAAGTAAGTAATTAATATTCAAAAATAGTAAACTGATATCTTACACACATTTAAATGAACTTTAACCATTTTTAAACAAGTCATTGAAACTTTACTGTTTCTTTGAAAATACATTAAGTGTTATTGGCTGAGCAGAGAAACTGGGAAAACTAATTGGGAAAATATAGAAATGCATTTTTATTTTAATAAACTTAACTTTACAGAAACATATATTTGAACTTAAGGCGCGCCACACACCAGAGAGACATGCGGCAATAATCGTGAGACATGAGGCAAATTCTGCTGTTCAAACCGGTTTTTTCTTTGTTAAGAGGGTGAAATTGTCGCATGCCTCACGCTTTTCTGCCGCATGTCTCCCTGGTGTGTGGCGCGCCTTAGCCAACAATTTAAACGTCTGCGATTCTGAGAGTAGGTGGTGCTCTGTCCGGTGTTCAGATGTCTGCTGTCTCTTATGTTGTGTTTTGAGTCTTGTGCTGTATCCTGATGGTTTTTGATGAAGTATCGCGGGAAATTACCGGAGTTTTGGATACGCATTTATGAAAGTTTATTCTTGTACTTTGATGAAGTGTCTAGGAATACATTGCCTAAGAGCAGTGTAATATAATGAAAGTTAGAAATATTTTGTCGTTATTCATAAACTTAACATGATGTATCTTAGAAAGTTTAGATGGAATTTATACATTTAAGTAATGATGAAAGTTAGCGTGAGTCCAGCACATTTTAGAAAGTTTATGTTCCGAAATGACATTTCGCTGGGGAAATAATCTTAACTCAACACTTCTATTCCTATTATTTAATTATGCATTTAATTTTGCTTGAACCTCAAATTAAACGGCAAAGTCAGTGTTTGGAATACTGGAGTCCAGTATCATTTCTCATCTGTAAAGATAAAAGTGCCACGAGACCGAGATGGTTTCATTCTGTTATTTCATGTGCCAATAAAGATTTTCCAGGATACTTCTTTATTTCACCAGTATCTGTAAGTACTCTTTTACATTTCTTTTATTACAAGAAGATAACACCAACCAACCAACATAGAATACTCTGCTAAGGAAAGGAGAATGTTGTTTTTGTAAGTGAATACTTAACTGATATATCTACTGAACTTAGAAAACAGACACTTACGGAAATTAACAATTTTGTGTTGTGAACTTCATTTACTATGTCAAAAATTAGAGTAGCATCCCTCAAAAAATTACCTTGCCTAGACATGAGTTTCTTGTAGCACTTACAGCTAGCTGCAAGATTAGCTAATTATTTAAAGGATTTAGGACTATGAATGAAAATATTTCTTGTTCGATTCCCAAATGGTCCTGCATCAAATTGTTCTGTGCAATATTTCTAGACAGCTATATTTAGTAGCAATAAAGTACTTTTAAATGACATTCAATACACTCCACAGGGGTGAAATTGCAAAAGAGGCAAGCAAACACATGCATGAGATAAAATGTAACAGTATTTTTCTTGGTTGTTGCAGTCATTATCTAACAGTAGGAGAATAAAGTTTAAGTTTTTCGTAATATGTCTTTTTGCTCTCTATACTCTTTCTATGAATATGATTTTCGCCTTTTCTCTAGACAAAATTCCCGATATTTCTCCTCGATCATTTGAAGAAATTTGCGATTTTTTTGTGCGACCGATTCAAGAATTAATTTTGCAAAATTCCTCAAAAGGAAAAAAATCGACAACATCCATGACCACTAAAAAATATTCGCATGCCTGTGAAAGAACTTAAGGGAGGTAGGTATAAAATACCGCACAGCATCTTTTACTAGGTGGAATTTTCCTATTTTGTGTGTGTGTGTGTGTGTGTGTGTGTGTACAATTTATGCAATCCCACATGGAATTCCAAACCCTGACCCTCAAAGAAAACTCCACCTCAGAAACTCTTGAAATGGTGTCCCTGCTTCTGAAGAAGGGAATTCATGGTGTAAATAATTGCAGAAACACGATTCAGCCTTGGTTAATATATATTAAGAGAGTTTTATGTTTTCCATCCCAGATTTTATTTCTTGTGCTTTTTTTTATTTTAATGTCCAAATTTTTGGACTGATGACCAATTTTTAAAAATTTTCAGACTTGAGAGCTTCAAATTTTCCGAACAGAATCACTCCTGCAGTAAACTCTGAGGTGGAATAGTGTCTATGGTAGAAAATTTTCTTGGTCCCAGCTGATTTCACCTTAGATAGAGTATATTTTAAATATAAGCTATAAATTTTTAGAGGGATTGATAAAATTTTTTTATATTGTAATAATAATAATAAAATTTATGTATGTATATATATTTATATATATAACCATTACAAATTACCTACAAAAATTATGAAAGTATAATTAATAAAGAAATTTATATACAGCTCATATTCAAAATATTAGAATAATTGAGATAAAGTAATAATAATAAAAAAAAAATTCATTTATTTATTTTTGATACTAAGTAAATGCAATTAAATTTCTTATAAATTAAGTCTGGAATGTTTAGATAAGATTTTAACATTTACAAAATATAAAATACAATACAATAAATTAGGTATACAGCTTTCTGAAACACATCAAAATATCAGAATAAAATTTAGATTGGTTCAAAATATTAGAATATTTTATTTTACGCAACAATATTACCTTATGAAGTAAATGATAGTTAATATTTTGTAGCATCCCCTTTAGATTTCATAACAGCATACAATTGATCTTGAATACTATATACAATGTGTTTACAAACATTTCTATCAATATTAGCCCAAATAGACTTTATATGTGCCACTAGCTCAGTTTTACTTGAAGGAGGATTTTCTTGTAGTTTTTTCTTAATTATACACTATAAGTTTTCGATGGGATTAAGGTCTGGTGAGTTTGGTGGCCAAGGAAGTACCTTAATGTTGCGTTGGCTGAACCAATTCTTCATTGACACCGAGGTATGCAGTGACGCTAAATCTTGTTGAAAGGTGAAATCATATTCAAATAAATCTTCTGATGGAATCATGTAATATTCCAAAATTTCTTGATATATCTGAGAATTAACCTTTTCGTAGATGATGCATAACTTTTCAGGTCCTTCTGCACTCATACAACCCCAAACCATGGCACTAGCAGCAAATTTTACGGAACGTTTAAGGCATTCTTTATCAAATGCTTCTTGCTTCATTCTCCAAACTAATATCTTGATTACCATATGAAACACAAAACATACTTTCATCACTAAATAATATTTTCTTCCAATCTTCTTTGCTCCATAAACATCTTGATTTACACCAATTCAATCTTATACGCCTTCGTTTTGCAGTCATGAGAGGTTTTGTTTTCGGTACACGAGATTCAAACTTAAATTTATGGAGACGTCTTAATGTTGTCGATATAGAAACTTCAACTCCTCCTTTTCATTTTTGGTGCAAGAATCACACACTTTTAAAACAGCTTTTCTGAACTATACTCTTTGGTTTCCTGTCATCTCTAGCAGATGTTTTTAGTTTTCAGCCGCCATTTCGGTGATTATTTTGAAATTTTCCATTTTTTAATATTATGTTAGTATTTTATTAGCGCTTGATTGCAGACAATGTAAATAATTCACTATATAAAATTGATTTTTACCGTGCCAATACAAATCAACCATATGAAGTTTAATAGATTCAGGAATATCACTCACACGACCCATTTTAAGACGAAAAAGCAAACAAACTGCAAAAAGAATACTGATTTTAAATAAAATCATCTGAATTTAATCAATGATTCCACCAGTTATGAATTGACGATAATTAAAGGAGAATTAATGTGAAATATTCTAATATTTTGACTTTTCAAAATAATTTTTTTTTCAATTAATCTTTTCAAAAATGATATTAATTTTAAGATAATAAATAAGTTTAATCAACAATAAGTTCTTAATAAAAATATCGTTTGCATATTTGCATTAAAGGACATTAAATCACCAAACGATATTTTAAATTTGTAAAAAAAAGTAATTATTCTAATATTGTGAATATGAGCTGTATATATGTAATGAATCAGCGCTACTCCCGTTGTTTCGGTGTAGATCGGGCTGACGTAGGATCGCTCCCTCTGAGCTTCTAACATCGTTAGGTAGTCGCCGTGAGTGGTATCCGAGAATTAATGAAAGTTTATGTGAGTCTCTGCTTAAAGAAAGACACAGTGTTTTCGGGGACCTGATTTATTAATCCTTTGTACATCCTTTTGAGAAATCAGGCCCCTTTTGGCTTGAGAGCTGTTCAGTTACTTCTTTATGGACATCTGACTCGGGAGTTACGGGTATCGCAAAGCGATACTTGGAAAGCAAAGTTGCGTGGATTTAAGGCATTCTTTAGTTGGTCAAAAGCTCTGTCCTGCGACCCGTGCAGCGGTATAAATATGCTGTATTTGGCATTATTCCTGCTAGGGGCCGTTGAAGTCAAATTGAGGCGTATTTAAAATTTAATTGGTCGTTAGCTGAATGATTGATTGCCCGGGAAAAGGCGGTGGCTCGAGATCGGCCGATTGAATGCAGCAAGACTTACAAATTGCACTTACTCAGCTAAAGTATCCTTATGAAATGTGCCAAAACGATCTTTGAAAGTTATAAGATGCGATGCAGGAAAGTTAATTTAACAGGGGCAGATGCATTCAATCAACTGAGACACAATTACAAAAGCATTTTAAAAGTTTTAATTTTAATTTCTAAATTTAAATTTCTGTTTCTTAAAATGGGGATTTCAAATTTTAAAAGGAGCAAAAAGGGGATTTTAAATTTTAAAAAGGGGCTTAGCTTTTATCGTTTCATATCCCTCCCCCCCCCCCCCCCCCACACACACACACACTAAAACAAGAGCCACAGGGCTCGCCTGCAAGACCTGTGGGTCTTATCTCGTGAATTTAACCTAGGGTGGTTTTTTCCGTTGGGGTTTAGGGTGGTACCTTTCTGTTTTGGTAGGGACTTTACTACTTCTTTGATGCAGCCAAGGGTTATCTTTATGAAAAACAAACTTAAAATGGGGATTTCAAATTTTAAAAGGAGCAAAAAGGGGATTTTAAATTTTAAAAAGGGGCTTAGCTTTTATCGTTTCATATCCCCCCCCCCCCCCACACACACACTAAAACAAGAGCCACAGGGCTCGCCTGCAAGACCTGTGGGTCTTATCTCGTGAATTTAACCTAGGGTGGTTTTTTCTGTTGGGGTTTAGGGTGGTACCTTTCTGTTTCGGTAGGGACTTTACTACTTCTTTGATGCAGCCAAGGGTTATCTTTATGAAAAACAAACTAAGTTGTCTAAAAAGGAAAACTATAGCTAAAGAATTATAAATATGCGTTTGCTATCATTTTCACCATGCCCAGGGTCAGTGTGACATGGATTTTAATACTCTGAGGTGAATATCATCCCAAAAAATGTGCCTCTTGCACGACCGAAAAAGGAAGGTGGACAATCGATATTCACCTACAGGGGGGAAGCGAAGCAGTTTTGCCAGATTCTCCGTTCAACCTGGAAAGAGAATCTGGGAAAACAGTCTGGCTAAAGATGGGTGGCCACCACCCCTTCATATGTCACAAAATCATCATAATAATAAAGTTATAAAAAAAAAAAAAAAATTCTAACAGTACTTTTAAACTGTCACCATCATTCTACGCCGCTGGGGGTTGGGTTACACGTCCAGCTGGGTTCTCGTCCAAATGTTACGAGCAAGGGGGACGATAGGAAAGCAAAAATTAAAAGATGAAAGAGATAGCTGGGGTTTATTCATGGTTGAGTTTAAAATTTTGAGGAAGGAGGGTAGTAGTATCTTAACTTGGAGGAATGGACAATTTCGGAATTTCTCTTAAAATGTGAACTGGGTTTATCAATTTCAAAGGATACGTCAGAAAGTTGTTTTAAAATGGTGTAGGGGCCAGAATATGGCGAAGTCAGTTTACGGGTATTAGGATAATGAAATTCTTCATACATCACAATGTCACCAACTTTAAACTTTACAGGAAGGAAACGAGCATCATACCGGACTTTATTCTTTTTATGGTAAGCAATTGTTCTCTCTTTAGCCAATTTTCTAGCTTCCTCCACAGGGGCATAATAACTATTATTTGGTAAAGGAAGATCATATGGTAATTTTCCTAACAATAAATAACTAGGGGTGAATTGGGTTACAGAATGAGGACTATTATTATACTCATATAAGACTTCATCTAAAAGCTTAGTCCAGGGTATTTTCTTAGATGTGGAATTGACTTTACATTTTAATCTAGTGACAATAGTCTGATTTAGACGTTCAATTTTTCCATTCGTTTCTGGGTGATGGCTGCTCGTCAATCTGTGTTTTACATTGTAAGTACGAAGAAATCTCTTAAACCTGGAAGCTGTAAATGCTCCATTTCTGTCAGTTAACAATCTATCTGGTACTTGTATGTGAAATAATTGTTTCAAAATGTTTGTATAAGTTTCGGTAGTTACACTTTTTGAAGGAAAACCCCACACGTAGCGAGTTGCATGGTCAATGACTAAATGCAAATATTTTTTTGTAGAATTGTAATAATTAAATCTGCCAACAGAGTCTACTGCTAAACATTCAAAAGGTATATCTGTTGGGGGCATTAACTGCAATAAGCCAAATCTTTTTTGCCTACATTTTTTGTTTATCTGACAGGTGTGACAGTGTTTTACAAAATTTTCAATGTCCTGATTAATGTTAGGCCAATAATACTGCGGAGAGATTAAATTTATCATCTTATAAATTCCAGTGTGGCCAAATTGTGTGTGGGTTTTTTCTAAGAGGGATAGACGTAAAGACATGGGGACCACAATCTTATACAAACTTTTCTTTTTAATTACAACAATATCATTTATCTCAGTGTACTTTTTACCATCAACTGTTACATTTTCTTTTTTCTGATTGTCTCTTACTTCATTCAAGTCAAGGAGATGTATAATATGGGGTAAAGTTTCTGAAACAGGTTGTCTAGATAGCATATCAGCTTCAACATTAGTCGAGCCTTTTTGGTACTTAATTTCATAGCCAAACATACTAAGTTTTAAGGACCAGCGGAAAAGACGTCCTCTTAAATTTTTAACACTTTTGAGTCAGGTAAGTGCCGCATGGTCTGTATGTATGACAAATTTTTGACCGTGTAAATAATGATAAAATATATCTAAAGCATCCACAATCGCCAAACATTCTAATTCAGTAATCGCATAATTTTTTTCATAATCGCGAAGATTTCTAGAGTGATATGCTATAGGATGTAATGTTCCCTTTTCATCAACTTGTTTCACAACACATCCCACTCCATGACTTGATGCATCTACAAACAAATGACAAGGTGTTTTGGGATCAAACAACTTTAATATAGGTTTTTCAATTAAAGCATTTTTTAACTTTTCGAAAGAATTTTGACAATTTTGGTCCCACACATAAGGGACATTTTTCTTCAACAAATTGTTGAGAGGGTATCAAATGTTAGCATATTTTGGAATAAATTTGTGATAAACATTTATAGATCCCAAAAAACGTTGTAATTCCTTTACATTCGGTGGTGTTAATTTCTTAATTGTCTCTATATTAGGGTTGACAGGTGTGATACAACCATTTGAGACTTCATATCCTAGAAAATTAATTTTGGATTTAACAAAATTACACTTTGACAATTTGAGTTTAAGGTTTTCTTGGACACAGATATTAAATAAGGTCTCTAAATGACACAAATGTTCTTCTTCATTTTGGGAGAATACAATAACATCATCAAAGTAACTACAGGCAAAGTCAATTTTGTATTTATTAAGGATTCTTTTGAGGGTACAATTAAGCCAAGCAGGTGTGTTTTTCCATCCGAATGGTAAACGATTCCACTCATATAATCCAAAGGTGGTGGCAAATGCCAGTTTTTCAGTATCTCAAGGGTGGATAGGGATGTGCCAATATCCACTGGCCAAATCAAGAGTGGAAAAAACTTTAGCATGCGCCAATTTATCTAACAGAGTGTCTATTCTAGGTAAGGGTTCTGCATCTGTTTTCATAATGGTATTTAATTTCCGAAAGTCAATACATAACCGGGTTTTCTTCCCTTCTTCACGTTTATACACCAAAGTTACGGGTGATGAATAAGGGGAATAGCTTTCTTTAATGATACCGGCTCGCAATAGATTCTGTATTTGGTCTTTAATGTCTTCTTCTTCCTTAGGGGAAGTGCGATATGCTCTTAAAGAAACGGGAAGGTCTGATGTTAATTGTATTCTCTGGGGTTCAATGTTTACACAGCCTACATCATATTTATCTTTAGCGAAAATACAGACATATTTGGCTAGAAGAGCAGGTAATTGTTCCTTCACAGACTGCACATTTTGCACATGGTCAGCGGTCCCAAACAACTCCGGCTCAAAATTTTGTTCGAATATCTCTGCATTTTCAATTTCTGGTTGGCTAGTATAGGTCTCTGATAAATGTAAAGTATGGTGAGATGAATTTGTTGAAATATTGTCCATGAGAACTACTTTCTTTTTCTCTTGCGTGATTTGCATTTTAACACAGTCAATATTCAATTTAAACAGTTTACAGTGGGGTAGCCCAATCAAAGCATAAGGTAACTGATTATTAATTATAAAAAGTTCAATATTCTTAGAGATACGTCCTAATTTCAAACTAACAAGGCAATTTTCTTTCAAAGCAAGAACACCTTGTGTTTGTGTGACCGATATACTCTGCTGAACTTTACATATTTTTAGGTTAAGTTTGTGGGCTAAATGATAAGGAATAACACTGATTGAACTCCCTGTATCGATAAAACAAGGTAGTGAGCCTTCACTTTTTACATCAGTAACTTTTTGACAATTTCTATTTGATTTTTTTATAGCTAGCTTTTTCTTTTTGTATATGTTCGGACATAAGAAACCGTCATTGATTACTAGATATATTTTCGGATGACTCATTAGCTCTATGATCTGGGTTGGAGTTTGCACCAGTCATATTGGGACTAGGGGTTGGAACTGCTAAGACTTGTTGTCGAAAAGGGCAGTCTCCCACCCAATGATACGCATTTGGTATTCCTACATTAAGACAAACTCTGCATGAGGAGGATGGCAAAGTGGTCTGGTGATGTACATTTGGTCTCGGTTGAACATTAGATGTCGGTCTAAACGTATTTTGGGGATTTCGTGTTTGATTAGATGGAAAAGGTCGAAAGTTGGGTGTTTGATAGGGAACTCTGTAGTTTCACTGTCTGTTAAAATTCTGACCCGTCTCATAGGGGGGATCGAAATGGTCACCATTGTTGATACTGATTGGGGTTTTGCGGGCTTGCGTCAACTTTGCTCTCATTTCCCTTCCTGTCTAGTTGCAATTTGCCAATTCTGAATACTAATTCATGACATGAATGTGTAGTTGAGGGGTTGCTTGCAATAACTAACTTTTGCATTTCTAACGGCAAGCCCTCCGTTAGCCCTTCCAGGATAAGTTTCTGGTCTAACCCTAAGGTTCTCCCTATTTTAGTCTTTTTTTGGTAATATTCATTCAGGTCCTCTCCAATTTTGTATCTAATACGGGAAAAATCAGTTAAAGAGTGTCAGGAATTTTGTAATGTTCATTGAACAAAGTGACAAATTCGGACCAATGCATCACATTTAGACAATTAGTAATGTACAACGTAAGTGCACTGTCCTTTAAGTATTTCTGTACGTGCCTAATTTTCCAGCAGTCGTCTTTTTCCTGGTCTATACAGACACTCTCAAAATAGGCTAGCCACGCTACCCAATCCATATTCGCTGCTGGCGAAAAAGTAATGATATCATGTTCTATTGACATCTTTGGGCTAGCGGATACTGAGTTGTGACCAGACTCAACTTGAGCTGACAGGGTCTGTTCAATTAATGTTGTTACATTATGTGTCTGTGTGGCAACTCTGGACTTCTGACTATCTTTCTCTTCAGGTTTAAGACCTGAACTCCCATCGTTACTCAGCTGCTGATTTTTCTCTTTATCTGATTTGTTTTCTAAGTCATTCACTTCGTTAGGAGAGGTTGGGGTACTCATGTTGAAATACAAAATATCACAGGATTACACAAAAATATAAGGCACAATTTAAACACATAAGAATAAAAATATAATATTTTTCAAAAAATTGCAACACAAGATTTGTAAAAAAATGGGCTTAAATCTAAATGAAATTCAAATTTGATACATCATTTTTTTTTTTTTCAAATTGAGATAAAAAAAAAAACAAACTTCGAAATAAAATTTTAAAATTCCAAAGATTTAAATACTGTCTAAATTTCAGAAAATTATTCTCTTATAACAAAAATAAATAAAATAAACGTTGTCTTATTATATTTTTAGCTATTAAAATAACAATCAATTAAAAAATTACGTTTTTAAAACTAATTCTTTTCTTTTTCTCTTTTTTTTCTTTAATTAATAAAAGAAAGCGCTTACCTGTTATCTTTTTACACATTCAAAATAAAACTAATCGTGCGCTAACAAACATTATACACGCAACACCTGTCTATAAAATCCGGTATCTTGATTGAATGTAAAACAGTCTCACTATGTCTTTTCTTTTTTCTTCTTCTACTCTTTTAGAAACCGAAACTAAACACAGCTGTCCACTTTGATCTAGATAAGACCTCTTTTGGATGAATCACGGGTGACCTACTTTCCTCTATGATAGCGTTTCTTGTTTTCTTCTCTTTCGATAACTGTTCATGGAAGGAATGAGGCGAGGATTGTTTCTTTTTGGATTTAATGATCATCAATTAACGTGATTAAAAGAAGGATGCATGATTTTCTGTCTGTCATCGAAAAGATTGGTTTTTCTTTTTATGACCAGATTTTTCTTCCTCTTAATTAATCGCTAGGGAAAGACTTTTTTCAGTTTTCTTTTTGTTTTTCACTCATGGAGAGACGAAAAAAGGATTTGTTAAATGCCCTTTTTAGAGATTTCTTTCGTCCTTTAGCCACTTTTTTAGGACTTCGTTACACACCTCGGTCTTCTTCTTGCTTCAAGGACGGATCTTTAAGGATATTTCGCTGGGATTTCGGGATTTGTCCCGCGTAAATGCACTATCCTGCCGACTTTTCCATGTAATGAATCAGCACTACTCCCGTTGTTTCGGTGTAGATCGGGCTGACGTAGGATCGCTCCCTCTGAGCTTCTAATATTGTTACATAGTCGCCATGAGTGGTATCCGAGAATTAATGAAAGTTTATGTGAGTCTCTGCTTAAAGAAAGACAGTGTTTTCGGGGACCTGATTTATTAATCCTTTGTACATCCTTTTGAGAAATCAGGGCCCTTTTGGCTTGAGAGCTGTTCAGTTACTTCTTTATGGACATCTGACTCTGGAGTTACGGGTATCGCAAAGCGATACTTGGAAAGCAAAGTTGCGTGGATTTAAGGCATTCTTTAGTTGGTCAAAAGCTCTGTCCTGCGACCCGTGCAGCGGTATAAATATGCTGTATTTGGCATTATTCCTGCTAGGGGCCGTTGAAGTCAAATTGAGGCGTATTTAAAATTTAATTGGTCGTTAGCTGAATGATTGATTGCCCGGGAAAAGGCGGTGGCTCGAGATCGGCCGATTGAATGCAGCAAGACTTACAAATTGCACTTACTCAGCTAAAGTATCCTTATGAAATGTGCCAAAACGATCTTTGAAAGTTATAAGATGCGATGCAGGAAAGTTAATTTAACAGGAGCAGATGCATTCAATCAACTGAGACACAATTACAAAAGCATTTTAAAAGTTTTAATTTTAATTTCTAAATTTAAATTTCTGTTTCTTAAAACGGGGATTTCAAATTTTAAAAGGGGTAAAAAGGGGGATTTTAAATTTTAAAAAGGGGCTTAGCTTTTATCGTTTCATATATATATATATATATATATATAATTAACAGAATTATTGATTGAAAAAGCCTTTTTCAAATGGCTACTTCTATACTCAACAGACAATCTGTTACTGCAAAAATTGCTGAATCCAAAAATAATTACAAACCTTAGAAGTCTAAATCTACCAGGACATCCTAGTCTATCACAAGGAAAATCATCTTCTTTATTGCTTCTAGCAGATTTATAACAGGATGGTCTTGGACAACCTTCATGGTCACATTTGTATATCTAAAAAATAATGTATTAATTTACTTTAAAATAAAACTAAGTTGGATTGTTGTAAAACTGTTACAACTCAAAAAATCTAATCCAAAAAAAAAAGTAGAGAAATATTTTTAAAAAGCATGCTTTTTATTAGAGGTTCAAATTAATGAATATATACACTGGTGGACAAAACTCAAGGACCACTGTTATTTTCAACGATTACAGTTAAAAATAGATCCACACCAGCACGTGCAAATTTGCATGAATGCGGGGTGTACTCTGTTTTGTGCAACTTATGCAAATTTCGTACTTATGCTTTTGTCGATGACGTGACAGCAGAGATAGGAGATTTTAGGCAATCGACAGGTGATGTGAGTTGTCACTAGATGTAAAAATTGAAGGAGATGGAGTGAAGCTTGAACATTGAAATTTTGAACATGTGTTCGAGGCATCAGTTAGATGATGTTAGATAATCAGTTAGATTACTCGTGGTAAATTAATTAGAAAATTGGAAGAAGGACACAAAATGAGAGATGTTGATCATGAATTTAACATCGCACACAATATTGTTTTCTAAGCTATGAATGGATAAATAACACCGCCTAACACTTTAAGCAGAGTCCTAACAAATAAGACTGACACATGTCACAGTGGAAAAGCTGGCTGGTGAATTTGTAACTCAGAGCTAGAGAGTAAAAGATAACTTGATGAGAGATTGATGAGTAATGTGAAAAAGGTTTAAAAGATATGTTGAATTAAAACAGACATGTATTAAGGCAACTTGAGTTTATTTGAAAAACTTGATCACAAACTTGAATTCTTGAGAATACATTTCACAAGGCTCTATGCATCATAACTATATACTTCTTAAAATATGATGGTTAAAAACAGTTAAAAATAACATAGTTGATAAATGACGAAGATATATTTACTTTGTGAGAAGCTGCTTTTAATTTAATGTAAACTGCAACACCGGTAAACCAAAACCTCATAGTGCAAAAGAAAAATATAACAATAACTTATCTCAAAAATTATAAACATTATCCCCGGTAATGCACTACAGATCACCGCTTCTTGAACTCATTAAAGAACAAGCTTATGAGACGAGTGTCTGTCGAAATGAAATCCGACCGTGATATATATACCCTACGATCAAGGACAAGTGCCGGGGAAACGCCTATTCGCTAGAATGTTCCCAGAAGAAACGCAGATACAAAACTTATGAATAATTAACGTTTCACAGCGAATCAGCTGTAGATGATGTAACGCCATCTGGTACCGATACGGCAAACCGAATAATTCAATTACAACATAATCGATATATGAATTAATCAATATGTATCTGATTGCTACGTCCGTAAACTTTAATAACTGAAAACATAGTAATAGAGAAACACTTAAAAGGTAAGTTACTATTGTATTTGATAAAGAAATGCTTTTAATAAAAATAAAAGTAACATTCACTATTGCATGTAATGTAATGTAAATAGAGCAAAATGATCTTTTAACTAAAGATATGATAAAGCTTAATTATGGAAATGAATAAGCATGAATGGAAAGTGAATGCATTAAGTGTATGAGTATATGAGTGGGGTTTTTGAGCAATGAGACTTAATAAATATATATCATGTTGATAATTTCTATCAGGCTATGGGCGGCATTCCAAAAGAGTGGAATATGTACTAGGCGCACGGGAGGAGGTCGTCCGAGCAGTACGACGTCCCAAGAAGATCGCTGTATTGTTATTTCGGCAAAAAGGAACTGACACAGCACAGCTGGTCAATTAGTAAGTCAACTTTGTACTGCCACAGGAACTAAAATAGTACAGAACACTCTTGCAAGACATTTGAAAAAGGGTGGACTATATGCCCGAAGACCTGTTGTGTGTGTCCCACTCTCGAGACGCCAATGTAGCGCCCATTTACAGTGGTGCCGTATGCATCCCAATTGGACTGGAACGCTCGAACAATTTTGTCGAATCTCTGTCGACACAAGACAACATTCTTTGGAAGGTTGCTTCCTGCATTCGTAGGACACGAACACACTTATTAGAAGCCCTAATGGCATGGCTTATACTAACACTGAAAAGGCTAAAGCTATTGCTGAAAGTCTTAGAAGTCAGTTTACAACCAATTCTGGTATGGACAACCCATGGGTTGCCTCTGTGTTGGAGACTACAGTTCAAAATTTTTTAAACACTGACACAACTAACACGCTACCCCGGCCACACTTTCTAAGGTTCGGGAGTACATATCAGGTATAGGTGAAAACTGGGAAATTGAGTTAGTAGCCAGTGGCCGGTAGACTCAGTTTCATTAGTGGCCACTTTTTAAAGTTAGTGGCCACCTATAAAGTTTCAAACTTTCTTGACATCTACATAAACTATAATCGTTGTATATATACATATTTTTTTTATAAGTCAGAGTTTTTTTACCAGCTAACTATTCATGATAAGAATAGGGAAGCAGTCAAAATTCAAGTAAATTACTTTGAAACCACAGAATCTGTTACATTACTTTTTTTTAGAATATATTTTTAGATTATTTGTATATGTTCATAAACACTATTATCAATTTAAATTACTAGTTATTTTTTATATAAAGAAAATAATAACTCTAAATTCCGAATCTAAATTCTGTGTATACAATAAAAAAATAATCAAAGCACAATAAAATGTTATTTGGATTTTATTTAATTAGTAAATGTGTTATTAACATACTACACACATTACATATAGCTGAAATCTAAGCTGATGAGTGTCAGGATTAAACAGTATCCACTGAAGAAAAATAATCTAACTGGTGAGCATGTGGCAGCAGACGAAATATTGAAAATACTGCAATGTCCTTAAAATCCACTTGCATCCAGTGAAAAAAAAAAAAAAAAAAAAAAAAAAAAAAGGAATAAATTATTTGAAATGTATGTGGAATTAAAGCTGATGAATACATTTTGCAGAATAAAACTGTATTTCGTGAAAAAAATAATCCAACTGAAGAGCAATGGCGAAAAGCTGAAATATTGAAAATACAGCTAAATCGTTCTAATCTGCTTGCATCCGGTAAGGAAAAGAATTAACCAGTTTTCTAATTAGATGTAACCAAAGTAGAGATGCATATTTCTATGAAAAAAGCTATATTTCACTTGGCGATCGATAACAGATTTTTTATCGCCACTTGGCGAGTGGCGACTAGGGTGGCGATCAATGGCCGATTTTTTAATCGCCACTTTTACAACTTTAATCGCCACGTGGCGAGTGGCGACCGCTAATTTTCACCTATAATATCAGGCTTAAAAAAGAATAAGTCTCAGGGTGGGGACCGTATCTCTAATAACATGTTAATTAACTTACCTCATAATTTTATCCTATATATATTGTTCTTTTAAATAATTGCATGATGATTCTTAAAATCTTTCTTGATTGCTGGAAAAGGGCTATTATTGTCCCCCTGCCCAAAAGTGGGGTGGGCGATTGCCACGCCCCTTCCAGCTTTCGATCTATCTCTTTATTATCCTGCCTTTCTAAAGTCTATGAATATGTTCTTGTCAACCACCTTAAGGAGTTCCTAAATTTTCATGAGGTGCTTATACCAGAGCAATTCGGATTTTGGGCACATCATTCAACAACTCATCAGTTGTGGGGAGTTTCTGAACTTCTTCATGACGGTATTAGATCTAGTGGAGTGACAGGAGCAATCTTTCTCGATATGCAGAAGGCTTTTGACAAGGTCTGGCACATCACTTTTATCTTTAAACTAATTGCGCTTGGAGTACTGGGCCAAGATGACTACTGATTATGATGATTAAAATTTATGATGACTATTTTAAACTTAGATCCTTCGTTGTTAGAGTCGGAAATTCCTACTCTAACCCTCAGCCTATTTCTAGCTCTGTGCCTCAGGGTTCTTTGAGCGGCCCCACTCTCTTCAACGTTTCTGTTAACAATATTCCTGAAGAGCCTGATATCGACTTAGCGATTTTAGTCGATGACACAGCCATGCTTAACAAACACAAACAGTGTTCTCTAAACTTCAGAATTATCTAAATATTCTTTCAATTTAGTTAAGGAAATGGAAAATTGAAGTTAACAGTGCCAAAAGTGCCGCCATCTTCTTCACCAATCAACGTTTCACCCCGGATGCTAATCTTAACTTTAAATTGAATAATGAAAATATTCCCTGGAAGACTGATTATAAATACCTAGGCATTCACCTAGATTCCAAATTATCATGGTGCAAGCACATCACGGAAACTCTGGTCGTGCTGAACGCGCTGTGGGCTTCCTCAACCCCTCTTGGCTTAGAACAGCCCTCTGTCAACTAAAAACAAATTGTTACTATACAAATCTATGATTCGGCCGATAGTCACTTATATGGTTCAGCTGTTTATGGGAGTGCTCCAGAAACTAAACTAGAAAAAATTCAAACTTTTCAAAATAAGCTATTGCGCAGGTTTACGAAAGCAATACGTTATGTCCTTAATGACGTCATCCATCGTGATCTCAAAATTAAGCCTGTATTTTCTGAAATTAAAAAACTTGCGATGAAGTTTCACAGGTCAACCCCAGCCATGCGGAATCCTGCGTTAAATGCCATTCGTCGTTATGATGCTAGAGTGGGAGAAAAAACAGAAATGGCCCCTAGCTATTCTCACTCGGGACGACAACTTCATCCCATGTTCAAAAACTTCTAGAGGAAATCCTTCAGCAGTCACCTAAACGCAGAATTCCCCAGGAAAATTTCATCTTTTCCCTAGACTGAAAGAAACTTTCATCTAGAACTGGCTTTCCCCGTGATGTCATGCAGCATACTGTTCATTGTCAACAGCCGCGTATATCAACTTTCCTAACTTAATAGTATTTTAATTTGTAATATTTTATCTTTATTTATTTGGAACTTCCTTTCCTTCATGTTTATTAATTGTGTTATGTTGTAAAAACTTTACATAACATTCACCCTTCTTAAATTTACATAAACTTAATTTTGTATATTCTGTTAATTTTAATAATCTACTTCCGTTCACCATCTTTCAATTTTGACAGCAAAATTTTATTAAGTTTTAAATATTAAATCCTAAATCTTTACTTTTAATTATTTCATTTAAAATTACATTTATTATATTCTATTTTCTTTTTCCATTTCTCTGGTAAACTTTCATAAAATTACTGAAATCGTTTGCCAGAGAAACGAAATTCTAACTCCTATAGTTTCCCTTAATTTTTATTACTTTCCATTCACCTCGCATCCCAAAAGATGCAATTTTTAAGAAGGTTTTATTCCTTATCTCAAAACAGACAGGAAATTCCTTTCGACATCATAGGAACTCCCACATAGCAAACATTCCTTTCTCCCCGCTTCTTAAGTGCGTTGCCATTCCATGGTGATATTCCTACTACAAAATCTTTTTCGCCGGAAGTGCTAGCGACAGGCCATCTTTAAAAATATTCTGATTGGCTGACGTTGCCGAGTTCGTTTCCAGATTTCGGCAGGCATTTTGAAAAAGAGTTCAGTTCCTTAATTTTGTCGGAAGAGTGAACACCGGTTTGCAGATCGGCAATTTTTTTAAGTGGTCACCGTTGGGCCTTTGGGCCCAACGGGTGTTTCCCTGCAGTGATACAATAGTACTAAAGGGACATACTTTTACGAAATGAACGATTATTTTCTTCAGCATATCATTAGCTTCCAACCTGCCCAGATCTCTCAGTAGAGACGTCATCGAAGTTATAATTCACTTCAGAGATGTTTGATAGGAATTCCCTGCTTTATGCTATCACCGTTCATCCCTAGTTTCTTGACGTGGATCACTTAAGTAAAGGATAATCGCGTCTATCGGATCATAACAAATTATTTCTGCTTCTTATCCCTTTCATCGCCATTTACATATTATTTTGATTGAATGTCAAGACCAAATAGTTAAATGCTTATAGTGTAAATCTGGACAGCACATGTTCAATCTGGATTTAGCCGATTTTCGATATTATGTTCACTATTCTTCAGACGTCTAAAAAGTACCTATTTAGAGCAAAGATTTACTTTTCTTCTCATTTAATTACTCGAACTCCGAAAACTCTTCTTCACAATGACATAAATACTAAAACTTTTAGAGTAATCCATCACTAAAGTATCTTCGTTATTTGTGTTAATAAAATACACTCTAAAGCAGATTAATTATGTAATGTGTCTCCAGTAAAGAATGCACTAATGTATTTCAAGACATAGTGTTAACTACATAATAATATATAATATAAATATATTGCAATATTGATATGTATCTTCTGCAAGGATCCTTCGCAGCTCGCTATATTTTTTATATAAATAAAATAATTAGTTTGGTAATATTGTTTCACTTTGTGTATCCATACTTACAGTGTCTCAAGGGGTGAGTGTTTATTATTTGTTTTTCCTTTTTAGATTTATTTAAATTTGTTTGCATCGCTATTGCATTGGCCACTATACGATCAAAGCCATAGTGTGATTTCGGGGAATGTGAATTGAATTTGTTTCGATGAGATTTTCTTTTCGAATTTTAGTTTCAATTTACATATCCCGGAATCATACTTAACATTCTTGGTGCCCTGGACGTTAGCGAAACACTCTTGGGTTTAGTGCATAGTTTTTAACTTTTTTTTAATTCTTCTCTCTCGTAAGCATTTACGATGACGTAAAATTTTAGCGATTTCGCTTCAAAACTTTTAACATTTTAAAACTTTTTGCATATTTTTTTTACTTTCTCTTATAAACTCCTATAAATAAATTATTAAATAAATATTTTTTATAAATAGATGACTTAAATTATTCTTATAATGCTTTATTATGATTTTTTTTTGCAATTAACTTCTTTAAAAGTTACGTTTTTCAAGTTCATAAACATTAAAAAATTTTAATTACTTAAACATTTTTTTTTAAATTTCTACGTTTTCTCTCATGTGCAGATATTATATTATTTTGATTTTGAATATATTCTGGTACATTTATATTAATTTTGAAAGAGAAATATTTTCTTTTATATATTATGTGTGCCTTTTTCTGATTGAACAATATTTTTATCTTCAAGGACATTGTACAGAATGTCATTATTTTAATATGTTTATGAAGTTCAAATTTTGTGTTGATTTGATATACAAGATAAAATCTTGATAAATACTTCCTTCTTAAATTGAGATTGTACAATTTTCTGTGACGGTTTTCTTTTAAATAATTTATTTCACAGTGTTATAGTATTTTTATAAAAATTAAAAGTGATGTTATTTATAGAAATATAGTGACATTTTTAATATTATGAAATCTAAATAATTTTATGCTACAGTGCATTAATAAAAATTTTAAAATAATTATATAAAAATTTAATATCAATGATTGATTATACTTAAATATAAATATTATAAAGTTTCACAAGTTTATATCATAATTGTGTTTTATACTTATTATTGTTGAATAATTTTAAGAAACTCATAAATTTTGGTTCAAAAACATCTTTTTTAATTCAATTACAATGCATTTTTTTATGATTATCAAGATGCTAAATTTTTATTCATTAACTTTCATATCTCATTGGAATATTAAGGGTGTTGGTCACTTGCAGAAAATATCACGTTCGGCTGAGAGAGTAGTTTGTTCCTACCCCCCTTACAAGCTGTCAAGAAGCATTTATCCTTGATTGCCGTGAAGTCCAACTGTCCAACATCTTATCAGCTGTCTGTTGACAAAAATTTATGACCCAGTGGGGGTAGGGACTTTTCTAGCAGCCCATATTCTAGCAGTCATTTTCGTTAGATAGAAGGGGCACATTACTTCAATTTACAGAATGCTTTGGCAGTTTTTAAAATAGTCGAGATCACTTTGAACAATTTTACTCTTATTATTATTATTATTATTATTATTATTACAGCGACGCAACCGTCGCTGTTTCATGTAAGTTAAAGTAGAATAATTACGACTTTTATAAATGCATAAATTTTAGCAAATGTTTCATGAAAATGAAATATGACAATAAAAAGTGATTCAGTATAGTTTTTCTGGCTAAAATGATTTACATGTTTCACCTTTACTTATTTATATCATGTTTATTATATTATCATCTTTGCCTTCAAATTTAACCATTGTAAATTTTAAACAATTAAATAATAAACATATTGTTTATGACTCGTTTTGCAAATTTAATTACGTAAACGTAATATTCAAAGTTTCTGAATTTCTTCTTTTGTTTATGTAAAGCAACATTAATTTACTACTGAAAAGTCAAAACACGATCTATTATAATTAATTACTACAATATGTATTTAAATAAAAGACTGTTTATAGATAAAAATATTATTATAGGTCATTATGTAAAGAAAATATGGACAGAGAGTGGCGATTTTATTCTATTAGTTACACACAGTGATATGGGATAGGTAAATACGCAGGTATTACCTGGAGTATGCACCTGGGTATTTATCCGAGCCTTGGGTAAATACCCAAAAATTGGGTATTTTCATAGTTCACTGTAAAAAAATATAATCCTGTAAAATATTTTTAATGACAGGGGAATATGTCGCACCTTGGAACATCCCATCAAAATATATTTATTTTACCTGTTTTAATTTCATATTTGTACTCATCAATAGCAATATTGTAAAGAATACTTTCAACCATAAATCCTGTGCTCAAATCAAAACTTATTCATTATGTTGTGTTTAACAATCAAAAGTATTTTTTTTTTTAGCTTAGATATTTTGATAATAATGATAAGAATTAGAGAGGAGAAATTGTTGTAGTGTAAGGCACTCATTTATTGCTAATTTTATTAGAAATATGCCTTTTTATCAGGGCTGGAAATGGAAAAATATACGAACCGAAACACTATTTTCAAAATTATTGTCGACTAATTTTTTTTTTTTCAAGTACAGTAAAGTTCCGATTATCAGAGTCCTGCTAACCGAATTTCCGCTTTAGCCGAGTTATTTCCTTCTGATGGACTGATAGCTTCCATTATTATGAAACAGCCATTATAAATGAAGTGTTAGGTGAAGAAGCTATGGGAAGTACAGCTTCATTTCGGTGCCCCCTAGAAGGGTTATACCAGAAGGGTTTTCTAGATTGTAACTCACCAATGCTATAAATATTACACCAAAGAGTGGCTTATTTGAGTGCACATATAGCTATAAAAGGTTTAAATTAAAATTAAACACATATAGCTAATAAAACAACTTTTTATATTCTCTTATATATACTATGAACAGGAAAATTGGACGCAATCAAGAAAAATATGGAAAAATAATTTTGCATAGTATTGACATAAAAATGTTAAATTCATCATGTATGCTCAATATAAAATATCAATATTTTGAAATATTTCTTTCAATTTTAGCAGTAGTTTAAGTTACTAATATTTTATGTTGTGCATACAAATCAAGTTCAATATTGTTCAAATTCAATGTGTAAAATAAACATACATCTAAAATAATGGACAAACTGAAGAATTGTGATCATGTGGTTTAAACTACTGGTGTATTATGTATATGAAAAATTAATGTGTTATGAAAGATATTTTCATGAAACACTTATAAATACACACACGGGCGCATTACAAACACACACACATATATATATACAATTTTTGAATGGAATTAATTTAATATAACATTTGGGGCCGCCTATTTTCTCAGTTTCGAATTCTGTTTTCTCAATTTCGAGTCCCTTCAAAATTTTCTGAGGGAAGCAGGAGCTAAACGTGCCTGTTCGGTAATCAAGGCCTGCTAAATTGACTTTGAAAACTTCCATATCTCTTACCTATTTCTACCCCCTTTAACTATTTCCCCGACCCAACTTTTATTACCCCAGAGTCCGAGCAAACGCGGCGGGGTGTCCCTCCCCATGGAGTGATGGATTGTGTCGAGGGGGTAGGCAATGGACTGATCAGAATATACATATATGCATTTTGTTTTAATTATAGCTCCCTCCCTAATTAATTGAAATGAAATATCTTTATATCAACGGATAAATTAGAAACTGTACATTTTTTTGTGTTTTTTTAAATTTCCAAACGACCTAATAGAACTGCCAGAATTTACAGTTTAATGAGAGCTAGAAAATTTTTTGGTCATGCTCCGAGTATTTCACGTAAAATCAAATATTTAAAATTATTTTTAATATAAAATGAAAACTAGGATGAATAGTGGCAAGTTTTAAGAATTGCATACAGAAAACAAAATTCAAAAATCCTAATTTTTTCATGAGATATCCTTAGAAAAGTGAGAAAAAATATTCCCATAGGTTTACATGGAGAACGAAAAACGGGATTGTAAGTGATCAGCACCCTTAAGTAGTATTACATGTACATATCATGCAGTGACTTTCAGAGTTCATCAGCGCAATGTGAACTCTATTACTTGCTATATGATACGGCATCTTAATGCCACTTTTCACATATTTTTTTTTATTGCTGTCAATTTTGGATGTTTTCATTGTGGGTTAATTTAGTCGATTAGTATCAGTATTCCATGCACTGCGGGCGGCGCAACAGTGTGCTAGGTGTATATGGTACATTGTGGTCTATTGGTACTATTTGCTGAGTTGTTCTACTTGACATTCACCTAGAATTGGTTTTTAAATATATAATAATATTGCTCACATAAAACTTAGAAATAATTACCTTTCAATTTTATCAAAAATAAATAAATAAATAAATAAATAAATATAAATAAATAAATAAAAATAAATAAATAATAATAATAATAATAATAATAATAATAATAAATTTTTTGAATCTTTTAAATTGCAAATAAGCCATTTTTTAAAAAATAATCTGATTAATAATTTGAGAATAAAGAAATAATATAATAAAGAAATTATTTATACCAATAAAATTCTATTATATATACAATTTTATATGTTGCTAGACATGAAATTTATTCTCCTGTTAGGTTTTAGAAATTGATAATTATCTCATAGCATTCCCAATTCTCCTGTGCTTTTTACACCCCTTAAAATATTTATTTTTTTTTATTATACTATAGCATTTATTTTAATCCCCCCCCCCCCCTTATGTTTAAAGGTATCTTTGGTTATCTCTGGTACTTTCACTGGTTAGAGATGTCACCCAAGGTTTCTGTGGATTTTCCTGTGCATAGACCAAAAAATCCCCGTAAATGGTGTACAGGTCTACCAGCCAGATATTATTTTTTTTTCATTTTATTTGGAAGAATGTGGGACTTCCAACTGTTACGGAGACAAGTTAACAAGATCTTGCTCTTGAGATAGCCAATTTTGGTTCTCAGACAGTTGTATTGCTCTACGCGCATTTTTCTGTACTCAATAGATAAATTTGTAATTTCTTATTTTGTCAGTAGATTATATTTATTATGGAGCAGTCCATTTTATTTTATTATTTTGGTATTTGCTCGGAGATCAAAGTATTTTTTTTACTTGCCGGCTTCCATAGGGTTCGGATCACAAAAGAAAATAGCTTTCTTTCCCCCCTCCGGTTCGTCTCGTGCGATAATTTATAAACTCTGATAAGATACCATTTATTTTTACAATATTGGCTTTTTATGCTATAGTCAAAATTTAATCTTTTCTATGTTATTTCAATTTATAATAGATTTTTTCGCACTGTGAGAATTATTTAACTTCTTGCTGAGGATATCAAAACATTACTGTTTTATTAATTTAAAAAAGGGTACCCTATAACCTAAAAATCTAACTTATAATATAAATTGAAGAAAAATGATGTATAAAAAAAAAAAAAAAAAAAAAGAAAATAATAAAAAGAAATGAAACAAAAATAAAAAGAAATATGAAATGAAATTATGAAATAAAAAAAAATAAAGAAAGAAAATGAAATATATAAAAATAAAAAATAATATATGAAGACTTACCTTGATTTCAATTTTTCTATTTCTTTTTTATTCTCTCCCAGGCTAACTCATCCAGTTAGATAAATTCTTTCTGTTTGTAGATAGTACGGACTACTTGGTAGTTACTATGAATTGGGTAGAAAATAATTTTTTTTGGTGTCAACCGGTGTCGCATTAATTAATATTTCTGATCAATTTATTTCTTTTTGTGGACATTTGGTTATTTTTTTTAACACACATTGTATGAATGGAATGAGTGAGTAATATGTATATATATATAAATATAAATGATAACATATGTAAAAAACATATGAAAAATGTGTGTAAACACATATTGGAAATCGGTAGTCTTTATAAAGCATTGTATGTCACCAATACTATGGAGAAATTTCTCTACGTTCTTTGGTCGACTAACACATTGCTTAGATTTCATCTTAGGAATTTTTTTTACGTTTTGCATACTCCTCAGCACTTAACGTTTAAACATTTGATATTCAATGAATTATTAAAAGAAAAAATAAATAAATAATTAAATAAAATTATTTAAAATAAAAAGATCATAAATAAATTGAAAATTTTGATATCTGCATATGTTATTCAATATTTGATACAAAATCAATATTACTATTGCTAACTTAATTTGTGAGAATGTTTCATGCTTTTAATATAAGAATCATCTATTAGCTTAGTAGACTTTATAAACAAAATAAAATAAAATTTTCTCTGTATTTTTCTGAAAAAATTTAAGAGATTTATAACAGATAAACTTACCTTTTGATGTCCTAAATATTCTTTTGCATTCAATACTTTTTTGAACGCTTCAGAAATTCCTTGAAATTTATATTTCTTATTTTGTACTGATGTCTGATAATTTTACTTTCATTGTGTTATTCATTTAAGTAAAAAACTGATTTCTTATAACATAATAGTAATGATAATATTTTTACTTTGAACAGAAGCTACAAATCTCAATATATTGTTGTTTTTTTATATTTATGTGGTAAAACATTATAAAACTTTTTCTATATTACTACGGTTGACACAGAAATACTGTTATGTTAATGTCAGTTATGAAATATTGATAAAATTGTTAACTATTATTTTGGTTCACTTTTATATTGCTTTAATTGTATATTCATCATCTGCACATGAGAGTCATAGGTTTTCGTGTTCTATTTCACAACTCACCCCTATAATATGTATATCCTGCATCTGTTGAAATGTTTTGTGTTTTGCAGAGAAATAACTGTTTGTACCTATAGTTTTATTTCATAATACATTTCATTGACATTTAATATATGCTGATTTACACCATCACTGTTATGTAATATATATATGTTATGTTTTATGTACTATGCTATATGTTGTGTTTTATGTACTATGCTATATGTTGTGTTTTATGTACTATGCTATATGTTGTGTTTTATGTACTATGCTTAAATTTTATGTGTTTTTAGGTGTTGTTTTTATAGCTTGTTCAATTCTTAAATCCAAATTTTCACTATTTTAAAACTTCTGCAGCTATAATTTAAATTTTTAATTTCTCTTTTTGTGAGGTTATTGTGCAATTCACATGATTTTCCTCGTTTCAATTTTATAAAATGTTTGCAATACTTTTGGTTTTAAATAACCGTTGACTAAACATTTTTTTTTACTATTTTTTTTTTTTGTATGCAGCGGAGATAAAATGTTATGTTGTAAAAACTTTACATAACATTCACCCTTCTTAAATTTACATAAACTTAATTTTGTATATTCTGTTAATTTTAATAATCTACTTCCGTTCACCATCTTTCAATTTTGACAGCAAAATTTTATTAAGTTTTAAATATTAAATCCTAAATCTTTACTTTTAATTATTTCATTTAAAATTACATTTATTATATTCTATTTTCTTTTTCCATTTCTTTGGTAAACTTTCATAAAATTACTGAAATCGTTTGCCAGAGAAACGAAATTCTAACTCCTATAGTTTCCCTTAATTTTTATTACTTTCCATTCACCTCGCATCCCAAAAGATGCAATTTTTAAGAAGGTTTTATTCCTTATCTCAAAACAGACAGGAAATTCCTTTCGATGTCATAGGAACTCCCACATAGCAAACATTCCTTTCTCCCCGCTTCTTAAGTGCGTTGCCATTCCATGGTGATATTCCTACTACAAAATCTTTTTCGCCGGAAGTGCTAGCGACAGGCCATCTTTAAAAATATTCTGATTGGCTGACGTTGCCGAGTTCGTTTCCAGATTTCGGCAGGCATTTTGAAAAACAGTCAGTTTTAGAATTTTATCGGGAGATACAAGACCGATCTTTGGATCAGTGTTTTCTTATTTTTTTGCCACTGGGTCTTTGACCCAGCGGGCATCTATGGCTTTTCGTTCCGAAATCTCTGAGATTATTCCACACGGCAAAAGATCAGCAAGAAGTTTAAATAGCTTATAATCATCGCATTACTTCACTCAACTTTTGATTGCATCCTTTAAGAGATAATTGCCTTCAGATGTTCGTTGAAGATTGATATATTCTCTGAAAAAGGGAATTCTCAATTCAGATACTACTACTGTGAATTTCAGATCATAAGAATCATTAATATATTTACCCTATGTTTCAAGTTTTATAATAACCCTTCGTAAATATTGCAAGCTTCAAATATTCAACAGCATATATTTGTTTGTTACAAACTCTCATCTATCGCCTGCCATCACGATAATAGTGCTTACCACTCCTAACTTTACTTTAAATACTTTGTTTTAAAAGAATGACTATTTCACTTAAAAGGAACGTTAGCCAACACGTTTAAATATAGACTTGCTAAAAATAATACTTAAATCAGTGGAAGACGACAAAATATAAATTTTCTTTAATATAATTGATGCTTCATTATGCTATAATATAATATTTTATGATTTTAATTAAGAATATATTTATTGATTCCCGGATCCGGAGTTGATATAATAATAGTGTTAAATAAATGTGTTGATGTGAATTATGGTTTGTTCATTTTGCTTATTCTTATTTTCTGTGTCATTATCAGCTACAAGGGGTGAGTTATTATTCATTTTTCTTTTTCAGATTTATTTAAATTTGTTTACATCGCTATTGCATTTGCCACTATATGATCAAAGCCATAGTGTGGTTTCGGGGAATGTGAATTGAATTTTTTTCGATCAGATTTTCTTTTCGAATTTTCGTTTCAATTTACATATCCCGGAATCACACTTAACAAATTGTTAATGGGTGCTCTATCCTGTTTCAAAATTTTAGTTTTTTGAACTTCTACGATACTTCCATCCAGGGCAGGGTTGCCGGCTTTTAGCCAGGCCAAAAAAAGACGGCTGGCTTTTTTTTTGGTTCTAACCACTTTAAAAAAGCTGGCTTTTATTTAAAAAAGCCGGTTTTTATTTTTTGAATTTGGTTTACAGTTAATTCATTTTAAATTTGGATCAATTAATTTTTAATACACTTATAAATATTTTCTACTAAAAGAAGTAATGGATTTCTATTAAATTTTGTCAAATAAAAAAGTCAAATTTTGACAAATAAATAACTTCTAGAAGGCAACTGTGAAAGCATTATGTCTGGGGAAAAAAAAAAAAAATATATATATATATATATATATATATTACAAAAAATATATATAAAATAAAAAAAATTAAAAATTGTAAAATAATATAAAAAAATTATTATAGGTTGGATGGGTGGGTAGATGTTAGAGTACGGAGGAGGATGGTGTTGTCTGGATAATACGCAATGGTTAATTTAAAAAAAAAGGGGGGCTTTTGTATTATCACTATATTTTTAATATGTATTTTATAAGGATGTTGATTTGATATTTTATATGTAATTGATGACTTTCATTAATATTGTATTTAGCTTAATTAAAGTTTTATCTTATTTACAATCATTTGTTATTAAATTTTAATTTACTCAATTTTAATTTACTCAGGACAATATCATATTAATTACTAATAGTATGCCATTTTTATAGTGATTAATATACATATAAGTATATTTAATATAAATAAAGTTATACTGTATGTATTAAAATTGGGTAATTATTTTTATTATTATTCCTCTATTCTTTTTAATATTGATCTATTTTCACTTTGTGTTATAAAATTTATCGGTTTAATGTGTTTGAATGTCCCACATTCATACTTTTTGGATTTTTATGGCTGTATGAAAATAATCCACACACTATATTTGAGTTTTTTAGGTAAAGGGAATTTAAGTATCTGATAATCTTCTATATACTTCCATATGTTTTTTATTTCCTGTTCATTTTATAATTATCTTATATATAATAGTTATTATTAACGATTTTTATATTATTTTAAAGATATATTTATATTAATTATTATTGAATTTATTTTATTTTATAGCATATAGCTATATATTATCAATGTTATAGAATTATTTAAATTCTTAGTGTAGTTTAAATGAGTAAGATAATAGAATATTTTGAATGCTTTTTTTAAAATTTTATTAACAAAAGTTTTTTTAAAAAAAATATATAGTGTGGTTTATATTAGGTTTATAATTATCTATATATAAGGATTTGTTTGGTTTTGCTGTTGATAATTTTTTACATTCAAAGGCTTTCAATTGTTCATCTTGTGACATTTGAATAATAAAAATACTACTCGATGGCAGCACCAAAATTTGTCTTTTGACGATAAGTTATAAATTTTGTCTTTTGCAGCTCCTTTTCAGCTATAATTTCCTACACCAGGTGGATTTTTTAGCTAAATTTTGACGATATTGTTAAATAGTAATTAAGTAATTTAATAGTGCATTTTAGTTTTTTTAAATAATGTAATTACTTTCTATTTATTTTATTTTATATTATATTAATTGTATTTATCATGGTATTTCAAAATGTATTAACTGCATCCTTTGGTATCAATTACTGTGGTTTCTTAACTGTTTTATTCACCTTAATCTTTACGATATCATGGTAGCCATGTGCAAGTGAATATATTGAAAAATACTGAAATATTAATCGGTATGTTGCGTATTATTTCTATTTTATATCCTATAAATATTTAAACTGGTTTTATTGATTTTTCCATTTCATATTATTTGTTTTTATTCTGTTTTCATTTTTAATCTATTCACTTGATTATAATGGTTGTTCAGGCACTGAGAAAAATAATTTTTAGCTTTGGCTTTTTTTTCTCACAGAAAACAACCATATTGCTTATATAATTGAATTCTCTGCCCTTGAAAACGTAATTCAGTATATAAGCTTTTCCATTATTTGTCGGTGTCCACTTTCTTCTTTTTTCTTCCATATTAATTCTTAATAAATTATTTGGCACTTTTTTTATACTTACAGCTTTAATTCATAATATTACGGTTTTTGATGGTGGTAGGTTATGTTTCATTAATGGTTATATATATATATATATATATATATATATAGGGGAGACTTGATCCCTTTTTCAGTTTTTAATTTTTATTTTGGAAAAAAAAAAAAAAAAAAAATTTAAATGTTTCCAGTTATTATTAAAGGCTCATGTGTCTTTCTTGTTGTAGTATTTTTTTTATTTTGGAAAAAACATTTTAAAACTAAAAATAAATTGTTTTCCAAAAAATAAAAAAAGGATCAAGTCTCCACAGTTGCGGGGAGACTTGATCCCTTGCCAAGAGAGACTTGATCCTTGAAACAGATGCATTGAAATGATTCAAATTAAGTAGTAGAAATTAGTGATGTAACGAATAGTGATTTGGCCGAATAGCCGAATACAGAATATTCGGCCAAGTTTTAGGCCGAATACCGAATATTCGGCGGCCGAATACTGACTTTAATATAAATGACTTTTATTTTAATTGTTTAATTTTTTTTTTCAATTTTAAAATAAAAAATTAAATTAAGGACTAATTGAAATTAATTTTTTGTTTGAGTTTTCAAAAATCATAACAGCTGAATGTATTTTTTGTTATACTTTAAATGTCTTAAAAAATACTTTAAAGATAACATATGACTTTTAAAAATGTGAATAATAATTTAATTCATAATTTTTTATTTAATCCATAGATAGTTCTAATTTATATATATATACTATCTGAAATAGAACTCATTACCTCTGTAAAAATGAAACTTTTTTTATTTTAGTAAAATCCTTTCACCACCTAAAAGTAAGAACTTGCATGTGTCCTCTGTCTTTTTATATCATTTTTCATGCATTTAAGCTTAGTAAATTTACACTCTGTATGTCAAAAAAAAAAGGTTATTTTCTTAAAATATAATTATTCATTCCATTAAAATATTATATATTCTTTTCTGCTACCAAGATATACTTTTCTCTTTTCTTTCTCTCAAAATTAACAAGCCCCTCATAATACTTCCTCCACCCCATATTTCAGAATGAGATCTTTTTCTTATAATAATTAATGTATTTAGGTATAATTTTTTAATATTGTTTGTCGAAAATATTTAAAATCATATTTCGTTTTGATTTTCTGGAACATATCTAACCAAATATCTTAAAATATTCGGCCAAATATGCCACTATTCGGCTACAGGTATTCGGTCAAATGTCCCACTATTCGGCCACAGGTATTCGGCCGAATATTTGTTCAATATTCGGCCGGCCGAATATTCGGCAAAAGGGCCGAATACCGAATAGTGGCCGAATATTCGTTACATCCCTAGTAGAAATCAAATTTATTGTTGACTAACATGTAAAAAGGGAGAGAAACACAATTAATGATCAAAAAACATTTTCAAAGCTTTAAAAATCAAATGTAAATATTAAAATTATTACAGTTCGAAGAATTCTACAAAGCACAGTTGGTTTGGGTCGTTTTTTGACAATGTCATCGCTGTCCACAACACTATTGTCAACATTTTCTGGATAAATAAATTGATCGAAATCAAGTCCTCGTTTTCTTAGAAAATTGATTTCACATTCAGATGATAAAATCTTATTTTAAATTTTTCCTACAAAATGACTAATTTTCTTCTTTCCCAGAAATCACATAATGACAAAGTTATTTTCATCAGTCGACAAATTTTTTGGATCTTTAATGATTTCATCAGAATGTTCATCAAGTGGATCTGAGTGCATTCATCCATCATGTACTTGCTAACCATCATATGCAGCCACATATTAACTTTTTATCTTTGTCAACCATCTAAAATCAAGGCAATCATATTCTAAGCATTACAGATAATATCTAAATTTTACAATGCGAAGTAGGGGGTCGATAAAATTTAACATTAATTTAGCTTAACTTTGGTTTGGGGAAAAAAATTGCTAAATCAAAAATAAAGAAATTGTATTGGATTTAAATAACAACATTTAAGCATTAAGGAATGTTAATATATTATATCAATAAAATTAAGCAATTTAGTTATATTTAGCAAAAAATATAAAACACAAACTATCTACTCAAAAAGAAGTTTGATTGTAAGAAAACAGAGATTCCTTTCTTACAATAAAAATAAAAATGGCTGAATGAAATTATGTTGCTAGATCTGTTGATAAGGAATCACTTTATTAATGTTTCTAGTTTCAGAGACTTAATTGCATTTTTTCTCTGGTTTTAGACCTAGGGATCAACTCTCCCAAGTCTCCCCTATATATAAACATTGAAAAGAATATAAGTTAGGCTCCAAACTGGTGTTTTGAAATTCTATATTACATAGCTCCACATATATTACACATTTTAAAGATTATATTTACTTAAAGACAAAATGTAGCACATCAAAATGGAAATATTCTTATGTGTCCATATGGCGAGATTAAGTTATAATATGTTAAAAGAGAAATTAGAAAGGATGTAATATTTGAGGAATGGGGAGAGTGGTACACAAGTGTATAAAAAATAGAGCATTTAAACAAGAAAAAAAAAAATCTCTAAATAAAATTGAAAACTTTTTTGCTAAGCATATTCATGCATATGCTATTCATAATGTTTTTAATAGTAAGAAATGGTGTTTTTATTAATATGACTATATATAATTTTAAATGTTTACTAGAAATAAAATAAGACTTGTATATTAATGGCTCTTAAAATTAAGTAATAAAACATGTAACCATTGTTTTTTTTAAAATTTTATAAAGCAGTAAAAATGAAAAAATTGGCAGTTGATATTGCCCTTTTAAAATTTAGCTGGCATATTTGCAATTTTGACTACAAATCACTAGCAAAATTATCTAAGTTTTATTCCAGTATTAATGTCCTCATTATTGAGAAATTGGGTTACTTATTAAACTCTAAATCAATTAAATGTCATTAAAACTAATTAAAAACACTTTAAAATGTGTAGTTTATAATTACAATGCTTCATTGTGTAAAAGCCAATTAAGGCCAATTTTGGCCAAAAGAAGCCGGTTAAAACCAATAAAAGCCACTGTCCTGGCTTTTTTAAATTTTAGCCGGCTTTTTTGAAACCCTGATCCAGGGTGAGGCTAGGCTCCACCTACCTCATTTGCTATTGGCCTTGGGGTGTTTGCTCACTGTACCCCAGCTATTTAAGACCATCTTCTCCCAGTTTTGGCTCATTCAACCCCCGACTGCCGGTGCACTTGCATCCCGGTCGCTAAATTCAAACCCCAGCTGTACAGTTGATTTTTGAAGTTTTTTTTAGCTTTTAACTTGTCCCCACTTTCGATCATGATCAATGCCGAAATGTTATTTGCAATAGTGGTGTTCTTTTGATGTCTAGTACCACAAAGCCTTTTTCAAGACTAAACCGTTTGTGCGAAAGCCGGGAGACCCACAACTTGTGATGCACACTAGGCTTGACTATCTAAATTAGTGAGCTATGTGGCCCCCTCCTTTTTTTTTTACAAGTTCTTTGAGTAGAGTTAGGCTTGGCTACCTTATGCTATGAGTTTCAGTGCTCGTTGGTACCTCACTTCCTTTACATTCTCCATTTTTGCCGACGCTAGACTTTGAAATGACATCGAAGTGTAGGGCAACCAAATTTATTTGGATGCCCTATGCTCGTTATTTCTGGAGGTTATATATAACCTCGTGCTCTCCACTCTGGAATGGCCCTTGGAACTCCGCCAGAGCTTTTAAATTATATTTTTAGGCTGTGCATTGTTTCGAAATTCATCTTTATGTTCTTTTTTCATATTTAGTTGGAGGTTACACGTGGCGGCGTTTGACGTCACGTTGGCACTCCTTAAGAACCGCAATGTCATGTCATGTCAATTGGACTGATGATGACTGGCAGCAGTAACCAAAAGGTTAATTGCTAACGGTAATCATTAAACAAGAGAGTTATAACGCAAATAGAGTGTATCTGCTGACTTTGTCCGCCCAGAAACCTGTTAACTGAAGTTAACGACATAAAGCAAGAAAAATTTCTGAAAAAGAATATTTAAAGAAAAACCAAGCCAATTTCAAACAAATAACAATTTTATTAAAACATACTTAGATAAAAACAAAAATAAAATTAAAATCATTAAAATAAAATAAGCCTTTCAATCACATGACATAAGTTCTCTATGACTCTATATCAACATGAACCGGAGCACCAAAAAGTAAACATTATTTTAAAAGTAGATTACATTTTTACTTAATTATAATACCTGTAATTAAATCCATTAAATTATTAACTTTTAAACTGACTTTAATCAAAAACACTATTAACTTTATTTAAACTGATTAAAAAGTAAAGTTTAATTTCAAAAAGGTATTTATATCAAAAAGCAAAATGTAGATTTACTTTCAATTAACTAGTCAGAAAAATAAACTTAATCCAGTTCAACTGAAATTAAATTAAATATTGATGTTCAGAAAAACAAAATAATTAAGAAAAGATTATATTAATTAAATCCAATCTCTCTTCCTCATATAAAAGACTTCCAAAAGTCAAGCACAACTTCATAACCAACAACTTCAGTTCAGAATAGACCACACGGATCTCCGCTGTTGCGTGAGTCTAGGACCACTTCTATCATGACCTATCTGTAGCATCGAGACGGGAAAACCCTGGTCTCTTGGAAACCATATTATAATCCTACAGTCCGTTTATCCACTTTAAAAAGTGAAGTTGGCGAGATAAAATTTAACAGTTAAACCAGAATAATATCTGGAACTTAAGTACTTTAAAAGAAGAGAGAAGATATAAACTGTAAATGAAATTAATCTATTTCAATTAACAGAAAAAACTAGTCGTTGGGGGCCACCGTAATACTTACCCATCATGGATATAAATAATATAAAATATGAAAATAAAACATGTGATACATGCTAAGCATTGTATCATGTTACTTTATTCATAATTTAATTTACTTAGACTCCCTTAAATATAATTAATATAATCCCTTAAGCTAATATTACTTTTCGTTGCCTTAAAATATCTCAATTTGTTGATTTTCTGTAAGCAAGTAAACACTATCAATGCAAAAACCCTTGACGGGTTAAAAGTTTCTGACGCAGCACTTTATCTTATGCTCTAAGAATTTTAAATATGGAACTTAAAAATACTGATATCAAATTTTGAGTGACGTTATGCTATTTCTTAAAAAATATATTTGTATTTATTTCACCATTTTATTTTTGTTTTATTTATAATCGCATGTGCAAAAGTTATGTTCAACATGAAAAGCTGCATAAAATTTTATTCGCTGTTGCTTTATCATTTACATCTCTCATAAATTCAAAATAGGTGTTTTAAAAGATATGATATAAAATTTAAGTGACGCCTTGATGTGACTTTAAAAGGTTTGTTTTTTAAAATTCAATTTAAATTATTTTTGACTTGGTTAAAATATTTTTTTTTACATCTACACAATACTTTTAATTTTCTAATTCACTGTTAAATATATCACTTTCATTGAATCTATACTATGCATTGAAATGTATTTATTTCAATAAATTGATTTATCTTTTGTGTCACGCTATTCAAAATTGTGAGTAAGATTTATGTAAATGGTTTATTTGCGTCAAACTATCCTTTTTCATACATTTCATGTAGTTTGGACACAATGACGCAAAGAAACCATTTACATAAATCTTACTCACAATTTTGAATAGCGTGACACAAAAGATAAATCAATTTATTGAAATAAATACATTTCAATGCATAGTATAGATTCAATGAAAGTGATATATTTAACAGTGAATTGGAAAATTAAAAGTATTGTGTAGATGTAAAAAAAAATATTTTAACCAAGTCAAAAATAATTTAAATTGAATTTTAAAAAACAAACCTTTTAAAGTCACATCAAGGCGTCACTTAAATTTTATATCATATCTTTTAAAACATATTTTGAATTTATGAGAGATGTAAATGATAAAGCAACAGCGAATAAAATTTTATGCAGCTTTTCATGTTGAACATAACTTTTGCACATGCGATTATAAATAAAACAAAAATAAAATGGTGAAATAAATACAAATATATTTTTTAAGAAATAGCATAACGTCACTCAAAATTTGATATCAGTATTTTTAAGTTCCATATTTAAAATTCTTAGAGCATAAGATAAAGTGCTGCGTCAGAAACTTTTAACCCGTCAAGGGTTTTTGCATTGATATCATTACTTTTTTGAGGTTAGTGATAAAATTATTAAAAAAAAGATACTTATGGAATTTAATGCAGATTTAATTTTTACTATTTTATTACAATTTTCCTTATAGCAGTTTGTATATAAAAACAACTGGGTAAGTATAATCACAGATCGCACAGAGGGTTTCATTTGATATTCCTTTAAAAACACTTTATCCTTAAATTAATAAATCCAAAATGTTAATTTATAATTATTAAATTCTTACATAGATGTAGCACCAATAGTTCCAATTTTCATGGGGCAGGGAACGCACTCTTTTAAACAAACTACCTTCCAATTGAAGTCATCAAAAGCCAGGTTGAATAAGCCAGATCCCGTTGTGTTGTTTCACAAACAGCAATCTCATGTCCCCTCCTTCCCCCCTTTTTCAAAATTTTTCAGACCAGTACCTAAGAATGGAACCGAAATAATTTTTTCTCTTCAGAAATTACGATAAAAAAATAGTATGCAGTACTCATAAATTTACTTTAATGCTATATAGAGTGATTATTAAGTTAATTATAACGTTTGGAATCTGTTGCATTGATGTCCGAAAGGTAGTTTCTGAGTTATGGAAGCTGGACCCATAAGGCGCCATAGAGGGGCGAAGACCGCTAGTGTCTATCATAATTATATCTGCCATGTGGACTAATTGCGATATTTAATCAAAATATTCCCCCCCCCCCCCCTCCTCATTCCCGGAAATATAACAAGTACAAAATGTGTCTTTATAAACCTATCGTCAAATAGGTTTTTATTTCTTTTTCCCTTAAAAAAAAAAAAAAAAAAAAAAAAAAAAAAAAAAAAAAAATGATTTTTATATCCGTAATGTAAATAGCGGACGAAGCCCGCTAGTTCCTATCATAATATATATTTTTAATAATTTTATATAGTCTATTATAAAAATCGGACTTAAAATAGTCTAGTTCCATGAGTACTTGTAGTGTCAGTTACATGCTACGATTTTTGGATACCAGTATTTTAGAACGGCAAAATGTGACTTATTTTATCGGAGATATCTCATTAATTGAATAAGGTGAAGCAAACTTTTTGAAAAAAAGGTGGCCAACAAGCATGGCAGTTATCAGCTATGTGACTTTGTGCTAAAGTCCATTAATTTGATCTGCTTTAAAAAGATTACGGAAGATTGAATTATAGTAGAACCTGGATTAACCGAGCTTCGATTAATCGAGGTTTCTGTTAACCGAGCCGATAACAAAGTCTGATTTTTTTTTTTCCCCTTTTGAATGATCCTTAAAAATAACCACACTCTTTAGCTCACTGTCCGTGCTATACAGGCCCTTCTGCCCCCAAAAGCCCTTAACTCCAAAGAAACATTGGACCCTGAGAAGTCAATAGCGAACAATGCTTTGTTTCCAGTGGCTGTGTGAACTTTCGTAAATTTTTCAATTTGCATTTTAAAATTTACTACTGGTAGTTGATTTTCTTTTTAAATTTGTTAAGCTGTGAAACAGAACTTTACATATATTTACTTTTATTATTTAAAAAACGTTCTATATATATTTTTTAAAAGAGATGTTAAATTCGCAAGCACGGCGAGTTTTTATACACAGTTTCTATTAACCGAGATTTCCGATTCCGATTTACTAACAGTCCCAATTAGCTCGGATAATCGAGGCTGCTCTGTATAATTAAAAAATCAATGGCGATCTTACTGTAAACGGGTTTCCCTTTTACTGAGGGATTTCAAAACCGAATCAGCTGATGTTAGTTGCTGTTTCCCTGCTTGATTAAATAAGATTAGTTAAACATTTGAAAATTACCAAATATAAAAGGAACTAAGTCAACAGAGTCTTTGCTTTATGGTATTTTTTAACAACGCTATAAGAAAATGATTTTAAATAAGAGATTTTAAATGTAACGTTTTAAATCTGACATAATTTTCACCAAACTTTCCTTTCTCTTTGTAACATTCAACTGAAAATATTTTTATTATTAGAAAGATAATATTATTATTTGCGCTACCTTAAAATTAGCAACTATAGTTAAAAATATCATCTCGAAATTTGAAATAAATCTCTCATATAAATATATTTTTTAATTTACACTGTTTTGCAATATGTTTTGCAATGTGTTTTGTAAACTGTTTTGGCCACTTTGGCCAATATGACGTAATTTCCTCCATTTACGACTTTTAACACATATCAATGAATTTATTATTTAAAAATTTTCTTTTTCTTTTAATATTCACGTGTAAATATAATTTTTATGACGTAATTTTCAATGTTTTCCTTCTTTTAATGCGCAATCATTTAATTCTAATTTGAAAATAATTGATTATTTTATAATTTTCTTTCATTTTAAGTAAGCATGTGTAAAAACAATTTTTATGACGTAATGTTTAATATTTTCCTGCTTTTAACACGTTATCATTTAATTCTAATTTAAAAGGATTTTTTTCTGTTTATAATAGTCACGTGTGAATAAATTTTTAATTTAAAGGATATATTATTCTTTGCGCTGTTTTAACATTTGGCAACAATTTAAAAGAACCTTTTCTAAAATATGTAAAAATTATCTTTGGAAATTCTGAAAATTTTAATTTAAAATTGAAATAAACCGTCAAAAAATTAGGCAAGTTAAGAATAATAATTGCACTCTGCAAACTTCGAGTTTCTATTGAATGAAAATGATTAAATTCCCATGTATATTTTTTTTTCCTATGAGACTTTTTTAATGAGACAATTTTATCCAGATTTAACATTAAATATCTCTTAAAATAATTCTTCGATTTAAAAACTGTCTACTTCAACATTTTTATCAAACATTTCTCTATAATACTACGCAATTGCGTCAAAAGATGGCGACACCAGAATTCTGATATGCTTATTATGTAAACTGTAAATATTGCAAAGAATTGTCTTGGGGTTATCAAACTTCATTGATATTTATAAATAAAACATTTCAACTAAATTATTTATTATAAAAGAATTATTACATCACAATAGCTTTTATGCAAGGAAAATAATAATTATAATAATAATAATATTATGGATGTCAGTGATTATATATTGATTGACCGTCATAATAATAAAAAATGATATTATAAAAAGAAGAGCTGAAATGAATTATTTTTTTACGTTTCTGATCGTGTGATTTATATTCAAATAATAATTATTAATGTATATTTTTTGTAAAGTGATTGAAATTAAATATATTTATAAAATTTATGGTAATATTTTTATTGTTGAAAAATTGCCAAGAAATAATCATCATCAAATTGGCGTCATTATAATTGTAATTTTATTTAACTTAATAGCAATTTTAAAAAATTACAAAGGAACTGAGAATAATGGTAAACTAGCAGACTTAAAAAAAAAAAAAAAACATTCACATGTGAAAACACGTATCAGGGAGTATCGAACCGCCTATCTTAAGGTCAGTAAACGATGGCCCTTAGCCACTCAGCCAGTGGGAAGACAAACTTTTTCTCCCCAAAAGTGGTTAAAAAGAAAGCATGTGTATGAATACAGTGTCATGCATTTTCGGTGAAATTTCCATAGAATGGCGAAGAAATATAGTCCGATTTTTCATGCGCATTATAAAACGAACAAGAGTCTTGCTGGAAACAAGTAAATTGTTATTTGGTTCATCTGAAACATATTTATTTGATTTTTAAAAAATCGCCTGTGTCATTTTCGAGAGAAAAAAAAATCGAATTATTTAACGAACGACAGTTTTCCCAGAAAAAAGAAAAGTGTTATTCACCTCGCCTTAATCACATTTATATTATGTATCAATTTAAAAATAATTGTTAGAACCGTTTTCGAGATTTTCAAATTAGGAACTTCCTCGATATTATACCAACGTTTTCACTTTAAAAATGGCTATTTAGATCTCAAAATATACTGCACGTAGAAATGCAAAAATTTCAGTATACGATTAGACTGCAGATATAAGACTGTTCTAGAAAATTCAGAACAATAAGACATATATCTGCTGAGTTATTAAAAGGCGGCTTTTCGCGTTTTCTTTGATGTCAAGTTAGCTGTATATATGAGTTCCGCCATCTACGAATTCTATGATACGATACGATTTTAGGCTTAAGGCTGCGTCACTCGAAATACTACCGTCTTCCACGATAGGTTTACAATGGAAGTCTATGGGAATTTGGCGAAATATTAGAGGTACTGCCAATTTGGCATCTAATCTTATAGTTTGGCGATAGTTTTTTGGTTGGCGGGATAATTGTGTAGAACCGAATTGCGTAAAAGAAACATCCTTATAACTCGAAAAAATTTAATAATATTAACTAACAGTTTACTGTGTCGGATGAAGCGTCTCATTTCCAATTAAAATATATCTTTGAATTGAAATTTGAATGAAATACAGGGTCATGAAAAATCGAAGAGTGTGAAAAATAGAATTACAAATATCTCGGCATCTAATTATCCGATCGAGTTCATTCATGATGCAAAATTTATGTTTTTTTTTTATTGTCTTTTGTATTCACTCCTTCAAATAAACAATTTCGAAAATTTTTGTATACCTTTTATCAGAACGAATATTTCGAGAGTCTGAAAAAAATAGTTCCGGATAATTGAGGTTACTGATATTCAATAGGCTTCTTCCCATTGTTACTTCCTAAGTACACACTAAATTTTAATTCTCTATCTCAATTTGTTCGAGAGATAGAGCGTTTAGACACACTCACACACAGATGGACAGCAAAATTTTTTTCTAAAAATATGTTTTTCGAAATCTCCAGTGTCTGAAACGTGTAAATCCGCCAAAAATTTGTTTTCAATTTTTAAAGCGATTACAAGATTTACCCTATACTACGTATGACGGGTAAGTAAAAAAGAAAAAACAAAAAATATCTGAAACATGCAGTAGGTAGCTGGCTCTCCTTCCGACGTTAACAAAATCAAAAGATCTCATTCCACACACCTCCAGGCATCTTCTTAAACAGCCGAGGACGTGACGAAAGTTCTTATCAAAATAACACCACGGGAAGAAAACTATATTTCCATACAAAAAAATGCTTTTACTTTGTTACACAGGAGATGACTAGAAAAAAAGTTTCCAGACCTGAAACATATCTTAAATACCCTCTGCCTCATAAAACAATAACTGCGTCAAAATCTTTAAAAACATGACATCATTCCGCCGGACCAACAAGCACCACACATAAGACACAGACGAGGCAAGCTTTATTTGTGAAGAAACCAAAGCTATAAATAGCAATAATCGTCTGTTGACAACGGCCCCCCACGAGACTTCCGATCACCTGGTCAACGTCACTTCAGCATCTGACGATCTCAGGAAAGACAGACCAGTTATCGGCCATGATACAGAGCATGTGCAGACGGACAGGTCATGCCATCTGCTGATAGCCATCCTAACTCTTCAGTTTATGAGTTGATTTTTCAATGTAATGTTGACACCGGCGAAAAACGAAAGAACCTTAATGCTGCAAAACATCGTGGTAATGGATGAACATAATGAACATTCCCAAAGGAGTTTATTCAGGAGTAAAAATAAGGTAAGGTAAAGAGATATTATATTTATTGTAAACTTATATTTAAACACTGAAAATAAAGATAAATGAAAGTGTTTACATATGAGACTTGAAGTATTAAAAACTTACATAAATAAAAGTAAATAAAGTATGTAACCAAAGTTTATATAGAAATAACTGCAAACTTAAATAAAAGGACTAAATGGAGTTTAATGCAGTAATAGTTTGAATGAAAGGTCAAATGAAAAAGGTAAGTGGAATAACAAGAATAGGGAAAATAATATGCATCATAGTTTATAGGTGCAAATCGTAGCAACTACGATTTTTTCGTAGCAGTTGGCAGGTCTGAATATTGCAAAAATTACTATTTTTAAACAATGGAATATTTGAATACTGATGTGTATAGCAATAACAGAACTGCAACAATTTGTTCTTTAAACTAGCATCATGTATATACTTAAAAATCAATACTATGTAGATGGGGTATGTTATTACATAACATTTAATGTTATGTAATAACATCCTTTCCAATTAAAATTAATTTAAAAAACTATTTTAAAATATTTAAATTAAATCAAAAAACTTCTTTACTTTCAAAATTTAAATTCTACCTTTAAATATTCATTAATTTTCGTTAAGTTCGTTTTTCAGTTAAATTTCACTTAAAAACAATTTAATTTAATCGCCATAAAAGATCGTCAAAAATTATCAATAATAAAATAATAAATCTTAAAATTAATACATTCTACTGTAATAGAATATTTTTATAATAATTTTCAAATCTAAAATTCAAATTTATCACTTAACGTTATTTTATTCAAACACTTCTATTACTCTGTGTGGCATCGGTTCTTTTTTTAAATCAACCAATCGGCATCGTTTGTGACTAACGGCGGTTCTTTGGGAGCGTCCTTGGAAATAGCGTGGCTTCTCTTGCAAAACAACTCCAAGATGTAAACACGTACCTCTCAGTCCCTCCTGGGACTTTCGTCCGTTGACGAAAATTAATTTCAACGGAATTGGATTCCGTTTATTTAGAAAGAACTCTGTAAAGAATTTGTACTGTTGCTTAACAATCCTGTATTAAAAAGGAAATATGAAAATATACAACTTTAATGAAAGCAACAACTCGATGATGGAAACCAACAGATGGATTTTCCTTAGTACTCCGAGTACGTCTTTTCTTCAGGTGGAAAGCATCAAGCATATAGCATTTTTATAAGTGGTATCACCGGAGAAGTCATCAAACATCGATAGGTTTATACTGCTTTATGAGTAGTGCTCCACTGATAAGAATTTCTGTTATTTTTAGCAGAGTTTGGATAGAAGTAAATAACACACATGCGACGATGTGTTCCCTCTATTGAACTACATTGTATATTCCGTTATTAAACTTCAGAAGTGTATGAAAGGTGACATCCTACGATCCAAAAACATGGATTTTAAATGGAAACTTTCTCTGAACATTAATTTTGAGTATCTGGACGATGTAGCGTCAATTCAGGGAGTTACGGTGAAACTAATACTATGATATTGTGTAGTGTAAAAAGAGATTAACTTACATTACTGAAGAATGTCTCTGTGTGAAGATATGTGCTATACAATAATAATGTTTGATTATTTTAATAATAATGAATGTGGCAATGTTTTTACATATAGTATGGGTAAGTGCACTTTCTCCCTCCCCTTCCCCTCCTTTAATGTGTTTTGAAATATAATAAAGTTGTTTGTTCGTACTTATTTCTCGTTTTGTTTTATGTCTATCTTATAATTTGATTATTATTGTGCCAAATTTATTATTAGTAATAAATCCTTTAAATACATACTTATCTTCAATATTATAGATTTTAAATAATATATAATTAAATGAAATAATTCATATTCACAATATGGGAATAATCTTGATGATTTATTTGAAATACATAGAAGAATAAAAAATATAAAGTATTTAACAAAATATAAAAATTAATAATTGGCACGAAGTTAAATTTATTTTGTATATCTATACACTATCACGATTTCAGGCAAGATGAAATATTTTCTTAGTTCAGGTGAGTCTAAAGTTTATTATTCATATTTTACCATGAAGTTACCAAGTCATATTTATTTACATCTCTCACATGCAATGTTTATTAACCACTTACGATCTTTTGGCCATAATTAATAGTAAACTTTCTCCTTTCTAATTCATTAAAAATCACATATATTATTTATAACTCCTAATTTTAATAAATTTAAATTCCTTTTCTCCTTTCATCTTATTTTATTTAATTTCTACTTTCCTACCTAACAGGGTGTCTAATACATTTGATTTCAAACTGCAGGGATAATGGCTGAAAATTATGAACTTTTTAGAATAGCTCTACTGGTAATTAAACAAATGTAACTGAAAAAATCATTTCAACAGAGACATGATATAATAAACAACAGTGTTAAATAAAGCGTGAATGTTACTGCGAAAATTCTGAGACTGAAAAACTAATTTTTTAAAAGCAGGCCTTGCCCCCGTTTTTTTTCTTTTGTAATTTAGTCATATAAAGTGAAAATAATTTTCTTTTAATGTGGATAAATGAAAAAAATGCTTATTATTTAATATTTTCTGGGAAAATATAATTTATTTGGGAGAGACATTTGTAAAAAATAAATTTTTCCAACTTTTCCAATTTAATCCGAAAAAAAAAAAAAAAGGGTTTTTCTGCTTCTTCAATTTTTCCAAAAAATTTACATCTCTAGTCTTTACATCTTCATCCTAATGCTACTAATAACATAACCGCCAATAGACGACGATGCTGTACTGTCTAAGCTCATAACTGCCCGATTTTAATGTGTTTTTTTCCAGTATAGGGCCCTTGGCAAGATAGAGAAAATGAAATTTGGCAACATATTTTCTAGCAACTTTTCCACTATTTCATATACACAAGTAATTTTTCGATATTTATACAATTTATTTAATATAAAGAAGCCATTTAACTATTTTTGTATACAAACAGAAGTATATTGTATATAAAACAACAACAATAATATAGATATAAATGTTTATAGATTATATAAATAAACTTAAAAGTTCATTAATTTTGTTTTCATAGCTGTTTATAACATTTAGCAAAAAATCTCACTTCTGAAGCTCAAATTATGACAAACTTTAAAAAAGTACACCAAGTCCCATGTACTGGAAAAGTACCGCTCTTTATATAGCCGGATAAAAAAGTTAAATTCTCGGTACTTTTTCTACTTTAGGGGCCTTGGTGAAGAAGGAAATTTGGTGCCATTTATCTAATTTTATACAGACACAGAAGTAATTATTAAAAACAATAATATACACATAAAATACATATACAAACAAACAAAAAAGCTCATCAAGTTTGTTTTCATAGCTGTTTATATGATTTGACAAGAAACAGGGGTGATTGTGAATTCATGAAAAAATACCTGAAATTTTAGAAAGAAGTAGTTTTGGTATGGAGAGAGAACATATAATTTATTGCAGGGAGGTCCATTTATCTCATTATGAAATATATTACTTTTAATTATGTTTAACAATAATATGAAATTGATGTTTTAGTGTTATTTTATGAATTTAACTATCAGAAAAACTGGAATTCCAGTATTGAAAAGGAAAAAAAAATACTTGAATTCAGGTATATTACCTGAACACAATCACCCCTGAAGAAATCTCACTTTCTGATGCCCGAATTACACCAAGGTTTAAAAAAAACGCCAAGGTCCTATAGTGGAAAAGTACCAAATTGTCTATTATTTTGAACTATCTGCAGATAGTTTGCACTATATGCAAGAGGGAGGATGAAAAGTTTAAACATTAAGTATTAACAGGGGTGGGAAATTTCTAGAAAATCTTACCAGCCAAGGATTTATTTCACCAGCCAGTAAAATGCAACGTACAGTTGAAAATCTTTGACAAAATTACACAACTCAAAAATAGTTGGTTACTATTACTAACTATAATGCATTTTCATACATTTTTTCCTTTAAAATTAAGAAGTATAAGGGTCGATTTTTTATAATGGGCGATTTAGCGTCGTCGGCATATTTTTCGTGTTTTATTTATCTTTAAAGATTTAAAAATGCCTCTAAAAATTAAAATTTAGCAGTTTATTTAAATTTTTGAAACAAAAAAATCTGAAAATAACAATTTTAGTATAGTTTTTAAACGTAGAAGTGATAAATTGTCAATCGGATGACGTGTCGCCGTACGGAAAAGTGATTTTCATACAGCTGTATTAAATATTACCACAGTGTTTACATTTTCAAAATCCTAAAATATTATTTCTATCAACTCTTTTAAACCCACCTTTTATGTTCTTTACAATTGTTTAACACTCCTTTTTTTTTTAAATGTACGATTTCAACACGTCGCCAAATTTTCTGTCAATAGAATGACACTTGATTTCGATTCCTACATTAATCAAAATATGGCACCATCAGCACTATCGCATTCAGTTTACCATCAATCCTTATTATTTTTTACCGGTTATGTGAAAATAATTTCAAAGTTTTGTTTATTTTACTTCAAAGTGAGATAAAGTAAATTATATCGTATTCGTTCAACCTACTACTGTCAATAAGATGACGGCTTTAAAATATTTACGGTGTGATTTGGTAAGTAATTTAACTCTTTAGTTGTTTAAGCCTGCTGACTTCTAAGAATATTTCGTTTTAAAATCTTCCTCCATATGCTAATCGGAACGTAAAGGCTCTTTGTTTACAATTTGTCAATCGGACGATGCTCAACGGGATGATGCCATCTCCGCTGATGCAGTGTCACCCGAATGACTGCCTGTCATTCGACTGACAGAAAATACAGTTCGGAGTTCGCTATTTATCTGCTTTTTTTTTTTTTTTGTTTGTATAGTAGAATATTCTTTTTTCATGTTTCTTTTTCTGGATATCGAGATATTAATCAGTCGTTTGCGTACTAACTGTAAACAACTGATCATAGAATTTAGAATAGAAATTGGCTCCTTTATTGCTTTTACTTGAAGTTTGTTGATACTAGTGTGAAATTTTTTGTTGCTGCTTAGAATCGTTATTCCGGGTGTAAAACCATATTAAAATGGAAAATGTTCAAGAAGAAAAAAATATTCAGATTCTCAATTCTATAGCAGTGTCTATACAAGTATGTGTGCCTAGTTCATCTAAAGTATAAAAAAGAAGAAAAAATCGTAAAAGAGTTTCTGAAGTAAAGAGTAAGTCAACTGAGTATAAAAGTACAGGGAGAAGGCAAATGCAAGAAATAAGAAATATTTAGCATAATTAAATGAAGCACAGAGAGAAGAAAGAAGTAGGAAGGAAAGTGAAGTTTCCCAAAGAAAAAAAGATTTAAATATAATTAAAGTAATTACTGATCTAACACCAAGAAAACAAAGAAATAAGAGAAAATACTGGAGGAAAGCATCAGAAAAAGGCAGGAAAAGAAAGGAACAATTGGAAAATGTAGTCAGGAGTCAAATGAATTCTGAACCAGAAGAACATGTTGCACTTTCACATACCCCTCTTATTTCTCAAAGGGTGCGTGGACAGAAAGTTCGAACACCAAACCGTAATCGGATGTTAAGGCTAATGTCAGACGAACGACTATTTGCATGCTTTTTGTTACTACAGGAAAAGGAAACACATGCTAGCGAAGGTGCAGGGAGGCTGTAAGAAGGAAAATAGACGTTCGTCTGACATTAGCCTAAGGGAGATAAAAAAGAGAAATAGATCAATTGCTATATTGCAACGCAAGGTGTAAACGCTACAAAAATATCTGCAGCACATCTAGTAAGAATTCAGCAGCTTTACCTTATAAAATAATTCAAAATTCTGACTCGGGGACACGCTGTACCGAAAACAGTTCGCAAACAGCCTTTATATGGATTAAGTTGGCATTCTCAATTAAAATCCAATGCTGAAATCCTGCCTGCACGCTCTTGTGTGAGGCAAATTTTTAATAAATGCATTAGTGGAAGTACATTAACAAAATATAAAGTGCAATCCCTTGCACAAGATATCCTGAACCAAAACAAAATAAGAAGTTTTCCAGAGATTTAAATGTTGCCCAGTATGAAAGTATATTTGCAAATTCTTCAATGGGATGACACTAGCATCAATGGAGTGACACCGTAATAATTGCTAAACTTATAAATTAAACAATACAATTTTAAAAAATTTGTGTTAAAAACTAATCAATACGTACTGTTTAAGGAGATGGATATATTTAAAGCTTTCTCTTCAGTATGTTTTTTCTTTAATTGAAACTTTTATATGTGGAATCACAAAATATTTCTTTTTTGCATGATTTTGTCACTTTTTTTATGAAAAAATATATTCATGTAGATTGTTTTAAGACTTTTATTAATAAACTATTCAACCCCTTTTATATATTTTAAAAAATGTATCATTTTTCATCTAATACTTTTGTAAACAACTGTTTTAAAAACGTCACGCAATTGACATTCTTTCCTGTTTTTCTCTCAAAATGCTCTAAATAGACAAACTTATTTAGAAAATGTAGCTCAAATATTCATACTACATAATTTGTCATCATAGGTGATACTAAAAATAATTTTGAATATGCTCTAAGTTAAATTTTAATTTTTGAAATTTTCAATATCCGTTTTGGCCCATTATAAAAAATCCACCCATAAACAAGAGATGAAAGTTTAATATAAAGTAGAACTTCATATCATGTTTACATCGCAGTAATTTGGAAAGTTGAAGAATATAGCTAACTACTAAATAAAAAAAGTTTTTGCACACCTCTATAGTTTGTAATTTTTAAAGACTACCTAAAAAGTCACTCGCCCTGTCAGAAAATTCACTCGCCAGCTGCGAGTAAAATGATGCATTTTCCCACCCCTGAGTATTAAAGTTTCTATAAAGCACTATAAGACTAAAAAATTAAGCATAAAATAAATGTAAAATAAGACTAAAAATATATAAAAAAGTAAAAAAAAAGTATATTTTTCTAAAAAATTAAAAACAAAAGAAATGTAATTTTTAAAATTATTTATTTAATTTTTGAAAGACATGCTTTTATTAAAATTCACAAAAATGTATAAAAAAAAAAAAGTTTTTTTTTTTTTTTTTTTTTTTTTTTTTTTTTTAAATGTACTAAAAAGTAGAACTGGACCTGAAAAGAAATTCTTTTATTTTCTGATTATTATGTGTAACTGATCTGACTTACAGGCAGACACAGAAAACTTTTCGTCGCTCGGTGAAGATTCAACTGAGGTTTTGGCAATAAACAGAAGTCAGTCACAATATATTTTTACACACAAACACGTTTAAACATTTCTTAACAGGAACCAAAAATGGGTCATTTTTATACTACTGCAAATGTTGCTCAGTGAAGCTTCAACTGATGTTTTGGCATTAAACAGAAGTCAGTTATAATATTTTTTTTCACACAAACACATTTAAACACTTCTTAACAGCAACCAAAAATTATACATGTTAATATTAAAAATATTTATTAACTTACTTTTGCATTTGCATAACCTAACTTGATTGTGATATTTCTTTCAAGTTCATTTTTGAATCTGACAGTCTATAATAAAACAATTTAGACATACATTAAAAAAAAAACGAAAATAAAAATAAATTGCATGAGTAATAAAAATAATAAACAAATAGTATAAAATGAAAGAGAAAACTGTAATATTATTTAATTATTGTAATTTCCTGCCTATAATCTGTAGCAGTGCATAACACATGTATATTACTAAAAAAAGAATCTTCAGAGACCTATAACACTGGGAAACAATTTTTAACACAATTTCTGCTGACTTCGATTTTTCAGCTGTTTTTAAGTCAAAAAAGCGTGCTGATTTCAAAACTGCAATTAGTTTTCTTCTATCACGTCAAGTATTTTCTCTACAGCTTATATCAATGTGAGTACTCTAAGCTGAATCGGGCGTGAGACATAGGAAGAAAAAAGCTTCAGAACTCTTAGAATCAAGACTGCACGAGAAAAATTTGCTTGAAAAGGGAGCTAAGGATCCTATTTTCAGTTAAGAGAAAGTGAATTTCTTCAATACTGTCGAAGTAACAGTGGATTTGTTTATTGCCATAACGTACATGGTTTAATGAAGGAGTTGGGAATTCCATCCTATACCGCAACTGAATGGCGAATGTTCATTGATAGCTCAAAGAGGAACTTGAAGTGCGTGCTCCTTCACAAGAAAATTTATTTGTAACAGTCTCAATAGGCCATTCAGTTTATTTGCGCGAAGAATATGAAGACATAAAGAGAGCCATTGATTTATCCCCTTGAGGGGCGGTGGGATAAAATATATCCCACCTAATTTAAACAAGATTCTCACCAGAAAATTTTAACTAAATTTTATCTTTTTAACTTTGGAGGAAAATCATTGAAAAATTGCTTTTCCTTATTTAAAAATAAAATTTTTCGATTATTCTGGTGAGAATTCAATATTTAGAGACATTTTTGCTTGCCCCTCAAGGGGTTATTGCAATATCACGTGCACGAATGGATCATCTGGGTTGATCATAAAATGACCAGCAACATGGATATACCAAGTAGCCCTATTTTTTGGGTATGTGGGACAGCAGAGCTCGTGAGAACCATTTATTCCAGTCAAATTGGCTTCCAAGATCTGACCTCAAACCTGGTGATCGAAACATTTTGCATCAAGACACTTGTCGACTGTAAGAACATCATATTTCCACCTCTGCATATAAAACAGGGTCTAATGAAGCAGTTCCTGAAAGCTTTGTCAACTGAAGGAGACTGTTTCAAGTATCTCATTTCGAAATTTACAAACCTGTCTTTTGAAAAGATAAAGGCAGGTGTATTTGATGGTCCACAGATTCGGCAGCTCAATAGAGATGAACATTTCATCGGAACAAAGACAGAATTCCAAAAGAATGCTTGGTTGGCATTCAAAAACCTTGTCAAAGATTTTCTTGAATATATGTCAGTAGAAAATTAAACCGAAATTGTCTAGCAATTTTTAGAGAGCTTCAAAATGCTTGGTTGCAACATGAGCATCAAACTTTATTTTCTGCATAGCCATCTTGATGACTTCCCGGAAAATCTTGGTGGAGTCAGTGATGAGCAGTGTGAGCTATTCCACCAAGATTTGAAGCTCATGGAAGAATGGTATCAAGGTAGATGGGATGAACGTATGATGGCTGACTATTGTTGGATCATCAAGCGAGATTGTCCAAAAACAGAACATTCCAAGAAAAGCTACAAGCGAAACTTTTAACTTTAATATGTACTTTTTTCGTTTTGTAAAAGGATTTTACTACTTGTATGAACACAATGTAGCTTATAGTAAGAATATACAGCCGTTATATGAATAATATCTTTGGTAATTTTTTTCTTTATTTTCCTTTGTATCCACATTAAGTTCAATTTTGAGGGTACTCAATAGCTTAAAAAGTTGACATGATAGAAAAAACTGGGGTCATTTTTGGATTTAGATGCCAATAATTAGCCAAAAACAAGTAGCAGATCTAAGTCAACAAAATGTGTGCTCCCCAGTGCAATCTAGGAATATATAGCTCTTATTTAACTTTTGTTATAAAAAGAAAAAAAAGGGACCTACACTTTAGAAAATTGAAAATTAAACTTAGGAAAATCATCCCATTTGAATTCTTATCTACATAGATGAAATTTAAAGTACAGATCAGTTAAAAGTCAGTAAAAAATAACATGTTAGTTGCTGAATGACCGCTGGCAACCAAATTTACACTTTAGGCTGACGATTTTCACAGAGAGCTTGTAAGCCAAACTAATTCTACTTCTTCTGTTATAAACTAAACAATGCAAACGATAGCCAAAGAAAAGGTTTAAAAAGAATGCCAACACTACAATAACATTATGGGAAATAGACAACATGCGACTACCAACAGGTCATGCAGCAACCAAAGTGTTAAGGACCAACTGCTGAAAAAAAAGGAACTCTTAAGAAATGAACCTTGAGGGGTCCTGTAGTATCACGTTATTTTGTTTCCAGGCAAATAGAAGTGTGCTTCACACCTAATCATTTATTCACATTCATGCATATTGAAATACAATTACAACATATATAATGCTGTCAATTTTAGAGTTTTGTTCTTTTAACGAAACCCTATTTACCTCACTTTTCTGTATGTCTGTCATTCGTTCTCAGAAACTGTATAAGTTACAGATTTGAAATTTTGCATATTTATGGCTTCCAATCACATGACAAATCACAAATTTTGAAAAAGTCCGATATTATTTTAAGTGAATTAATTAATTTAATGACATCCAGCCATTTGTTATAGAATATTTAACAATATTCTCGTATTTACAAATTCAAAATTTTACTTAGTTAATACCCTCCCCCCCCCCCCCCCCCCCCCTTCATTTTCCCTGTAACATTGTGCTTTTTCATTTTAAAATTATTAATTAACTTCAATTAATATCCCCTCTATTCCAATCCATAGATTTTTTGTTTAAATTTTATCTTGTATTCTGAATATTTTAAAGATATAACATGATGCCCTTAACCATATTCCTTTTTAGTTTAAAGTCTAGGTAAATATGTGTTATTTTTATGAAAACACCTCCTAAAAATTTTTGTTTCTGTAAGTTTCATCGACAAGCGTAAATGTGCCCCTTTTTTCCAAGAAATCGCAGCATTTCCTGTGACTAACCTTGGGAGCTGCAATGGTCAAAATCACCCTTCTTTAGCAGGTGCATGTTAACACTATGGGTAGAATGTTTTAGCAACGTCTCGATGAATTCCAGTATGTAGGCCTGGCAACAGGAGGAAATTACTCCCATCACCCCTATTTTTGTTTGAAAAGTAGTTCGGCAGTAATTAGATCTGTTACAGTAACAACATGCGTGGGAAGGATTGGGGTCTGTTTTTTCACTGGGTGTGGTACCCTTTTTTTTGTAGAAATTGAGAGGTCTCTCTATGGAATGTAGTGTTGTTGTTATATGAGAGGAGCGAGGAGGCCAAGCCCCTTTTTGAAGGGAAGATGCTCCCCCCCAAAAAAAAATTTTTAGTATCCTGGACTGTGAGTTTTTTTTTTTTTTTTTGGAAGAAGCACAGCAGTGATGACTTCGGTAGAGTAGTGAAAATTCAGTTTCCATGTGAGAGTTGGAAAAAGTTTGTCAAGCTATGAGATCTGTCAAAGAGAGGCTTGATGCTAAAAAAAGGGACTCGTAGAGAGTCCTTCATCGTGTGAGAAGAGAACTTGATTGAAATTATGTCCTCATCGTGAAATAATGCATCGTCACAAAAAAGATTGCTGGTTAAAATAATTTCATTTCACACTATTTTATAGTATAATAGGTGTTGGCGCCAACCTTGGCATTTACTTTCGCTTGGCGAAAATGTAACATCAGAAGTTATTTATCGTTCGGTTTGTGCGGTTGTCTCCATGGGAGCTCCGCAAACCAAAAATACTTGTTAATAAAAAATGGTTTGTTAGAATTTAATTAGTTGAATTTTATATATTAAAAAAAGTCACAGTCCATTTGCTCGTGCCAGTTAACATTGGTACCGCTCTCCGGAGTGAAAATTTTCGACTGTTGGAAGTTATCGTTTCGTTTTGTAAAAAAACAAGAAACTCTTGACATGGAAATCAATGTTTTAAACCGTCGAAGGGGTAATATAAAAGCCCAACTGACAAAGTTATCAAGCTTCACTGCAAATGAGGCAGAAAAAACGTATTCAGTAGATATTTCGAATAAGATTGAAAATCTTAATAAATTAGAAGATAAGCTCAATGAGCTTAAAATGGAATATTATAAAATTTTGAAGGATGAAGAAGTTGATAAATGCGAAGCTGAATTCGAAGAAATCGATCAAGATCTCCAAAAGCTTAAGGCAAGCTTTAAACGTTTGCTAGATCTTAAGAAAAATAAAAATCCTGAAGTAGTAAATGGAAACAATATTTTGTCGCATAATATACAAAAATTATCTATAAAGTTACCCGAAATTCCTTTACCAAAATTTGATGGTTCTTATGAAAATTGGAATAGTTTTAAAACTCAATTTGGTAGCATTAATGAATAATCTCTTAAATCTTCAAGACTAAATAGAATCTTAGTATTTTAGCTTCACCATGTGATAGGATACCTCATAACGCTTTCATCCAAAACATTAAAAAAAAAAAAAAATTAGAAAATGCAGCATAACATGTTCACCCACTCAGCTCTTCAATTGATTTCTCTATCAGAATCTTTCGATTTGGCGAAGTAAGTTCAATTATGAATAAAAGTAGCATGATACATTTCTTAGCATACATTTAAGGGAGGCCAAACTGATCGCCAAATTAGTTTAAAATAATAACCTTTTCTGAAATATGGATTAAAGTTTGAGTTGCCATCATTAGAAAAATGTATTTAAAATTAGAAAAAAAATTAATATTTCGAAAACTAATTTGAATTTAAAAATTCTAATACCAGTTTTGAAATCTGCAGATCAATACGGATTTTTGGTGTTAATTTCATCACAAAGTATTCCATATTTTAGGAGAAATCGCCGTGAAACATAATCAGTTGTTTAATCAGTCGTTTCAAAGAATCGTTTCATAAATTCGTTTCATTTCAGCTGTTTTATATATCCATTTCATAAATTCGTTTCATTAGGATTTTATATATATAGGGTAGTTGTAAAATTTTTCAAATTATAGTGATTTTTGTAAAAAAATTCATACACTCATGCATAAAATTTTGTATAAAAATGCTCTGCTTGCAATGTGTTGATATCATGAACATATTATTTATTTTCATGGATCGTTGCAGAGCTACTGGAAAGTGCACAAGGAGCAATTAGGGCTCCACGTTCATTGAGGTTGTGAACCTCCGTAATAAAGCATGCAGTCATATAATTGTATACATAAAAGATCAATAACAATTAAAATAACATTTTAATAATTAACATAAACAACAATATAGGCAATTAACATAAACAAAAATAGTCTTTTAATAAAATTATTATGGAATTAAATTTAAAAAGTGCTATTTCAAGAATTTAAGATCACAACACTATTTATTTCTAAAATAAAGAATCATTAGAATAAAAAGATCTATAACGCACAAATAACATTAAAATCAATGCAGAAAAATTACCTGGACACCAGATATTGCTTTAACAACAGTTGATTTACCATGAGCTACATGTCCAATTGTACCTGAAGAAAATAAAAGAAAAATAAGTTTGAAAGATTTAAAACATGATATCAATAACGGTATCATGAGAAAAATTATACAAACACTTTATTTAAATATCATTTTCGTTTAATGTAAAAAATGTCATTTTCCTTTAATGTAAGAAAGGATTCTTAGACTATTTTGTGACAAATTTCCCTTTCAACACCTAAAATTCTTAATTGTTAAAACATTGAGATAGTTTCACATCCAAATGATTAAATGTGTTTTCACATTTTAAAAAAGAAAAAAGGTTTTCGTACAAAATAGGATAGGTTCAAAGCTCTACACACTGATTTCCTGGTTTTTATTGATTTGGCAAGTACATAATAGTAGGTGAAAACGGGAAAAGATTTAGCCAGTTAAATTCAATAAAAGCAATGTTCGACATCATCTCTTTAACACTTTATCTACAGACGGTACTTATAAGTATCATTAAAATAACTTGTTATAAAATTCATTTAACACATTGATTAATTGTAATACAGTTTAGAATGAGTTATAGATACATTACATCATCTTGTTCCAAAAGCATTATTTATGAATAATTATTTTTCAATGATTGGTATCCTGTAGATATTCTTAGATAGAACTTCTTTTTATAATCCCATACCATTAAAGATAGAATCCAAATTATCTCTTCTTAACACCTAAAAATTTTACTCTAGGTATTATAATGATGTCTGTAGGATTCCAATTTACAATACTACCTACAACAATGAGTACTCAATTGAGCCTTTTATAAAACTTATTAATCTTTATAGTAGAAATTTAACAATGTCATAAAACACATTAAAAACAGAGACACACATAACAAAGAAAACCTTTCTCATAATTCATGTTTACTCTCATTTTACTCATAAAAACTATATAATATGATGACACACATTTTGCAATACCGAGTCAACAACTGACTAGGAGATAGACATCCTTTCCTTTGTGATAAATATTTATTAAAATACCAGTTTTCCTCAGACAGTTTCAGAAGGGTGCTACACCCTGCTTGCCCTTTGGCTTGAAAAATACATCTTTCTTTGTCACTCAGCTAAAAAAATACGTCTCTACTGTCTTTTGCATTAAAATATTTGCTTGATGCGAAAAACTGACTCATATTAAAAGTGCTTTTAAAAATCGAAAGTATACATTTAAAAATAAACAAAAGTAACCAGAAGAATCTAAAAAGTGTCCTTATGAATAAATGGCAAAATTAGTGTCACTGTCTGACTAAATGAAAAAAGTGGCTATTAAAAAATTATCTGTAAGCAGACATTTTATGACCACCTTTCCTTCAAAGAGGGAGTAAAATTTCCCTGCATGCCATCAATGTTCCTACTTTTGATAGTTGTAGTATGTTAATATTAACATATTTGAGCTATTTAATTTTAGATTAATACTAACAGAAATGTTTAAAAAAGTTTATTTAGCACTTTTAAATAAAAAAAAGTGGCCACTAATAAAATTGTTACTACCGGCCACTAATGCAATTTCCCAGTTTTTCTCTTTGCTTACAAATCTAAGCGTCCTTTATTTTTAATAACAGCACACTTTTTTTTTTTTTTAAACTCTGAAAATACTCTTTTGCATTTATCTTAGTTCTTGTCTATTCTCCTAAATCTCAATCCTATCATCTTTCTCTTTATACAAGCAATAGTTACTAAGTTACAAAAGAAAATGGTTTATCAGAAAACTTATCAATCTCAATGTCTTTGAATATTTATTAGTGGTGTACCGAGTAGTACTCTGGCCGAGTATGGAATACTCGGCCAACTACCGAGCCTGGTAGCAGAAAGTTCAAGATGGAAGACAGACGTAGCAGATATTTTCTTTTCTCTTTTGCAGGTTTAACATTTTGTAACGAAAGTTGAAATCCAGTTACTGAAATTCGAACCAAGAATTTAACAAAAACCTCTTTAAATCCCCTTGCTAAAGTTTTTGTTTTCGTGCCCTGGTTTTATTTACAAATTACACATTTAAAAACAGTTTTTATGAAAAATAATTTTACAAAGGGGCCTATTATATTAAAAGGAATTTTGTAAAGAGGCCCATTTTATTGAATTTATTTTTGTGAAGGGGCCCATTTTATTGAATTTATTTTTGTGAAGGGGGCTATTTTATTAAATAGATTTTTGTGAAAGGGCCCTAAACAGGCCTCAAATTTTGCTTGGATTGACCCCTGCAAACTGAATACCGAAGCTTCAGCCAAAGTGATATTCGGTATTCTATTCAGATGTTCTATTGAATATTCAGTATTCGGCAACCAAATAATTAAAAATTTTTAATAAACATTTTTACATATATTAGCTTTTTAAATAAAATTTAATTAAAATTAAATTCTTAATAATTCAGTTACATTTATTTTTAAATCTAATCACATGCACACACACACACAAAAACAAATACTTTTTCCACTCCCAAATTCATTAATCCATCACTTATTTTTTATTATTTTATCACTAGTCAATACCCAAAATAACTTATGAAAGAAAAAAATTGTACAGGCTATTAGTATTACTAAAGATAAGGGTTGTCAGAAAAACAAAAGTTCATTCAAATAAAAAGAAACAATGTAATAATTAAGCTGATTTACTGTCTATGTACTATTGTCTATGTCTAACTCTAATTACAAACATATTGAATAGAAATGTTCCAAAATACAAAAGGTAGGGTCAGGTGGGGTTGAATGGGTATAAAAATACAAGTTTCTGAAATGATTATGGAATCATTCCTAAATGGAAAGGAATTTATAAAAAGTAATGATTCAGTGTTTACATTGCATTTATAGACATCACATTTTCATCGTAATTGTTTTTCAAAAGATTATTTATTAACTTTAAAGTTTTTCTGATGGCTGTTTCTATGTTGGCTAAGCTTTCTGAAAGTTGTTTACTGTCGATTTCAATCTTGTCAGCTTTGTTAGGAAAGGTATAAAAGTTTCCTACTGATGATTATGCAGGAATTTTACAACGTAAGTAAGAGGATTTGATGTTTCAATCACTTGGGCAATAAAATATTTTTTTTCGATTTTTTTACCTAAGTATTATTTTCCAAAGTTTTCCCTAAGCCTAATCATATACCCATTTCACCCCTCTTTACAATTTTAATTATAACTTTTAAAAAATAAAGAATTTTTCTTACATGTTTGTTTCAGTCAATAAAGGACACTGCTATGTACAAACTACGCAGTAAAAAAAAATTACTTCTGCAATAAAATAAAAAGAGACAATAAAGTTGATGCATCACTAAGCGATGTCGACATTAACTATGCGGCTTTCAAAATTGATTCTAAATGGACCACTGTGTTGTCCATGATGGGAGGTTATGCCTGAATTTAGGTATTCTCGGCACACTCTTGACACTGTGGATCTTGGAATGTTGAATTCTGTAACGATTTCCGAAATGGAATGTCCCATGCATCTAGCTCCAACTAGCATACAGTGTTCGAAATACGTTAATTCTCATCGTTTGGCCATAATCACATAATCAAACTTCTCACACGAAGCATTTGAACACAGATGAAAGTCCTGCTCAGGCACTGACCATTTATACAATTTGTAAGCGATACTACTGCCATCTACATACAGTCAAACCCAGTTAAGACGCGATCTCGCTTAATACGTGGATTTTTTTCGATACCTTGAACACTTCCCATAGGGCTAATGCAAAAGCATCACGTCTAATATGCGAACCGTTATTACGCGATCCCGCTTAAGACGTGATAAATTTTCTGTCATTTGAGGAAAAAAATCACACTTAGACGCGAATTCACTGATCAAGAAGTGAATTCCTTCTCTCTTCACGAGCATTGCCAATTTAGAGTATTTTTTTTTATTCAGATAAAAACACTGTTTCCGAAAAGTATTTTTACATCATTTAAAAACAGATTAATTAAGGCGAAAATTACTAATCAGAAATAGCAGTAGATATTTGATTAAAACAAAAACCTGCTAATTTAGCAAAATTGCGATCCTTCTTTGATCCCGCCTCCTAATATTCTTTGTCTCTTGCTTCGTGTATGTTTTTACTGTAGTAGAGCTATATAGACAAATTCGGGTTGCTCAGATATGTCATAAAAATTATTATGATTACAGATGATCATACCTGTAAATGACGTTATATCATAACAATTTTTATAATGTATATTACAGGCAACAAAACAGGAAACTCGTAAGGATTATACAAATACGACTGGATAATTCAATTATGTTTTCTTCGCGTTTAACTATTCTAACACTATTTTTTACATAAATATTAATAAGGATAGTTTTTTCTTATATTAAAAGAAGGACAGATTCTAATGGAATTCATTATTACAAGTACTAAATAGTATTTTAAAAACTGGGTTGTGCTTCTAAGATTTGTCTTTTTATTATCTGTTCAAAAAATTAGTCTAATAGGAAAATTATTTTTGTTGTTTTATTTTTGTTTGTAGCGTATTAATCGATAATAAAGCCATGTTGAAATCCATATTTATCTTTCGTTATTATTCCAGTCACTCCTATAAGAAGAAACAATGAGTTAAAGTGGAATACAATTAAATTTTAATCTAAACATACGTAAAAACACAATTTTCTACCATAAACGTATAAATGAAAGCTCTTAAGTTCATTTGGACTATTAAATGTGCAAATAAGCCCAGGTCCTGCAACATTCTACAAATCACGTTTAATACGCGATCCTGCTTAATACGTGACTTTTGTCCACTCCCTTGAAACGCGTCTTAACCGGGTTTGACTGCATTTGCATATTGCTATCCCATGACTTTTGTTACCTCAGTGTATTTTGATTTGAATGATTTAACTTTGTGATGATGAAGATTAAAAAAAATGAGCCATTTTAACTTAATGGATATAAAAGCTATAGGATAGGCATAAGGGTATACTTATTTGATGTGTATCTGTATATTAAAGAAAGTACACATTAAATAAATTTAAATTTAAAAAAAATGTAGAAATAATTAAAATTAAATGATAGAAAGGGAAAGATGCCCTATCTTCCTTACTTTTTTGTCTCTATTGTAGACAGTTGTTTTGATTTTTCTCCTATATAAACTATTTTAGGAAGGGGAAAGGGTTTTTCTTTCTTTTTATTAAAAATGGCTTTTGACTTGTTTTTTGTAGTGCAGCTGAACTCTGAATTAATGCCCATAATATTGAAACTGATCATTTAGCCTATTCTACTTTTAGAAAATGACTTATCTGCACCTTCCAACAGTGTTTATAGCAAAGATTTATTTTCTGAACCTGGACAGATTTATAAACAGATTACAACCAGATAATGCCGAAAAACTCTTATTTTTACACCGCAATTTGTCCATGTTAAATTTTGATTATAAATAGTAATAGCTTTTATAAATGATCACTTATCACTGAAGCATATTAAAAAAACATCAAATGAGTATTGGTCATCATGTATTTTTACAATTAGTAATACTTGACTTATTGTTTTTCACAAACTAATTATTCGTCTGAAACCGAATATTCAGTTTACATGCCGAATCACCGAATACTGAATCAACTATTCAGCATTCAGTCAATCCCTGATTTAAATAAAAAATCATTTTATTTAAATCAAACAACCCTGGGAGGTACCGAGTGTGTAAGAAAGAATCACTGATTCACACATAAAGTCAGCTTAGTTGTAACACCCCTATGGCTCTAGACTAGGGATTACAATCCCGTATCCCCGAGATCCCCCATCATTTTTAATCCCGAAAATCCCGGGATCTTGTCTGCCAAATCCCGGGATTGTCCTTTTTTTTAAAAATGGAACAATATTCAGCTGAAATAAAAAAAATATATTTATAGACTTTCTCTTTTGGAAAGAAAAAGAATTAATTTTTATGAAATTTATATATCCTTGAAAAAATATACATATTTCAAGTATTTTTTACATATTTCAAAGCGATTAAATCGTTTAACATGAAAACCTTTTGACTTGCAAACAGATGTAACCCGCTCGGCTATTGTTCGGGAACAATGAAATCATTTGTTTATTTCGATTTCGCCGCGTTTAGAATGCCGGTCATTTCAGCAACTGGGAATCACAAAATTTCGAATTAGAGTTTACTGATAAGCGTCGCATTTGAGTTTCATAGTCATTATTATGTGCTAACTTCTTTGCTTTTCGGGCGTTTATACTTATTTTGCTTTAAAGATGTCTAATGAAAAGGATTTTGTAGCTCATAGGGAAAATAATGATACATCTTCAGCATGGCACTGCTATTTAAGGTCAAAAGATGAAAAAATCGCAAAACGTAAAAGATGTAGCCAAGTGCTTAAAACGTTAGGCGGGTCGACTAAGGGTTGCATGCACATTTATCGACGAAACATGGTACCATACCTGCCAACGTGTCAATTTTGAAATCCTTACAATTTTTATGACGTATTCTTGGGTGCTTAAAAATGCATAACATATGCACATGCAATGAAAAAAGTAATAAAAAAGTAATACTTCATAACATTTTCTATGCTATATTCATGTATAGTCTTTTTTTTTTTTTTTTTCAAAATAAAAACGTGAGATATCAAAAGAAAATTTTTTTGCATGTGAAATTCTAAAAAAAAAAAAAAAAAAAAAATTCTGAAATTCACAGCAAATTTTCTGAAGGGTTACACAGCCAAAGGATTGGGGAGGAAAGGGGGGGGGGGGATTTTCACGATCCTTTGACGAAATTACTGTTTTTTTTCACGATCTTTTGACGAAATGTGTTTTTTTTTGCGATCTTTTGACGAAATTTGCGTTTTTTTTTTTCGTGATCTTTTGACGAAATTTGTGTTTTTTTCGTGATCTTCTGATGAAATTTGCATTTTTTTTCATGATCTTTTGACGAAATTTGCGCGATCTTTTGACGAAATTTGCGGTTTCCTTCGCGATCTTTTGACGAAATTTGTGTTATTTTCGTAATCTTTTAACGAAATTTGTGTTATTTTCGTAATCTTTTAACGAAATTTGCGTTTTTCGCTGTCTTTTGACAAAATTTGCATTTTTCCACGATCTTTTGATAAAATTAGCGTTTTTTTCGCAATTTTTTGATAAAAGCGTTTTTTCTGCGATCTTTGACGAAATATGATAAGAGTAAATACCTTATTTCCTGTCTTGACACTGTCCAGATATATATCTCCTCTGCATTCCTCTATATTTATTTAACATTGCATATTTCCTTTATATTTATTTAACACCTAAAGTATTTCCTTTATTAAAATATATTTCCTTTATTAAAAATATATTTCCTTTATTAAAAATATATTTCCTTTATTAAATTATTTCTTTTATTAAATTATTTCTTTTATTATTTCTTTTATTAACAATATATAAAGTCATTTCATTTACCTTTTTATTCATTCCTGTTATTCTATCTTTAATTCTTTTTTACGATGTTTATCTTTCTTTGCCGTTCATATTCACGTTTTTCAGTTGTCTGCTTCCATGCAAACATGAGCACACATTTCGTTTGAATGACGATCATAAATTATAGTTTTACGATCGCCGACAGATGGCGTCGCTCGTTTGAGTTCACGACACGTCGGCTCTGCGTTCTTTCGTCATGATGATTTCATTCTGGAACTGTCTGTAGTTGCTCCTTGCATTGCGTAATGAGGCGTTATTTGAACGCCTGGCTGATATAAATTGAAATACGTTTCCTTCCTTCTTCGCCTGCACTCGCTGCTTTCTTTCTCTGTTTGTCTACGTGTTTCGTCTCGTCCTTTTTACTAACAGTGTTGGTTTTTCCACGACGTTTCAATAGTGCTATATTATGGCTGGAGATGTCTTCTTGAGTTGCTGTGTGCTTTTAATTAGTTGATGTTTCTACTTAACTTCTGCTTCATCGTTCGTCGGCCATGTTATAAGTTGACTGTTATGAGTTCGATAGTTTATGACTTCGTCTCGACTCTTTAAAGGTGGACTCTGCGTACATTGTGTTTAAATGGATACACTGATGTGAGTCAAGATGGCTATTGTTATGATGAAGTTCAGAGATGTTTTACTCGCTACTTATTACCGGCATTTATCTTTTGACATGTCCTAATGATTATCTACAACGTAACTTCATCTATAGAGAAGTATTTTTCCTGGAGTTGTTTCGGCACGGATATGTGATTCATGTTATTTCAGTTAAATCCATCGGCATGTTAGATGTTTGTGAACAACATGGAACTTTGAGGAGGACCGGTCACAATGTGATTATTTTCATTTCCTTAGTGCTGTGAGGTCAGTTTTTCTTTTATTGTCAAATGGTTTTCTGGATATATATTTATATTTAATTTGACAGCTTAAATGTATTTATTGATTAAATTAAAGATTTGATTTATTGTTTGAACTATATTTATTTAAACTTATTTTATATTTTAGTTAATAAACGTTAGTTTGTTTTTAAACGTACTTTGTTTTTACTTCGCCACCATACGTTTCTATTCTTTTCATAACTATTTAATACTTTATCGGGACTATCAGCATTAGCTTTCATCGTGCTTTTAATTAAACTCTGCTAATTTAATCCTTGTCATTAATTTAATGACATCAAAATAAACATTTCTCTCGCAATCTTTTGACAAAATTCGCGTTTGTTACGCGATCTTTGACAAAATTCGCGTTTTTTTACGTAATCTTTGACGAAATTCACGTTATTTCCAGCGATCTTTGACGAAATTAGCTTTGTTTCAAAGATTTTTGATCGAAATTAGCGTTTTTACGCGTTTTCTGACGAAATTCGCGTTCTTTTCACGATCCCTTGACGAAATTAGTGTTCCTTCCCCGCGATCTTTGACGAAATTCGCGTTCTTTTCACAATTCTTTGCCGAAATTAGTGTTTCTCCTGTGATTTTTGACAAAATTCGCATTCTTTTCACGATCTTTCGACAAAAATAGTGTTTTTTTGCGCGATTTTTAACGAAATGCGTGTTTTTTTCGCGATTTTTTGACAAAATTTGCTTTTTTTCAATTATCTTTGATAAAATTCTTTTTTTTTTTTTCACGCGATCTTTGACAATATTCGCGTTTTTTCCCACGAACTTTGATGAAATTCACATACTTTTCACAATCCCTTGTCGAAATTAGTGTTTTTTCCCGCGATCTTTGACGAAATTCGCGTTTTCTTTTTTTCGAAAATTAGGGCTTTTTTCAAGATTCTCTGAGAAAATTGGCATTTTTCCCAATCCTTTGACAAAAATAGCGGTTTTTTTTCGTGACCCTTTGACAAAATTAGTGTTTTTTTCGCGATCCTTTGAAGAAATTAGCGTTTTTGAAGGGATCTTTGACGAAATTAGCGTTTTTGAAGGGATCTTTGACGAAATTAGCGTTTTTTCACGCGATCTTTGACAAAAGTAGCATTTTTTCACGCGATCTTTGACAAAATTCGCATTTTTCAGCGATCGTTTTTCCCGTGCGTAAAACCGTACAATTAGAACAAAATCTGTACATTGTACGGCCAATCCGTACAAGTTCGCAGCTATGTGGTACTAAAGTTTAGAAAGAATTTAATACATCATCGCTTCCTTCCACACGTCAAGATTGCATAGAAGATGAATTGCTTTCTAAAAAGCGGAAAATAGAAGATCATTTTAGTAGTGATAAGGAATCACTGGATTTAATTTTGTTGCGAATGGCAGCTAAAGACTGTTTTTCATTTAACTTCAACTGATTTAAGAAACTTACTGATAGCTAAAGGCTATAATGATTTGCCAAAATCTGCAGTATCAATTCGAAATCGTGTAGTGAACTATAATAAAATAGTTAATTACAAGTGAAATAAACTTTTAAAAATTCAGGAAAAAAATTTTGTTTGACTTTTGACGAATGGACATTTACTGCAAGCAAGCGATTTGTGAATATTAATGCCCATTCAAGAAATTTAAGTTTGAGCAAATTCAGGAATTTAGGCCTTATACGCATATATGGTTCTTTTACAGCAAAAAAGTGCATTGAAATGCTAACAGAGTGCTTAAACCAATATGACATTTCCCTAAAAACAGACAATGTTACAACTGGGACTTGGGTTGGGTTGATTTTTAACGGCCAATTATCTACACTAGGGATATAGGCCGGGGGAGAAGTGCCCTCCGTGGGGGTCTTTCTAAGGGAACCTAATCCGTATTTATGCATGGAAAATCCACGGCTCGAAGAAAACCATGAAAACTCCGAACGATTAGGCCAACGGGCGTGATTGGGTTCGAACCCAGCACCCCCCGCCTACCAGCTTCGAGAGCAGAACCTCTCGGCCACTGGTGGGACAACTGGGACTTGGAGATGAAACTTTAGATGCCGTCATATTTCTTAGAACATATTTTCAAAGGAATACCGAATAGTTAGGAAACAGTAAACTATTCAAAATAATCTTTTTTTTTTTTCATGAGGTACATAATAATTTTTTATATTATGCAACGTTTTCGAATTTTAACAGCTATTGCTATTTAGAAATTTAAACTATACATCTATGTACTATTTTATTCTATGTGTGTGTGTTCTAAGTTCTTTTATTTCAAGAAAAAAATCTTCATGTTAGGGAAAATCTTGCATTTGCAATATCCTAGAATTATAAACTAACTACGTGGGTATGAGAATAATTCATAATTTAATTCGTGATATTAATTAGCTTTTAATATTGTAAATATTAAACTATTCAAAAACTTGTTTAACAGGAAATAAAAGAAATTATCTATAAGATGAAGCATAGACATTTCATGTTTTTTGTTGCATTTTCAAATATCAACAGCGTATTTCTTTTAATTTTCAATTGTTCTAATTTATCCTATAAGTTTTGATAATTAATTAATTTTTTTAATTTGGTATATTTTCATATGAAAATTAAGACTGTAATTTTGCTTTGTCTTTTCTATAATATTATGATATTTAGCTATTGTAAAAATTGATGATATTACAGAAATTCTAATTTTCCTAATCTCGGGATTATCCCGGGATTGAATCTAAGCAATCCCGAAATCCCAGAATTGGAAATTAGTCTCGGATTGTAATCTCTACTCTAGACCAATTTGGCAGGGCGCAGCACTCAGCTGCCGCTATTTAACTACTTTGTGCACCTGGTGACTAAAGGGCAAAATTAGCACTAGCCACCTGCCACAGGGCCAGTAAATGAGAAAAAGTGGCTAGTGAAAAACTGTCTATCAGCGGCCACCTTCCGACCACTTTTTTACAAGGAGAGAATAAAATTTTCTTGCATTTCATCAAGGATGCATACACACATATAAACATTACATCATGAGCATATAATCATTTTTTTTTTTATATTCCAAATTTAATTTATTATGCACCTTTTAAGGACAATTTTTCTAAATTTAAAACTTTAAAATAGTAACATTCTTTTAAAAATATGAAAAAAAAAAGAATTAATAAAAAAAGTACAATTAATCAATATGCAATTAAATCGATTCTTTAACACATCATTACTCATTCTAATGCATGAAATCTGTCTGTCTTTCTTGCTGTAACAATTCACTGAATAATGCAAAATGTTTCATATCTCCTAACTGAAGCTTTTTTTTCTTTTGATTAAAAAAATTGTATTGGTTTTACAGCTTAATATTTTTAAAAATATGTAGGGGGAACTTGGGATACTTGACCCAAGGCCTTTTTCTCAGAATTGGGAAAGTTTTGTATGTTGGAAGTGGCAACACTTTCTTTCTTTCAGTTAGCTGACCATATGTTGAAAATAATAACTGAATCATTCCGTAAGTTTTTAAACTATCAGACTGTTGCGAAATCAAGGAACTCCTCTTACCACTTACCCTTTGAAACAAGAACAAAAAACGCACCTGCAGTGTGTTACGTCAGACCTACTGCGCAAGAGTGGACAGAACTTGTTTTCCTTTTTTTCTGTGAGAATTGACTCAGATTTAGATTAGAACAGAAACTAGATATGAACGTAGAGAAAAGAAAATAACTTTAAAAAAAGAAAACTTTAATACTCGAATTGTAATATAATGTAAATAATTTGTGTTTTGTGAGTGTTTAAGCAAGTTGTGTACGTCTTCAATAATGTGTAATGTAATACAGTTTTATTTACTTCAAAGATTCAAGACTTATTATTTGGATGTCGTCTTATTTAATACATAGAATCCCCGGCTACTTCTTCTTATGCGAAGGAAAGAACAGGTAGGACATTTAACTTTTATTTTATGATTGTATAAGTTGAAAGCTTTTTATTAGATAATAAGATTAATAAGAAAATTAGAAACAGAGAAGAAGATCAGTAGTAACAATTTGGCATCCCTGCCGGCACGTATAACCTAATTATGAAATAAATAGAATAAGATATTAAGATATTAGAATAATTAGAAATTATTTATCAAGCTATTTAATTTGAAGAACTGAAAAAATATTGAGAACTGTTGAACATATAGAGAATTGTACTTTTTAATAGAATTTAGTTGTTGTTATTAGTTCGCAATGGCTGAAAGTTTAGTTATCGCCAAAAAAGAAAGAGCTGTGCTACGTGAAAGCATAAATAAGTTTATAAATAAAATAGAAGCTATTTTGAAAGAGGGAGAACCAGACATTTTTGATTTGGAAGAGGTAGTGGAACAGTTAAGTGTGACAGAAATGGAACTGACACGAGCAGACGGGGAAATTAAAAAATTGGTGCAAGAAGCACAATTAGATACAGAATTACAGGGCGCTCGCGAATTTAAAGAGAAAATTACATCATGGCGCTTTAGAGCAAACAGAAAAATAAAAGAGTTAGATAAAAAGAAAATACAGGATGATTCATTTTCTAAACGAGAAAATTCCTTAAAGGGAAACGTAAGCATTAAATTACCGAAACTAAATATCACAAAATTTTCTGGGGATTTTGTTGAATGGCTTTCGTTTTGGTCAGCTTTTGAAACAACCATTCACAACAATGACACATTAGATCCCGTAGATAAATTTAACTATTTAAAAAGTTTTCTAGCCCCCATTCCATTAAAAAGTATAGATGGATTTTGTGTCACTGCAGAGAATTATTTAAAGGCCGTCGATATTTTGAAAGAAAGGTACGGGAATAAGGATATGTTAATTTCGGTACATACAAATAAACTTCTTAATTTAACTCCACTCAGACACTCGAATGACACCAAATCATTTCGAAAACTTTTTGATGAGATACAAACGAACATTAGAAGTCTAGAGTCGCTTAACATTTCATTAGACTCTTATGGAAGTTTATTATCCCCCATTTTATTTAAATTATTACCGAGAGACCTAGTTTTGGAATTTAATAAAACGCATGAAGACTCAATTAATGTCCAAGATTTAATATTGTTCTTACATAAGCAATTAATATCCAGAGAGAAAATGTATGCGTCATCACTGAATGAAATAAATGAAAAATCAACACAAAATAATTATGTTGCGCAGTCATTTAGGAAAAATCCTTCCTTTCCCCCCCCCGAGTCAATAAATTTAATACGCAGAGTAATAAATTTGATTCTCCGAATAGAAAATTACCGTCAGCGAGTGATTTATTGGTTCAGAGCAAAAATGAGACTACTTGTAGATTTTGCTTTGGCAGGCACCAGACAAATAAATGTTTTAGCACTTGTAATTTACCGTTTGAAAAAAGACTTGATTTACTGAGAAAGAGAGGCCTTTGTTATATTTGTTTATCCCGCGGACATATTGAGAAATACTGTGTATCGAAGGATTTATGCGGTATTTGTAATTTGAGACACGCCCAGAATAATGTGTAATAAAGAAATAAATTCAAAAGGGAAATCGACTAATTCAGAGAGTAGCGATGTTACGAGACCAATGCTGTCAAATCAGGATATAATTTCTAATGTCTATTTACAAACTTTGATAGTGGAGATCCATAATGATAATCAATCTTCCGAATTTATTCGTATCATTATAGATACTGGGAGTCACAATAGTTATATAACTAGATATGCTGCAAATATATTGAAATTAAGGAAAATTCGATCAGAAACAATTAGACACGGACTATTCGGAGGGGTAGAAAAAACGAGTAAACATAATCGCTATGAATTTACTATCAGTAATTTAGATCATAGTTTCCGATTTAAAATACAAGCTTTAGATGAAGGAAAAATTTGTTCAGGAGTAAATTTATGCCGCGATAGCGAAATGATAAAAATCTTAGAAAAAAGGGGAATTCATCTGACCGATGTTCGTGAAAATAATCGACTATGTTTATATGAGAACAATCCGGAAGAAGTACACATTTTAATTGGCGCTGACATGGCGGCGAAATTATTCACAGATAATATAAAATATTTTCCTGATTTGGGTATAACAGCTTTTGAAACAAAGTTAGGCTGGACAATTATGGGGAAAACAGAGGGTAATGGAAATGATTCAGAAAGTTCGTTGTCAGTTCTATCGCTGTCATTATTTACTTCAAATGCCAGTTTATCACAACTGTGGAACTTAGATACCTTGGGTATCACTAATGAAGATTATAAAAATAAAGACGATTTAGCAAGAGAGACTTATAACCATTTTCTTGAAACAGTCAAACATGATGAAAGTGGCCGCTACGAAGTGACACTACCCTGGATTGTTGATAATTCAATTTTAGCGAGCAATCGCGTATTAGCAGAGAAACATTTGCGCAAGACAGAACAAAAACTTATCAAAACAAATAAGAAAATACAATATGAAGAAATTTTAAATTTGTGGAAGGATAATAATATTATAGAAGAAATTTCAGACGATAAGGAGAATAAAGTACATTTCTTACCCCACAGACCAGTAATTAAAGAAAATAGTGAAACGACGAAAATGCGCCCGGTTTTTAATGCCTCTGCACATAATGCAAACTCTCCTTCTTTAAACGACTGTCTCACAAAGGGACCTAATTTGATTGAAATAATTCCGAGTATTTTGAATCGTTTTCATAAATACAAAATAGGTATTTCTTCAGACATTGAAAAAGCATTTCTCCAGATAAAAATCACAGAAAAAGATCGCGATTTTTTACGCTTTCTCTGGTTTGACTCCAAACATAATTTGAAAGTTTATAGACATTGTCGCGTAGTCTTCGGACTCACTTCAAGCCCGTTTTTATTAATGGGTACACTAAACCATCTTTTAAGTCAAGTACCCGCACAGTGGGAAAATACAGCACGAATTTTGAAAGATTCATTTTACATTGACAATTCCATTACTAGTTTAAAATCGATCGCAGATACTGGAAAATTTATAACAGAATCACAGTGTATTTTATCATCAGCTCATTTTAATTTAAGATGTTGGCGATCAAATTTGCCTCAGGCCATGATTGATGTTTCTGAAGAAAATACAAAGTTAGCACCAGTTTTGGGATTGGTCTGGGACTTAGAGCAAGATAGATTAATGTGTAAAATAGAAGAAAAAATTGAAATGAAAGAACCACTCACAAAGAGAAAAATTTTATCGGTTACCCAAAAGATATTCGACCCCATAGGATTCTCCGCCCCGAGCACTCTTATTCCAAAATTAATTCTTCAGGAAACCTGGAAACAGAAATTGAAATGGGATGAAGAACTTCCTGAGAATTTAAGAAAACAGTTCGACTTCTGGTTAAAACAAATTAAGTTTTTACAAGAAATTCAAGTTCCACGTTGGTTGAATGTATCGCCCGAAAATGAAAATAACATTTCCTTGCATACCTTTTCCGATGCGAGTAGACACGCCTATGCCACTTGCGTGTATCTTAGATGTCAAACATAAGAAGGAGTTAAAGTTCAGTTAGTCAATGCTAGAAGTAGAGTAGCGCCCATTAAAGAACTCACAATTCCTCGACTGGAGCTACTCTCGTGCCTCATTGGAGCTAGACTCGCTAAAACTATCATGAGTGATCTTCAGTTAAAACCAGAGAAGACAATCTTTTGGAGCGATTCCTCAGCAGCTTTAGGGTGGATAAGAAGAGAACAATCTTGGGGTACATTTGTCCACAATAGAGCTTTAGAAATCAGAAGCCTTACCCAAGTTGAAGATTGGCGACATATACCAGGAAATTTAAATCCGGCAGACCTCCCATCCAGAGGATGTTCCTTTGAGCAATTGGAGAAATCACGATGGTGGGAGGGACCAGCTTGGCTGTATTTACCGGAAGATCAGTGGCCACAACCGGAAGAACACCCTGACGAGGATATAATAAATAAAGAAAGGAAAAAGACAATCCTAACACTTTTAGACAATGAAGACACTGATTTACACCGTTTTTATCGATATTTTTCCTCTTATAGAAAAAACATAAGAATGATTGCATTTATATATCGTTTTTATAACAACACAAGAAAGAAAGAAAGAATTTCATCACCTAACATCTCCGTTGATGAATTTGAAAAAGCAGAAAAAATACTACTCAGATTAGTACAAAAGGAATCATTTTCAGGAAACACAGATCCCAAATTAAGAGCCTTAAGACCATTAGAAGATAAAAACGGACTTTTGAGAGCAAAAACAAATATAATCTGTAGACAAGACAAAGAAAATTTTCATTATCCAATAATTTTGCCCTCAAAACATCCTGTGGTACAGAAGTTAATTTTTGAAAAACATTTAGAAAATCATCACGCTGGAGTTAGCATACTAATGGCTCAACTTCGAGAAAATTTTTGGATTTTGAAATCAAGAAAGTATATCAGAAACGTCATTAGACAATGTGTTAAGTGTCAAAGATTCCAAACACCCAGAACAGAGGTCGAACCAGGAATCCCACCTGAAGACAGAATCAGAGATGCAGCTATATTTGAAGTGGTGGGAGTCGATTTAGCCGGTCCTCTATACCTTGCCGATGGTTCAAAGGTGTGGATAGCTTTATTCACCTGTGCTGTCTATCGAGCAGTACATTTGGAGTTGATAACATCTTTATCAGCTGAATGCTTTATGCAGTCCCTAAGAAGATTTATAGCACGACGAGGCAGACCATATATAATTTACTCAGATAACGGAAAGAATTTTGTTGGCACTAACAGAGCCCTTTCTAGTGTGGATTGGCAAGCTATAAGTACATTGGCCTCCATTCAGAAGATCAGATGGAAATTCAACCCCCCTTCAGCCCCCTGGTGGGGAGGGTGGTGGGAACGCCTCGTGCGAACAGTGAAAGATATTTTAAGAAAAGTTTTGGGTCGCGCCTCATTAAATTACGAAGAACTGAGCACAATACTCTGTGACTGTGAAAATGTTGTCAATTCGAGACCGATAACATACATCTCCGAAGATAATCGCGATCCCGAACCTTTAACTCTACTGATGTTCCTTCAAGAACTGCCTACATTCGGTGTCCCAGATATAGATGCACTAGACTCCCAAGATCTTAACAGACGAGCAAGATATCGTCAAAGAATAAGAAATGATCTGCGAAACCGATTTAGAACGGAGTACTTAGGACAGCTGCGGCAACAGTCTATGAAGAAGAATTCCAAACCTTTACAAATAGGAGACATCGTTCTTCTGGAAGATACCAACAAAAGACGTCTTCACTGGCCTTTAGCCAAAATAATTGATATATTTCCCGGAAAAGACAAAATAGCAAGATTGGCCAAAATCCAAACAGAAAATGGCATTTTCCTCCGTCCTTTCCAACGCCTGTTTCCTTTGGAAATTGATGCAGCTAGCGATTCCCCATCAGATAACAGAATCCATCAGAAAGTGAACTTTAATCTCCCTAATGAACAACGAAAGGTTACTCCAGAAATCGATCAGACTAGAAGCAGTGTAGAAAAGAGCCAACCCTGTGACAGAAATATCTCTCCTGTGGTTACCAGAAGTGGACGACTAGTGAAACCGCCTCTGAGACTCCAATCTGGACTTCTAAATTGTTGAGTTTCTCCCATGGATCACAACTCAAGGTGGGAGGATGTTGCGAAATCAAGCAACTCCTCTTACCACTTACCCTTTGAAACAAGAACAAAAAACGCACCTGCAGTGTGTTACATCAGACCTACTGCGCAAGAGCGGACAGAACTTGTTTTCCTTTTTTTCTGTGAGAATTGACTCAGATTTAGATTAGAACAGAAACTAGATATGAACGTAGAGAAAAGAAAATAACTTTTAAAAAAGAAAACTTTAATACTCGAATTGTAATATAATGTAAATAATTTGTGTTTTGTGAGTGTTTAAGCAAGTTGTGTACGTCTTCAATAATGTGTAATGTAATACAGTTTTATTTACTTCAAAGATTCAAGACTTATTATTTGGATGTCGTCTTATTTAATACATAGAATCCCCGGCTACTTCTTCTTATGTGAAGGAAAGAACAGGTAGGACATTTAACTTTTATTTTATGATTGTATAAGTTGAAAGCTTTTTATTAGATAATAAGATTAATAAGAAAATTAGAAACAGAGAATAAGATCAGTAGTAACACAGACAAAATACATTTTCATGTTCCAAAAGTAATTTTTTTGTTCTGTAAACTCCGATGTTTTAACATTTTCTGTTTAAAGGTAAGACTTTTTTAATTGCTCATTTGTTTTATACATGTTTTTAGCTACAGTAACATGCATAATAATATTAATCTTCTCATTAACAAATGGCTGCATTTTAGGGTTATGTAGTAAATGTGCAACTAGGGATACTTGACCCAAGTCACCTAGGGATACTTGACCGAAGATTGGGATTAGTATTATTCAAATACATTTAGCATGTTTAATTTATGAATTAAAAATATTATATTATAAACATATAAATATAAGTATTATCTGTAAATAAAATTATATAAATATTATAAGTAAATGACTTAGTTCTTGTCAAATATTGTGGCAAACGGAATACAAGAAGATTTGTTGGAAAGGTTCTTGAAATAAATTCTGACAGGCTTACTATTCAGTTTGCAAGAAGAATGGATGGTACGCGATTTAAATGGCTTGAAATGAATGATATATCATAAGTTGATCCTGACCAAATAGAAGCTATTCTTCATCCACTTGAGTTTTCGACACAAATGATAGAATTACAAGTTTTGTGTTTAAATATGATTTTACATTTGGAGATGAATAAATTGTTATTTTCTTACTCTGGAATTTGTTTAGGCACAGAATGAACATTCAGACTGCTAATATTTTGAACTTTCTGCAATAAAAATTTAAATTGGGTATATTAATGTTAGGCTAGGTGCTAAAAATTAAAAGTATTAATTTTATTTGGCAAAAATAAAAAATTATTAACCTTAATACTAATTGTGTTCTTATGTAAAGGTGTTTTGTTTATTATTTTTAATCATACTCCCAAATCTATGACTTGTATCCCTAATGGGTGGGTCAAGTATCCCTATACATTGGGATGCATGACCCAAATTGAAAGTTTTGAAAATTCATATTTTTCTACCTTTTATAATTAATACTTCAGAATAATAATAATAAATATTGTGTAATACTTCATTAAGTATATATAGACTGCATTTACACACCCATAAGTAACGTAAAAAAATAATTAACAATCAAAAACTAAGAATTGGGTCAAGTATCCCTAGTTTCCCCTATATCATACAAAAGTGCTATTTTAGCAGCGAATGTATTTTTTCTGAGGCAAGCCAAATTTACAATAATAAAAAAAAGAAATGCTCTATCTCCTGAAAATGTAGAACGATTGATGTTTTTGTAAAATACAATGTTTTTGCAATTAACAAATTTATATTATAATTTTTTTTTTTAAATTATACCATTTATTGTATTTTTGTTTCTAGAAAATACAATTGCTTCTTTATCCAAAACCATAGTCTTTTCCTACAAATTTAAAAATGACTTACCTTTATTTGTATAAATATAAAACTAAATTTTAAAGTGCATTAATTTTACATGGGGTTTTCCTTACCTTTTGTATATTTTGTAGATAGGGGAAGGTGAGGCAAAATTGGGTACCATAAATGTTTTTTGTTCTCAAATGCAATCAAATTGGAAAACAAACTCTGAACTACATTTTAAAATCAAATGAATCTTTGGCTATAATAAAACATATTCTTTTTGATGTAAAACATAACTGATTACATAAAAAAAGCTTTTTTCACACATATGCAAAAACAGGCCTTTACCCTGCATGTTGGGTAAAACCGGGTATCCATTTAATACTCCTGGAAAACTCATTTTTGTCAAAAAAAATTCTTGATTACTGTAATAAAGAAATACATTTTTGTTATTTTTAACGAAACGGAATTCCATGTGTTCATCCATGTGGTAAAAATAAATCTGTGGCAAATTTTCTACATTGTATAAGCCTACCTATTTTACACTGGAAGACAGTTATTTTAACCACTAAAATCACAAGTGAATTTGTTATCATATTCTTCTTCATACTACATGCTTCATGTGCCCATTTGTGGTATTTCAAACATTATATCCAACCTTTTTTGGATTTTGAATTGGAGTAAAGTTCATTGCAAAACATTCAGGCTTCATTATCTTCTTCATCTTCTGAGGATTTCTCCTCAACCTTTTCTGTTTCTTTTTCTGTTGATTCTTAATTTCTTTTTAAATGAATCATCCATTTTCGTTTTGTATGCTGTTTGGCTTCTTGCTCCTTAACATCTGTTTCCAGCTCTAATTTATAGGGCAAAGAAGTCAAAATAACAGTTTTTCCCTTCTTTTGCCAGCTCTTTTCACAATCCTAAAGTCTTCCTGGAGAGGGGGTAATAACATTTTAGGCGAAATCGTAAATGCAGATTGCTCTGCTACACAACCTGAGATGTCGATGGAAAAGGCTAGATGTTGTCAACTGCTGGATATGTGATGTCAACACTTTTAGATGTGGAAAGATAAGCTTCATTATCCTGTGATGTTTCAGAAATATTTATTGTTGCAGCTATTCCAGCCTATGGCTGCATAGACAAAGGTGTGTTATCACTGACTTTCATGTGTTTCTCTGTCATTTCCGATAGAGAAAAAAGATGGCTTAGAAGAACATCGTTGTTGTAGGGAAAAATTCCTGTTTTCTTAAACAGTCTGATTGGAGTAATTGCAACTGCTGCTCTGAAAAATGCAGCTTTGAACAATTTTCCAATTTAGTAAATTATTAGTGATCGCCCAGGATTAGAGAAAAACCACTTCCTTACCTCTTGTTTGTAGTATGAGTTTAGAGACGTCACGAATGACACATCAAGGAGTTAACAGTACTTAACAGCATTAAATTGCAATTTACAGCTTCATACTAATTTATTAACTAACCTATAAGAATCATTCCATGAGTGTACAGCAAAACCGGATATACCTGGTTTTGACCCACTCTTAAGTACCTGGTTTTACCCCAACATGACAGATGATGTTTAAAAACATGGCAACAGTACTCTCAGTCCTATAGTAAAATATTAATAAAACTGTCAAAATACTAGCAGGAAAACAAAGAATTTGAAATAGTACTTACCAATATTTAATATGCTGATAAACAGTTAATATATGCGTAAAACATAGAATCAAACGAAACAATTTTTAAGAGTAATTAAATCAAAATCTTTCACACAAAAAATAACCGCACACAGTAGGGTTTCGTTCAGCTACAAATACCGTAATGACATTCGACAAGCAATTCCTCATGTTGGTGGATGGACAAAAGTTCAAATCAAGGAGGAATCTGCACTACCCAGTTTTGCCCGCCTATCCGATTTTGTACAACTCTTCCCTATATTTCTACGTACAGAGTAAATCGTATTTATGAACTTTGCATTTACATTCAAATAACTTTTTACAGACCAGTTATAAATGCCTTTGTCTTCAGATATGCTTAAATTCTTACAACTACTTTGTAGGTATTAGCTAAATACCGAGTACCCGGCAAATTAGTTGAGTGCCGAGTTTATACCGAGCATTGGGTACGGCTGTCATATTTATGTCTGACAAATTTGCCGAGTTTTACCTACTTAAAACCTAAAAGACTTAAGGTATTTTTTAGAAGTAATTAAAAATAGACAAAAGTAATATTACTTTTTATTATAATATTTAATTATTTATACCTATCTTCATTTTCTTATTTCATGCGGTTTATATTTTAACATTTCTTATGATAACATACTCAGCAGCCATTATAATTAACTCTCCATATAAAGAAATAAATCTCCTTACCAATGTTAATTGTAGCTTGTCTACTGATAACTTCCTCAGTCAAAGGAGTCAGCTGAGTGATATCCTGCAGAAAGAAACACATTTTAAGATACTGCACATCATAACAAAAGATAAATGCTTAATCAATGATGCAACAGCATATATCATTTTGGAACAGAAAATCACTATTTTGAAAGAGCAAAATTGCTCTTAATAAAGTAAATAAAAAACAAAAAGAGGTAATGAATAATTATTTTAGGGAGAAGTATAAAGGTTTAAGATACAGTGCAATATAATTTTTCTTTATTTTGCAGGACGACAGAACAAAGACAATTTTTTAACAAGCTAAGCCGCTTACAAAAAAAAAAAAAAAAAAAAAAAATGCAATTTAACAAATTACAACGACCATTTGGAAAATGATTTTTTCAAAGACTAAAATTTAAGACATAAAAAATCGCACAGAGTTGATCATACATTACGTACGCCATGGATTACATTTTCCGGTACTGTAAATTTTTAAACTTCTACGGAGCTGGTCATACATTATGTACGCCATGGATTAAACATTAATATTCCTGGACCAATTTTAAATGAAATTTCATTCTTAAACTTCTAAACATCCCACAATATTACTTTTTACACTGTCGTATAGAGAAAAAAATGTACTTTTAAATGCAATTTGTTTGAAAGCTGTATCTCAATTTGTTTCTGAGTTATTAATTTTTTTTTTTTTTGTAGTTTTTATTACTTTTTTGTCATAGTGGCAACAGAAGTATCCATCTCTGTTGAAAGTAAAGGGAAAATACAGATTACTATAGACCAATCAGAAAACGAATAAAATGCGATTCAACTAATAAAATGCTTCAGATATGTTTTTGATTTCTTACCCTGACCAAGGACAATAACCATTTTTCCAAATGATTAATAAATAGGCCTGTTAGGCTGATAAAAAAAATAAGAAATTTAAAAAGGACGGACTAAGCCGACAAAATATGAACAATTTTCAATGGAACATACTGGGTAGAAAATAAGTATAAATTTGTTGCACACGCCAATCCTATTTTGATCAGGGATGTAGTGGAGGGTATATAAATTGGTATAATGCCATATACCTTCTGGATTAGAAATAGGAACTCTGTATACTGTATTGTACACCCTCTAATTTTTTCCAGGGTATGCAGGTTTAAAACAGGCTGATTAAAATCAGGGTTGGCAGGTTTTTGACACATGTCAGTTTTTGACAGTTTAAACTGCAGTTTAAACTGTCATGTCAAAAACCCCTTGTCAAAAACCTCGTCAAAAACCTCAAATACTTACAGTGATCTGTAAAATTTCACATTAAATGTCACACATTAGATGTAATATTTAAAATTCACTATTACTGTAATTTTATAATTAGTATATAGTATTAGTAATAATTACAGGGTTGGCAGGTTTTTGACAGGTGTCAGTTTATGTCGGGTTTAAACCATAGTTTAAACCGTCATGTCAGAAACCTCAAATACTAAATTGATCTGTAAAAATTTAAATTAAATGTCGTGCATGACAACATTACATGTAATATTTTTAATTCACTCTTACTGTATATCAGTAATTAGTACATAGTAAAGTATTATTGTTATGTACAACTTTTTAACAGGGTAAAATTTTATTTAGTTTTTTTTTTTTTGTAAAATTGTGTTTTTCTAAAAAGTAGACATTAAGCTCAGTGTTGAATTCAGACATTTTTCTCCGGGAGGGATTTCTGTGGCTCCGGGGGGGGGGGGGGGGACATTATAGAGTTCCGGGAGGGGGGGGGGGGGAAATTGCACCTTTTGACCATTGAAAACCCAAAATCTCAAATCTTCCGGGGGGACATCTCATTGCTCCGGGGGGGAATGTCCCCTCCGGGCCACCCCCTGAAATCAACACTGTTAAGCTCACCTGAGATGTACATTTTTTCTCTTACTTAAAATCGTTTTAATTTCGCTTACTTTTGAGAGCTTTTAGCTAGCTTTTTTTATGGGGGAAAAAAAAAAACTTAGAAAAGTGTAGATTTTTTGTATATATAACAAGATAATGTGCATCAATGCTATTCTAGTCTAGGCAATAACCATTCCATTCAAAATTGAAATTGGATTATTAATTTTAAACATTTACAAAATAAGAGAAGTAATTAAAGAAAAAAAAGCTTAAAAGTCAAAATCTTTTAAAAACATGCTTTCTTTCAATATATAAAAATGTTTTCGATTTTAAAACTGAACAAAATTGGCTCGGTCATCTAAAAGAAAATTCCTTTAAGCTCATATTGAAAAAGTGCATAATAGAAGGGATCAAAACATGAAACCATACCATTGTTTGGCTTATACTTTGCATCCCAACCATCAGGGGCAAGAGTTGACTGCTGTACCAGTTAATTCAGCTCGCGCTTGAGCTACGGAGAGAGTTTATGGATGCTTACCCATACTGATTGTGTATGAAGCTAAAGAATCCCCTTTCCAGTCTTCTTATTTCAGTGCTATAGGGAGGACTCCTTTGTTTGGTGGAAAGGTATCACTAAATGCAACAGCTTTTTGAGCCTGCTTCAAAACTTGCTCATCTAGCAATGCTTGTGCTATCAAGTCCTACTAGCTCAGCATCAATTAAGAGACACACTATTTTCTAACGCTTCATACACTCTAAACTCAAAAATCTTTTGGGTGTAAATAAATGTGCTAAACACGTGGTGTGCTGCAGCATGCTGCGGGGTAAAACTGATCCGGATTATTTAATTGTACAAAATTATTTTCTTCTGGTTGAAAAAAAAATATTTTATTGCAAATAATATATTTTTTAAATTATTAAATTTCAATAAAAGATCACATAAATCATTGACTTATTTAATGTCTATCTATTGTTAAAATGTTTTAGCGTGTTACATGTGTTTGGCAGTTTTCGACGGTTTAAACCAGTTTTCGACAGTTTAAACCAGTTTATGACAGTTTAAACCAGTTTTTGACACTTGTCATGTCAAAAACCAGTTTTTGACGTCAAAAACCCAACCCTGATTAAAATGTCGATTAAAATCACTATGTTTTTTAAATCTTAGATTTAAATCAATATTAAAATTTTATTTGTTTGGAATATGTAGTTTTGCAATGATTTATAATATACAAAAATTTAAACAACCCACAAGTTATTTAGATGATAAAAAAAAAAACTAGGTACCTAAGAATGACTAAAATTCCCAATTGTAAATTTTAGATTCCCAATCTGTACATCCCCCCCACCCCCCCTCACTGTAGAGACAACAGATTATAGAAAATATAACCCTGATGACGTTATATTTTCTATATCATTATAGAAAATATAACCCTGATGACGGGCCCAGTGGCAGAAACACCGCGACACGGCGACATAGTCGCGGACAAAAAAAATCTTTTGCAGTCAATTATTGTCTGCACTAATGAAATCAATTTAAAAAATTATCCGCAACTTTCGGACAATTTTTCCTGCGTATAAAGCGCGAATTTCGGCAAAAAATCGCGTAAAAGGTGTGAATTTTGGCAAAAGATCGCGTTAAAAGCATTAATTTCGGTAAAAGATCGCGTAAAAGCGTGAATTTTGGCAAAAAATTGGGTAAAAATCATGAATTTTGGCAAAAGATCGCGTAAAAAGTGCGAATTTCGGCAAAAGATCTCATAAAAAGTGCGAATTTCGGCAAAAGATCGCGTAAAAAGTGTGAATTTAGGCAAAAGATCGTGTTAAGGGCGTGAATTGCGGCAAAAGATCGCCTAAAAAGTGTGAATTTCAGCAAAAGATCGCGTTAAAAACTTTAATTTCGGCAAAAGGCGTGAATTTTGGCAAAAGATTGGGTAAAAAATGTGAATTTTGGCAAAAGATTGCATAAAAAACATGAATTTTTGCAAAAGATCGCATAAAAAGGGCGGATTCCGGCAAAATATCGCGTAAAAAGCGCGAATTTCGGCAAAAGAAATCGCATAAAAAGTGCGAATTTCGGTAAAAGATCGCGTAAAAAGTGTAAACTTCGCAAAAGATCGCGTTAAAAGCATTAATTTCAGGAAAAGATCGCATAAAAGTGTGAATTTCAGAAAAAGATCGCGTTAAAAGCTTAATTTCGGCAAACGATCGGGTATGAAAGGCGTGAATTTTGGCAAAAGATCGAGTGAAAAGCGGGAATTTTGGCAAAAAAGCGGATAAAAAACGTGAATTTTTCCAAAAAATCGTGTAAAAAGTGCAAATTTTGGCAAAAAATCACGAATTTCGGCAAAGGATCGCGAACAAAACGCAAATTTCATCAAAAGATCGTGGAAAATACTAATTACGTCAGAGGATCATGAAAAAACGCAAATTTCATCAAACGATCGCGGAAAAGTACGAATTTCGTCAAAGGATCGCGGAACAAATGCGAATTTCGTCATAGGGTTATGGAAAAAAATATTGTCAATAGATCGCAAAAAAAAAAAAAACACCCGCAAATTTCGTTCAAAGATTGCAGAAAAAACAATAAATTCGTCAAAAAGCCATGGAAAAAACATGAATTTCACCAAAGAATTACAAAAAAATAATTTCCTCAAAATGCCGCAGATTTCATTCAAGAGTTTTAGAAAAAAACTCAGTGCTTTTCGCGCTTGAGGCCGGCCTCTGAAGCTTCCGAAGGTATTTAAAAGCATCGTTATTGCCTATGTATGGTTCTGCTTATCCTTCACACTTTAGAAATTCTACAAGAAGTTAGATGTTAAAATGTTATAAGCAAAATTAATGAGAATGCATCATGCTTACCATGTTTTAAATAGAATGATAACAAAATTCCTAGTTTTATTTATTATTTATTCATTAAAATAACATGCAAAATTTGCAGACAGATTATGAAATTTTAAAAGCTTGTCGCAGACAGTTACAAAACTTTCTGCCACTGGGATGACGGGTGAGGAATTTTCAGAAAATCTTACCAGTCAGCAAAATGCAACGTAACTTGAAAATTGTTATGACAAAATTTATGCAACTGGAAAAATAGTTAATTACTATCACTACAATGCATTTTCAGAAAGTTATAGGATAAAACTTACTACCATGTGTACATTTGGACCCATTTGTGTTTGTTTGTGTGTACCCATTTGGAGAGTTGCAAAATATAGCTAATAAAAGTTTTGGACATATCTCTATAGTTTGCAGTTTTCAAAGACTACCTAAAAGTTCGCTCACCATGTCAGAAAATTCACTTGCCACTCTTGCCAGTGGAGAGTAAAATGATGTATTTCCCCACTCATGACCCTGGTGGCATTTCTAGAACAAAAGTGGCCCAAAATTCATTTGCCCATTATCAGAGTTTCCTCCAAGGTTTAAAAAAGGGCAGGGTGTTGCTGGTGGCTTTTTTAGAATTGTAAGGGCACTTTTAAGAGTCTTGAGGGCACTTTTATTATTATTATTATTTGTTATGTAAGCAAATTTTTCAATCCAAAAGACAGTACAAACACTTTTTTTTAAACTGAGTGACAAGAAGGGTGCAATATTTTTGACTGAAGAGCAAGAAGGGTGCTATTTCTTGAGTCTGGGGAGGGGGGTGGGGGCTGCCATTATCACCATCACTTAGATGCTATTTAATAGACACTGTTATAACTTGTTTGATAAATTAATATTTTTATCTATTTTAAAATATCTTGGAACTGTTTCATACATGGTTGTGTTTGTGTCGCAGACTATAAGAGCACAGAAAAATAGAATGAAACAAAAACTTGAACACAAAAACTTGTTAATTCTTGTGGTACTAAACAGATAATATTTTTCTTGTAATTGATTCTATTCATGGTGAATTTAAAAATATGATGAATCTGGAATGTTCTCGTTACATTTCACATACTTACAGAGAAATCGTTAGTATACTTTTAGATAATACTTATAAGCAGAAAAAAGAAAAAAAGTTGTAAAGTGCTTGAAGGCCTGACAGTCTCCTTGAATTTTGATGGGAGATAAAATGTCCACAATGAGCCTATTATCTGTACTAGGGATTGACCGAATACCGAATAGTCGATTCGGTATTCGGTGATTCGGCATGTAAACCGAATATTCGGCTTCGGCCGAATACTTAAAAGTATTCGGCCGAATAATTGCGGATAAGTATTTTCTTAGAAGTAGTTCTCTTTTACTTAGAAGTAGAATAGGCTAAATGATGAGTTTCAATATTATGTGCATGAGTTCAAAGTTCAGTTGCACTACCAAAAACAAGTCAAAGGCCATTTTTAATTACAAAAAACTTTTTTTTTCTTTTCTAAAATAGTCTATATAGGGGTGAAATCAGAACAACTGTCTACGATATAGGAAAAAAAAGTAAGGAATATGGGCATCTTTCCATTACCATTTAATTTTAATTATTTCTACATTAGTTTTTTCAATTTAAAGTTATTTAATGTGTATTCTTTTTAATATACACCTCAAATAAGTATATCAGAGTTCATCTCTGTATATCTAAGGTTTATATTAAAGAAAATACATGCATCAAATAAGTATACTCCTATGCCTATCCTATAGCTTTTATAACCATTAAATTAAAATCGCTCAAATTTATCTTCATCACCACAGTGATAAATATTAATCAAAATATAAATATGTATCAATAATTTCACAGAAAATAGTTAAATGTACAAATTGATATGATACCTTTTGTATTTGAGAACATTCCAATTCAATATGTATATAATTAGACAATCAGTAAATCAGCTTAATGACAACATTGTTTCTTGTTATTTGAATGAACTTTTGTTTTTCTGAGAATCCTTATCCTTAATAATAGCCTGCATAGTTTAATACTTTCATTGGGTTAATTTGGATATTAACTAGTGATAAAATAATGAAAAAATAAGTAATGGGTTAATGATTTTGTGAGTTGAAAGAAGTCATTAAATTTTTTTGTGTAATTAGATTTAAGAATAAAAATGTAACTGAATTAAATTATTAATAATTTAATTTTAATTAAAGTTATTAAAAAAGCTAATATATGCAAAAATGTGTATTAAAAATTTTTAAGTATTCGGTTGCCGAATACCGAATATTCGGTGTACACTTTGACCGAAGCTTCGGTATTCGGCAAAATTGCTGATTCGGTCAATCCCTAATCTGTACAATACAAATGTCACTAAAGGCAGCAGAAATTGGTATCTCGTGGATTCCAATGACACATTGGGAAATTTACATGCAACCAAACATAAAAATTGCTCAAAAGTAATATAAAATGCAAAGCTGAATGTAATTTCAGTAACAGAATTTTCTGTCACTCTACAGCACATCAAATTTTATCTGTGACTTACAGGGATGCAGAAAATGTTTTTACCCCCAACATTTCGCTCAATCCATATGAAAAATTTTCCCAAAACTTTACAATATGTTATAGGCTTACATAAATCCTGTATTACTGTAGGTATAGATTTTTTCTTTATTTTTCTAAAATTGCTCAACTTATGTGCGAGTACATACGGTATATAAGCAAAACTTCCCCAGATGGAAAAAATCCCCCCCCCCCCCCCCCGAAAAGATGAAAATAAGGAATTTTGCTTAGTAGCCACTGGCCGGTGAGAATAATTTCTTTAGTAGCCGTGTAAGTACATTTATGTCACTGAATATTTAATTTATGGGTATATTTTAGGTATGTTTAATCCACTGAATAGCAGGTGTGATTCACCGTTTAAAAAAAATAGGTTTCAAAAAATCTGAAATTTACGGCAAATTTTCTGAAATGTAAAAGGACTGGGAAGGGGTTCCTCCTGGTACTAATTATGCATTTTTTCCACGATCCTTTAATGAAATTCACGTTTTTCCGTGATTTATTGGCGATGTTTGCGTTTCTTCTGCGATCCTTTGACGAAATTCTCGTTTTTTTATGCGATTCTTTGACGAAATTCTCGGGTTTTTTTCGCGATTCTTTGACGAAATTCTTGTTTTTTTTTTGCGACTCTTTGACAAAATTCTCGTTTTTCGACGATTTTTTGATGGGGGGCGATTCGGAGTAAAAATAAATTTTTGAAATTCACAGCAAAGTTTCTGAAAGTTTCCAACAGGGGGGGGGGAATTCACAACCAACATTAACTATGTGTTTTTCTTCGCGCCCTTTTGACGAAATTTGCTGTTTTTTCGCGATCTTTTGATGAAATTTGCCGTTTTTTCGAGATCTTTTGACGAAATTTGTCTATTTTCGAGATCTTTTGACGAAATTTGCCGTTTTATCACAATCTTTTGACAAAATTTGCCGTTTTACCGTGATCTATTGAAAAAAATTTCCATTTTTTCGCGATCTTCCGAAGAAATTTGCAGTTTTTTCGCGATCTTTCAACGAAATTTGTCGGTTTTTTGCAATCTTTTGGCGAAATTTGCCGTTTTTTCATGATCCTCTGGCGAAAGTGGCGATTTTTCTTCGAACGATTAACAAAATGCTTTTTTTTCAGCAGCCATTTATCGAAATTCGCGATATATGTTATGTCCGAACTTTCGGATTTATAACCTTTTTTTTTCCGGAAATGACTGCCTCAATTTTTCGGAAAATTCAGAACAGAATCATCCCTAGATCTATTGACAATATTTGTGTTTCTTCTGCGATCCATTAACGATATTTGCATTTTTTCCGAGATCTATTGACGATATTTGCGTTTTTTCACGATTCTCTGACGAAACGTGTGGTTTTTTCGCGATATTTTGACAAAATTCTCGTTTTTTTTCCCCCACGATTCTTTGACAAAATTAATGTTTTTTCGATCTATTGACAATATGTGTTTTTTTCCGCGATCCATTGACGATATTTGCCTTTTTTCCGTGATCCTTGACGAAATTTCGGTTTCTTGGCGATCCTTTGACGAAATGTGCGTTTTTTTCGCGATCTTTTGACAAAATTCTCGGGGTTTTTTTCACTATCCTTCGACAAAATTTATGGGTTTTTTTCGTAATCCTTTGACAAAATGAGAGTTTTTTCACGATCTTTTGACAAAATTTGCGTTTTTTTCTTCCGAGATTCTTTGACGAAAACCTTTTTGGATAATCCTACGTTTGACCGATACTTTCCATATTTTTAATCGCCAGTTTTTCACGTTTACTCGACGAGTGGCGAGTGCTTATTTTCATCTTAACCCCCCCCCCAAAAAAAAATCCTAGACAGCCAGGTCGGGCATATTCTGCACTCCTGGTGACTTAAATGCTGTATCAAGCCTACTATCATAAAAAATAATAGTAACTCATTATAAAAAAAAAGCAAAATTTGTATTCCAAAAGAAAATGTGATAAAAAGATAAAGAGCCAGAGAGGTACAGAACAAAAGATACAATAAATCTAGAGACTTTTTTTCTTGTGTAATAGAAGAAATGAATTGATGGTTTCTTTTTCAAACTTTGGTCATGGGTTTAAAATTTCAATGCACAGAGCCTAGTTCAGTCAATGAAAGTACCAGGGATTCCAGTTTTTGCTATAATTCCATTAAGGCTGCTAGTCACTTAGCTTCCGAATTTTCCTCCCTAATGCTAAGTCTATAGGTGTGAGATAAGTTCCTATATTTAAAATATCTCCTTGGGAAATTAATATTTTTAACTTCTTTTTTCTGTATACTCTTCTTGAAAGATGTCCCGTTTTTTCTTGGTCCTCAAAATATTTCTAAAATTTATGCTTAATTTTATATGAAGTGTTAAAATCCTACACACAGTTCGTCAGCTTTTAACACACAAAATCCGGAATCTGTTTAGGAAGAAATTGGGTCCTCCTTCACAAAATTTTTCATCTCAAAACAGGACCCTTTACAAAACTTTTCACCTTAAAAAAGGACCCTTCACAAAATTCTTTGGTCTTAAAAATAGGCTTATTACAAAATTTTTCCATGTCTAAACTGAATCTTCCACAAATTTAATTACAGGCAAAGTTCTTTAATCCGCACAAGTTGGGACCAAAGGTTGTGCAGATTAGGGAATATTGCGGATTATGGATTATATGTCTTTTTCTTATTTCTGGACACTATTTTAAATATGATATATAATAATTAATTTAATATGCTATCTCAAAAATTGCATTTTTCAAATTCTTGTATTAAAAAATTGATTGTATTCACTTTTATATTTAAATTTTTCAGATATTTCTTTTAAAAAATCATTTTTGGATCAAGAATTTGTAAATTTGTTTAATTGTTTACATTCATTAAGCAATGCGAATTATAGAAAATTGCGGATTATAGATCCTTGACTGTATCTAAAAGTAAAATCTAACCTGTCACTTTTACATATAAAGAAAATATATGTATTTTACATACATATATCTTCTTAAAAATATAAAAAGAACCTTCAGTATAACATTCATTTCAAATTCACAAAATTAGGACTAGATTTTTCACAAATGTAAAAAAGTTCTTCACAATTTCACAAAAACAGGACCCTGAGAGAAATGTATGAACAGACCCCTGAAAATATTAAATTAAGCATAGATTTTAGAAATACTTTGAGAACTATCAAGGAGAAGGCCAACCCTGATAATCAAAGATTTTGATTATTTTTATATATTTTGCAGCAGACGCCTCTTAGTCTCAAGTTTAATGGATTTTATACAATGCTGCTTAGTTCTCAAGAAACAGGGGAGGGTGTCTAATATTATAACAGAACTGAAATACTTACTTTGTAAAAAAGTTACTGTGTTGCTCATAGCTCGGTCGGTACGGCATTTGTTTGCTGTTCCGAGAACTTGGGTTCGATGCCGGAATGTACTGCATTTAATTTTTTCATTTTTTGTTTTATAAATATACTAGTATTTATAATTTAATAATCTCATTCTGAATTAAAAATTGTGTATCAATTATAATTTTAAAAAACCTTTAAAAAACGATTTAGTTACAAATAAAAAAAATACTTGTAATTATAATTTAATATAATATCGTACTAAGTAATTATAATATTGTACGTTGATTAATTATAATGTTAACATATTTAAATTTTTATTTTAGCACATTTAATTTTTAAACCATTCTTAAACATTTCTCATCATTTAAAGAAATTTTTTTAAAAATGGATCTATTATTGCCTAGTACAAATTTGAAAATTGCTACAAAATCATACCATATTTACTACAGAATAATAGAATTTTCTCCCATCGCAATAGAAACAGACGGTATTTCAGATGCTAGTTTATCTGTTAAAAAACCATTATTCTGTAATAAAATTTTACAATACTTTAACGCATTTTGTGACATCACTTTTCTGATTTTCATTGAATCCCAAAACGTCAAATCGATCTTCCTGTGAACAACAACTTGCTTCTTCCATTTTTATATGATTATAAACTGTTATAGAATTTGTACACACTTGTTCGATAAAGATTTCAAACAGAAACCACTTAACTGCATCAAAGACCAAACTAAACAAGTGGGTAAGTGTGATCATAGATCGCACAAAGAGTTTCGTTTAATATTATCTTCAAATGTGGTTAAAAAAGCACGTGCCTAGATTTTAATCTATGCATTATATAGAAATGAAACAGATTAATTAAATAATAATTAATATCTCAGCTTCTAATTAAACTAGCTCTTTGAACTGGGTATGTATGAAATCTGCGAGAGATTTCCCGTCCGGATGTCAAAAAATTTTTATTAAAAAATTTAATACAGTATGGAACCATTTATCCGGAAACCAGTTAACCGGAAAACCAGTTATCCGGAATGATATTTCTGATAGACTGATTTCAGAATCTTTGCAGAAAAAGGTGTCATACACTGCCAGTTTGACATAAGCTTTGCTTGAAACAATTGTATAATTTGATGACAACATCTAGTATTTGAAAAGAAAACATATTTAGTTGTATTTTAGATGTTTTAACTTTTATGCAGAGAAAACAGAAGAATTTTTGTTCCTAAGGGATTCCCATAAATTACCTTCTTTTAAACTCTGGTTAACTTTTGATCTTTCTTGCATTGATTTTTAATCCAAGTAATCTAATAATTTAAAATCAGAAATAATGCCACAACCACACATATTCCACAAAACTTATCAAATGGATGCTGCTTTAATGCACAACCAGTTAACCGGAAAAACCAGTTATCCGGAATACATCTGACCCCAAGCATTCCGGATAAATGGTTCTGTACTGTATTTAAAAAGTTTAAATTTCGTATTAAAATAAAAACTGCAAGTGCGTCATCATGTCTGAGATAAAAAAAAACCATTGAAAGGAAAGTTTTAAAGCAATGATCCAATTAATGAAATAATAATTAATATCTCAGCTTGTAATTAAGCTAGGAGTTTGAACTGGGTATGTATGAAATCAACGAAAATTTTTACGTCGGGATGTAAAAAAAAATTAATCTAAAAATTTAATATTTAAAAAGTTTAAATTTCGTATTAAAATATCCTCTGCTTAAATTTCTCCAGCGCCAATATGTCTGAAAGATGACAACACCTGCTTCCCACTGAAATGAAATCTCTTTTCATTGTCTTTTCAAATACAGAAATTAAATTTTTATCGATCTATTTTTAGTGGATTTTTTGCGTTATACCCAACGCAGAAATTTGAACTTTATACCAAAATAAAGTAGAATTTTTTGTGCATCTTTCTATAACTTTTACGAATTTGTAGGACCAATACTTTGGGAGATGCGATTTTGCTTTTTAAATGTCCACTTCATTTATTGCTTAATTCCCTCCGTGGTAACCATGCATCCGCTGATTTTACTGGCAGTCCTTAGGAGAAACTCCGCTGATTTGGAGAAGGTGCATTCGTAGCTGCGTTCAAAAGGTTGATTAGTTAATTTTAGAAGTTAATTAGCCCGTAATTCGGTTAATTAGCGACTTTTTCAAAATTTTATGATTTGTTGTTTCATGTGACGTGTTCAGCTATAAGTACCAAAATTTTAAGTCTCTAACATGTACAGTTTCTGAGAACGTTCTCTGTGACAGACAGACAGACAAAGGAGTGAGACAAATAGGGTTTCGTTAGATGAACGAAACCCTAAAAAGAAGTAACCAAAGTCTGTTGTGGTGTCCTCTAGTTATAATAAAATATAACTTTTACAAATAAAATAAAAATTAAAACAGAAAGAAGATAAATCAGAAAGGAAAACAATTCAAAGTATAAGAAAACATATTACAAATTTAAAAATCTTTAATATGCAACAAAATATGTTGAAATTTAATTCTTATGCTAATTTTTAATATCATTATGCTTCTTATTTTAAAAACAGAGTAGCATTATCATCCTTTTTGACTTCCCTTATAAATACCCTAGCAATACCTAAATAATGTTTCTTTAAAATATTGAATTGACACAATTGTTCAATATCATTGCATAGATAAAGAATATATGAAATAGGGGAAGACGGGGTACAATGAAACAAAATTTACTAATTTTTTTTCCTATCCAAAATTTTGCATGCACAAAAATATAATTAATGCATATTTTTATTCTTGTATTTTCCCCATCTAAATAAATTTTTATTAGGTTCTAAACAATATCTTTATGCTTGAAAAATAACAAAAAATAAATGTCTTACAGTGTTTCATTGTACCCCGTATGCCGGGGTACAATGAAACACATACTGGGGTACAGAGTCGTATAATATAGACGCACACGCGCACGGCATACGTGGAAAATTTTCCGCAAAATTCGGAAATTTTTTTTGAAAAAAAAAAAAAACGTAATTTTTGTTCTTGTAACTTTATTTTATTTTATTTATTAACCATATGGAAAAATGGTTATTGTTCTCGTCAGGGTAGGAAATCAAAAGCATATCTGAGGGTTTTTATTGGTTTAATCCGCATTTTATTCGTTTTCTGATGGGTCTATACAGTAATCTGTATTTCCCTTTACTTTCAACAGAGATGGATACCTTCTGTTGCCAATATGACAAAAAGTAATAAAAACTACAAAAAAAAATAATAATAACTAAGAAACAAATTGAGATACAGCTTTCAAACAAATTGCATTTAAAAGTACATTTTTTTTCTCTATCCGACGGTGTAAAAAGTAATATTGTCGGATGTTTAGAAGTTTAAGAATAAAATTTCATTTAAAATTGGTAGTCAGATTTCTTGGAAATCAGACGATGGAAAAGCCTTTTCCTGAACAGCCAATGAAATGCTTGGATAATACGTAAGTTTCAGGTGGATAATAACTAATGAAAATGAAAGAAAATGAATAACAATTTCTGCCAAAGAGTTAATTTTAATTTGTAAGATTTTCATGTGCAAAAGAAAAATGAAATAAGCCAATTAAAAAAAAAAAAAAAAAAAAAAGATAAATAGGACAGGAATGAATACATATAAATATTTCACACCTAAGAGTCGCAGGTGATTTTTGTCGCTTGGAATTTTTGCGTGTCATAACACTATTAATGTTTAATTCATGGCGTACGTAATGTAGGATCAACTCCGTGCGATTTTTTATGTCTTAAATTTTAGTCTTTGAAAAAATCATTTTCCAAATGGTCGTTGTAATTTGTTAAATTGCTTTTTCTAATTTTTTATTTTTTTTAAATACCGTAAAATTAAAACTATTCCCCAATTTTATGTACGATACGATTTATTTATTGTTTGTCAGAGGTGATTCTGTTCCAATTTTTCCGAAAATTAAAAAAAAAATCGGTCATCAGCCCGAAAATTCAGGCATAAAAAAAATCACTTAAAAATATGGCGAATTTCAACAAATGGTCGCCGAAAAAAAACAATTTCGTCAATCGTTCGCAGAAAAAAATCACTTTCGTCAAAGCATCGCAGAAAAAACGCGCAAATTTCGTCAAAAGACTGCGAAAAACTGCAAATTTCTTCAAAGCATCGTGAAAATTTCGTCAAAGAATCGCATAAAAAACGCAAATTTCGTCAAAGGAGCATAGAAAAATAAATGAATTTCGTAAAAGCATAGCGGAAAAAGCCCGAATTTCGTCAAGGGACCGTGGAAAAAATGCGAATTTCGTCAAACGATCGCGAAAAAAAGCTAATTTTGTCAAAGAATCGCACAAAAAAAAAAAACAAATTTCATAAAAGGAGCGCAGGAAAAAACGAATTTTGGAAAAGCATAACGGAAAAGCCCGAATTTTGTCAAAAGATCGCTTAAAAAACGCAAATTTCGTAAAAGAATCGCGGGAACGAAAAACTAATTTCATCAAGGGACCGAGAAAAAAAAAAACACGAATTTGTCAAAAGGTCGCGGAAAAAGCAAATTTTATCAAAGGATCGAGAAAAAAAAGCAAATTTCGTCAAAGAATAAAAAAAAAATCCCGCAAATTCTGCCAAAAAAAACACAGGAAGAAAAAAAATAATTTAGTAAAAGCATAGCGGAAAAAGCACGAATTTTGTCAAAAGATCTTGAAAAAAAAATGCAAATTTCGTCAAAGAATCGCGGAAAAAACTAATTCCAGCAAAGGATCGAGAAAAAAAAAACCTGTGATTTTCCTCAAAAGATCGCGAAAAAAAACCCCACAAATTTCCTCGAAATATTGCAGAAAAAATGCGAATTTCTGCACAGGATCGCGAGAAAAAAACCGCTTTCATCAAAGGATCGCTGAAAAACACGAATTTCGAGAAAACACGCAAATTTCGCCAACGGATTGCGAAAAAACGGGAATTTCGTCAAATGATCACAAAAAAAAAAAAAAAAAAAAAAAAACGGGAATTTCGTCAAATGACCGTGGAAAAAACGAGAATTTCGTCAAAGTGCCGGTGTAAAAACTCATCAGTCTCTTTAATGGTGATACCTATGAATGACCTTTCCCTATAAAATGTGATTCAGAAGCAATGCTGCATTATTTCTGTGAATAGAGTGACTGGCATTTTGTGCGAAGAGCTTACAATATTAAGGATTGGTCTGTTTCTAAATGCATTGAGAAAATAATTGATAAGAATTCACTCTTTCTTATCATGGATTTTTTAGCTGTATTATTTTTTTTAGCCAAAATAATTATTCTTTAATTAATATCAATTAATTTTTAAGTTAAATGGTAATTCTTTTAAAACTACTTTTTTTAATTCATATCGTCAAAATAATATAACACATTATTTTATTAAACATTAAATGAATTTGCAGAAAGTTTTTGAGCCAATATTTGTGTGCGCAGAAAGTTTTTGGTTTTATACAAGTCTGCTGGGGTACAATGAAACACTCCAAATGATGGAAGCAATTTTCACCCAGTATAGTTTATTTTATTAAAAATGAGATAAATACAAAAACAAAACTTGATTAACAAGGAACTTGATAAAAATATTATAGTCTAAGATGAAAAATAAGAAAACTATTAGTTTAAGAAATACCTTTCATTTTACATTAAAATGGCTCAAGTCAGTTTCAAAAATTAGCATTTCTGCTTATATTTCAGTTGCTCCTGAAGGAATATGGGGTGGCAGTTTGAACACAATGATTTTTTTTTTTTTATGTAAGTTTCTAAAAAAAAAAAAAAAAAAACTTAAAACTGGGTTGGTATAGGTGAAAATTGGCGGTCGCCACTCGCCACGTGGCGATTAAAGTTGTAAAAGTGGCGATTAAAAAATCGACCATCGATCGCCACCCTAGTCGCCACTCGCCAAGTGGCGATAAAAAATCTGTTATCGATCGCCAAGTGAAATATAGCTTTTTTCATAGAAACATGCGTCTCTACTTTGATTAAATCTAATTAGCAAACTGGTTAATTCTTTTTTCTACCAGATGCAAGCAGATTGCAGTGATTTAGCTGTATTTTCAATATTTCGGCTTTTTGCCATTGCCCTTCAGTTGGATTATTTTTTCAAGAAGTACAGTTTTATTCTGCAAAATATGTTCATTAGCTTTGATTCCACATGCATTTCAAATAATTTCTTTCTTTTTTTTTTTTTTTTTTTTTTCCACCGGATGCAAGCGTGTTTTAAGAACATTGCAGTATTTCCAATATTTTGACTCCTGCCACATGCTCACCAGTTAGATTATTTTTCTTGAAGAGATATTGTTTAATCCTGCGAAATACTCACCAGCTTAGATTTCAGCTGTATGTAATTAATGTGTGTAGTATGTTAATAACACATTTACTTATTAAATAAAATACAAATAACATTTTATTGTGTTTTATTTGATTATTTTTTTATTGTATACACCTAACTGTTGGAATTTTGATTTAGTTATTTTTTATATAAAGAAAGTAATAGTAATTTGATTGATAATAGTGTTTATGAACATATACAAATAATCTAAAAATATATTCTAAAATAAATCAATATGATAATAGATTTTGTGGTTTTAAAGTGTAATTTTCTTGAATTTCGACTGCTTCCCTATTCTTATCATGAATAGTTGGCTGGTATAAAACTCTGATTTATAGAAAAATGCGTATATATACAACGATTATAGTTTATCTAGATGTCAAGAAAGTTTGAAACATTATAGTGGCCACTAACTTTAAAAAGTGGCCACTAATGAAACTGAGTCTACCGGCCACTGGCTACTAACTCAATTTCCCAGTTTTCACCTATATGGGTTGGAGTCTTTTTATATCAAGTACTTCACATTTGACTTCATTTAAATGTATGATTTCTCCAACGGTATATATTTCCTTATGTTTCCATTTATACGGATACTGCTTGTGCCATACATGTGTGTGGATATCTCATTCTTAGCACCTCGTTGACCAGCTGGGCCGGGAAAAAAAATCTGGACCATCATCAGAGTCTGTAGCAGGCAGAGTTTGTTTTCAAAAAAATCCCTTCTTAGCTTTTTTTTCTCTTTCTATTTTTTAATTGCTTAACAAGAGCATTTTTTACTGACCTGGTTAGAACAAAACTTTTTTTTTTTCTGTTTTCCTACTCTTACTTCTAATATATTATATTTACTACTTTTATTACTATAATAAAACATGTTTCATTGTACCCTGTTTGCAAGTGTTTCATTGTACCCCACACTGAGGTTACTAAGTAAAAATTTATTTTCAAACTTCTAATTTTTATTTTTTTTAGTTTGGTTTTGGAGGTATGAAGACAACAACCCAAAGACAACAATGCGTAGAAAAAAATAATTATTACATATAACAACAAGGAAAAAGAAACAAAATTACTTTTAGTAAAGAAAGTTACTTTCAATGGTGTAAAAGCAATAATCTTCTATTGCTACTGTTGTAGAAGTGTGAATGTATCCAAATCATATAGGTGAAAACTGGGAAATTGAGTTAGTAGCCAGTGGCCGGTAGACTCAGTTTCATTAGTAGCCACTTTTTAAAGTTAGTGGCCACTATAATGTTTCAAACTTTCTTGACATCTACATAAACTACGATCGTTGTATATATACATATTTTTCTATAAGTCAAAGGAAAAGAATTAACCAGTTTTCTAATTAGATGTAACCAAAGTAGAGATGCATATTTCTATGAAAAAAGCTATATTTCACTTGGCGATCGATAGATTTTTTATCGCCACTTGGCGAGTGGCGATCAATGGTTGATTTTTTAATCGCCACTTTTACAACTTTAATCGCCACGTGGCGAGTGGCAACCGCTAATTTTCACCTATATGTGGCAGAGATGATAATGAGTATTTTATGCCACATCTAGCTGTTGTAAATACAAATAAAGAGACGACTAAAGTTCGCGTTGTGTATAATTGTAGCTCTAAATCGAAAGAAAATCTGTCATTAAATGACTGTTTGGAAACTTGCCCGAATTTAAATCCAAATGTACTAGATATTATATTGAATTTTAGAAAATTTAAGATCGCATTTAACGGTGATATTGAAAAGGCATTTTTAATGATAAAAATAGCGGAAGAAGATCGCAAATTCTTAAAATTTCTTTGGTTTGCTGACAATAATGAAACAGATTATAAAATTATGCATATGAATAGATTGCCATTCGGGTGTAAAATTTCATCTTTTATTCTGAGTGGAACTATTAAGAATCACATTCGAAAGTATGAAATGGATAAACCAAGATCGGTGCATATGTTAAATACATCATTATATGTCGACGATTTATTTTCCGGTGCTAAAAGTATAGATGAGGCATATAATTTATCTCATGATGCTGTTTCAATTTTGGGGGAAGGTGGTTTCAACTTGCGAAAATTAAGGTCAAACTCTTCAGATTTGGAAAAATTATGGGAACAAAATGGATTAAATGTTGGTAAAAAGGGTCAGTTGAAGGTATTAGGGTTGAACTGGGATCCTGAGGATGATGTTTTATCGTTAGAAGTTAGATTGTTGACAGATAGCTTGGGGTCAATAAAAAATACAAAACGAGGTGTGTTAAGAGTGGCTGCAATGATTTTTGATCCGATTGGTGTTGCCGGTCCTTTTATTGTGAGAATAAAGCGCTTGTTGCAAGAAATTTGGGTAAGAGGTATTAATTGGGATCAAGAGTTGCCTGATGATCTGAAGAAGAAGTGGTTAGCGTGGTGTTCAGAAATTGAGGGGCTAGAGGAAATAAAAATCGGTAGGAATTGTTTGTTAGGACATATTAATGATAGGGTCATTCCATGTCAAATCAACACAAAAACATAGCATTTTCAACCCGGCCCCCTCAGAATTTTATGAAATTTGGCTCACTTGTTAAATTTATGTAGAAATCATCAAATAAAAAATAATAAGCCTCTATTTCTCATGGTTTCTGAGATAAATAGCATCAAAAATTGAAAAAAAGCTCAAAATTTTGAATTCCGTGCACTACAAAAAAATTTATATTTAATTCCCTAATTGACATACAGCTTTAGTCTTAGTATTATTGGAAAGGGTTTGCTGTAGGCTTTCTTATGATATATCACATGCATATTTTTCTTAAAATTTTAATTTCAAGGTCAAACATTTTGACCTTTGACCTTCTATATCTCAAAAAGTGGTATTTTATTTTCTTGAAAAAAAATATATGTTATTCTTACATTGTTCCTCTATAGTATCTGACATTCTTATTTTGGGACGCTCATGGGATATTGAGTTATAAATTAAAATGCACACACCTGATTCCAATTTTATTACCAAAATCACCTACATGATGATTTATCTGTACTAATTTATGATAATAAACTTATATTTATGCATATTTCATAAGCATGTATATGTATATATATACATACAGGTATATATATATATACATATATATGTATGTATAACACTGGCGCCCGGCTAACCAAAAAATACCAAATTTTATTATTTTGTATTGTTACTATTAATTTTTAAAGTAAAAATACTGCTTGGTCACATAACATGCTTAATAAAAATGTTCTCCAGTAGCATATTTCATATATATATGTCTTTCCTCCCCCCTTTCTTTAAGGCAGACCCCCCCCCCCTTTCCATAGCATATTTCTAGACTTTAAAATTCTGAAACTTTTATACAATTTAAAGAACTTTGTGTTAATGCTTACATTGGGCTGTATAAATTCCTCAGATGGGTGAATCAGAAAAGGGCCATGTGGTTTTTATTTTAAGCTGACATAAGTCATAATGTAACATGAAGAGCAAATTTATATAAAAACATTTCATGACATAATTTTCTTTTACTACATGACTGTGGAAACAAATGTTTTCTATATAGAATTAAGTAATGTGTTTGCATTTAAGATCATTTATATAAATTAGTAGAGATTGATATAATCTATGTAATAGGTGATTTTTAGTAAAGAAATAAGAAGGAGATGTTTACATTTTAATTTATATCTCAATATCCCATATGCGAACCAAACTAAGAAAATCAGATATTATAGAGGAACAATGTAAGAATAAGAATAACATACAATTTTTTTTTTTCAAAATAATAAAATAGCTCTTTTTGAGATGCAGAAGGTCAAAGGACAAAATGGTTGACCTTGAAATTAAAAATTAAAGAAAATTATACATGTGATATATCAGAAGAAAGCCCACAGCAAATCCTTTCCAACAATACGAAGATTAAAGCTGTATGTCAATTAGGGAATTAAATATGAATTTTTTTGTAGTGCATGGAATTCAAACCCTTCAAAGGGGAGGGACTTATGTCAGCTTAAAACAAAAACCACATGACCTTTTCTGATTCACCCATCTGAGGAATTTATACAGCCCAATGTAAGCATTAATACAAAGATATTGAGGGATAAAAACAAAGCATTTAATCTCAGAGTTCTTTAAATTGTATAAAAGTTTCAGAATTTTAAAGTTGAGAAATATGCTATGGAGGGGGAAACGGGGTCTATCTTAAAGAAAGGAGGGAGGAAAGACATATATATATATATATAGATAGATAGATAGATATGAAATATGCTATTGGAGAACATTTTTATTAAGCATGTTATGTGACCAAGCAGTATTCTTACTTTAAAATTTAATAGTAACAATACAAAATAATAAAATTTTAACAAAAAAATCTGTTCAAATCACACAGGCACTGTAATTTAACAGTGTGTGTCAATATTTTGAATTTGTCATCAATTATAAATGAAAATAATTAGTGCAAACTTATTGCAATTAATGTCTACTTATTTCGTAATCTTACAAAAAAAAAAAAAACAAAAAAAAAAAAAACAATAATAAATTCAATTAGTCTTTATAATGAAAATAAATATAATTTTTTTCTTTAAATTTTTTTAACTTTATATCATGTTCCAAATTAATATACAGAGTTGTGATAACTAGAACATGTCTATGCTTATTGAAATATGCATAAATATAAGTTGTCATAAATTAATACAGATAAGTCATCATATAGGAGATTTTGGTAATAAAATTGGAAACAGGTGTGTGCATTTTAATTTATAACTCAATATCCCATGAGCGTCCCAAAATAAGAATGTGAGATATTATAGAGGAACAATGTAAGAATAACATATATTTTTTTTGAAAAAAATAAAATACCACTTTTTGAGATATATAAGGTCAAAGGTCAAAATGTTTGACCTTGAAATTAAAATTTAAAGAAAATTATGCATGTGATATATCATAAGAAAGCCTATAGTAAGCCCTTTCCAACAATACCAAGATTAAAACTGTATGTCAATTAGGGAATTAAATATGAATTTTTTTGTAGTGCACAGAATTCAAAATTTTGTGCTTTTTTTCAATTTTTGATGCTAGTTATCTCAGAAACCATGAGAAATAGAGGCTTATTATTTTTTATTTGATGATTTCTACATAAATTTAACAAGTGAGCCAAATTTCATAAAATTCTGAGGGGGTCGGGTTGTGAGCTGTGTTGATTTGACACGGAATGACCCGATAAAGTTACGGGTATTGAATTGCATGTTTTTTGTGATGCTTCGCCAATTGCATATGGAGTTGTTGCTTATTTTCGTTATCGGGATGAATTTGGTAGAGTAAAAGTATCATTTGTCATGTCAAAAAATAGAGTTGCTCCTCTAAAGAAACTCACGTTGCCCCGATTGGAGTTAATGGCGGTATTGATTGGTGCTCGAATTGGAAAATATATTTGTAGTATTTTTGACGATCTGATAACTAAAACGGTATATTGGACAGATTCGGAGATAGCTTTGTATTGGGTCAAAGGATGTGCGACGCGTTGGAAACAGTTTGTATCCAATAGAGTTATGGAAGTACAAGAGAAAACGGATCCGAAATGTTGGTTTCACTGCAGGTCTGAGGATAACCCAGCAGATTTAATAACTAGAGGGATATCTGTTGTAAGTTTAATTGGCAACGAAAAGTGGTTTTACGGACCGCATTGGTTACGGGAAAGTGAGGAAAATTGGCCTAAACAATTAAAAGTGAAACAGGTGGATAGGAATTCTATCGAAAATGAGGAGAAGGCGGTTTTGGTCACAAGTTAAATCGAATATAGTTGAGGAACTTTGGAGTAGATTTTCTAGTTGGAATAAATTGCTCAGAGTGGTTGCTTGGTGTTTAAGGTTTGTTGACAACTGTAGAAAATCAAAGGTTTTGACACCATATCTGGAAGTGAAAGAATTAAATAAAGCTCATAACGCAATTATGCGATCAGTTCAAAGTAGCGAGTTCTATAATGAGATAGAACAGTTAAAAAGGCAGAAGTGTCTTCAACCATCGAATAAGTTAAGCCAGTTGAGCTTATTTTTGGACAGTGAAGGACTAATTAGAATAGGTGGCCGAATAAAGCATTCGAATTTGAGCGACACTGTGAAACATCCGATTCTCCTACCAAAAGACCACATTATTACTAAGCTTTTAATCACCTACTTTCATTTGAAATACCTACATTGTGAACTGCAGTTGACCCATTCATTCTTGTGGCAAAAGTACTGGATTATTAGAGCCCGTGTCGCTATTCGTCGAATAATCCGAAGTTGTGTTATTTGCATACGCCATCGCGCAGAACTTTCAAAGCAAATGATGGCAGATTTACCTTATTCAAGAGTGAATCCAGGCAAACCGTTTTCGAAAACCGGAACTGACTATGCCGGTCCTTTTCATGTTAGTGCTAGACGTGGCAGAGGTATGCGTCCTACAAAAATATATGTGTGCGTCTTTGTTTGCTTTATCACCAAAGCTGTGCACCTGGAATCCGTATATGATTTAACTGCGAACTCTTTTATTTCTACGTTAAAAAGATTTGTTGCACGCAGAGGAAGACCCGAAGAGTTATTCAGCGATTGTGGAAAAAACTATATTGGAGCGCGACACATATTGAAAGCATGGGTATCTCAAAATGTTGGACAATATCTTGCTGATGAAGGTATCCAGTGGAGAACAAACGCTCCTTCCGCACCTCATTTCGGTGGACTTTGGGAGGCCGCCGTAAAAATTATGAAATATGACATGAGAAGGGTGATCGGTCAGCAAATTCTGAGTTATGAAGAATTCAATACATATTTAACGGAAATTGAGGCGGTAATGAATTCTCGTCCATTAATTCCAGTCACGGACGATCCTACGGATTTGTCAGCCCTTACCCCTGGACATTTCCTAATAGGAACTGAACTAAAAGCATTACCGGAGCCTGACATACGGTTTGAAAGGATTACCCTTAGAGAACGTTACAAACTGGTTACGCAATTATCACAATCCTTTTGGAAAAGGTGGCAAAAGGACTATCTAACTCAATTACAAATACGAAGCAAATGGAGAAAAAATTATCCAAATATGCAAATTAATGATCTGGTTACTATAAAAGAGGAAAATTTACCCCCATTAAAATGGAAAATGGGTAGAGTTTTGCAAGTTTACCAGGGCAGTCGTGAAAGAGTTCGTGTTGTAAAATTAAGAACTGCTCATGGTGAAATAACCAGACCTATTCATAAATTGGTGCTATTAATGAGTGAAAATTTAAATGAGTAATTTGTTTATTCCATTATTATCTGTTATTGTATAAAGGTTAAAGTTAATCAAGTTTTCCTCTTATGTGTAAGTATTATGTTTAATAACTTCTATATAACTGTAAGGTATGTATTAGGTTCTGTTTAAGTGATATTCTGTATAAATAACTTCTGTTGTATTCTGAAAAAAAATGATATTATGTAATTGATGTCTTAAAAGCCATCGGGCCCCAGTATGTTTGAATGAAAGGTGGCGCCATTCTGCGTTTTCCAGACGCATGTTTTTTTTACTTACTTTTTCGTTCTATGTTTTTTGTAGTCTGTCTTGTGTTGTCATCCAATAAATACGTTAAAATGTGAGCTCGTGCTTTCTGCTTCCAAAATTTCAGCGGAGTGGGTTCATCTGTGAAGCGACCATAACCCCCCCCCCAATTTTGTATAATACTTCCATATCTTACTAAAAAGTTTTAAAAAAAAATCAAATAGTACAACACTCTTTGCAATTGAAGTATGAGGTATGCTTTTTGGAGCGGGGGGATTAAAGGTGATTGGAAAACACGATGAGTTCTTATCGTTGGTCTTTATTTTTTTTTATCTTTTTGTTATTAACCTAAAAAAAAGTAATGATATCAATTCAAAAAACCCTTAACGGGTTAAAAGTTTGTGACGCAGCATTTTATCTTATTGCTATAAGAATTTTAAATATGGAACTTAAAAATAATGATATCGAATTTTAAGTGACGCTATATTTTTAATTTTTGTTTTATTTATAATTGCTTGTGTAAGAATTATGTTAAATTTAAAAGGATGTATAAAAATTTATTCCTTGATGCGTTATCATTCACATCTTTCATAAATTCAAAATATGAGTTTTAAAAGATATGATATCAAAATTTGAGTGACGCCTTGATGTAGCTTTAAACAATTTGTTTTAAAATTAAATTTTAATTGTTTTCAGTTTGGCTGAATGAAAATGATTTCTTTGCGTCATTGTATCCAAACTAAGCGAAAGGTATGCAAATGGATATTATGATGCAATGAAATCGTTTACCTAAATTTTACTTTCGATTTTGGATAGCATGGCACAAAAGATAAATCAATTTATTCATATAAATACATTACGGTGCATTGTATAGGTTCAGTGAAAGTGATATTTTTAACTGTGTATTGGAAAATTAAAAGTTTTGGTTAGATGTGTAAATATATTTAGCCAGGGTTGCAAAAAAAGCCGGCTAAAATTTAAAAAAGCCAGGGCGGTGGCTTTTATTGGTTTTAACCGGCTTTTTTTGGGCCAAAATTGGCCTTTTTTGGCCATAATTGGCTTTTATAAAGTGAAGCATTGTAATTATAAACTAGTGTTTTTAATTAGTTTTAATGACATTTAATTGATATAGAGTTTAATAAGTAACCCAATTTCTGAATAAGGAAGACATTAATACTGGAATAAAACTTAGATGGTTTTGCTAGTGATTTGTAGTCAGAATTGCAAATATGTCAGCTAAATTTTAAAAGGTCCATACCAACTGCTTTATCTGGTTTACACTGACCTTTAACTCCACTTCCCCCTCTCCTCATTTTTTTCATTTTTACTGCTTTATAAAATTGAAGAGGACAATGGTTACATGTTTTATTACTTAATTTTAAGAGCTATTAATATACAAGTCTTATTTTATTTCTAGTAAACATTCAAAATTATACATAGTCATGCAATAAAAACACCATTTCTCACTATTAAAAATATTATAAATAGCATATGCATGAAAATGCTTAGCAACAAGATTTTCAAAATTTTATTTAGAAATTTATTTATTTATTTATTTTTTTTTTTACCTGTTTAAATGCTCTATTTTTTATACACTTATGTACCAAACTCTCCTCAAAAATTATATCCTTTCAAATTTCTCTTAACATAGGAATAACTTAATCTCTCCATATGGACACATAAGAATGTTTCCATTTTGATGTGATTACATTTTGCCATCTAACTTATATCCTTTTCAATATTTATAACTTTTTTTCAGACAGAATGCCTATTAACATTTATAAAGACTTATTTATTTGACAAAATTTAATAGAAATTTATAATTTTTTTAGTAGAAAATATTTATAAGTGTATTAAAAATTAATTGATCTAAATTTAAAACGAATTAGCTGTAAACCAACTTTTAAAAATAAAAACCGTCTTTTTTCAATAAAAACTGGCTTTTTTGAGTGGCTAAAACCAAAAAAAGCTGGCCGGCTTTTTTTTGGCCTGGCTAAAAGACGGCAACCCTGTATTTAGCCAAGCTGAAAACAATTAAAATTGAATTTTAAAACAAATTGTTTAAAGCTACATCAAGGCGTCACTTAAATTTTGATATCATATCTTTTAAAACTCATATTTTGAATTTATGAAAGATGTGAATGATAAAGCATCTAGGAATAAATTTTTATACATCCTTTTAAATTTAACATAATTCTTACACATGCAATTATAAATAAAACAAAAATAAAAAAGATGAAATAAATAAGATAGTGTCACTTAAAATTTGATATCATTATTTTTAAGTTCCATATTTAGAATTCTTATAGCAATAAGATAAAGTGCTGTGTCACAAACTTTCAACCCATTAAAGGTTTTTTGAATTAATTGGCTTTAACCGGCTTTTTTTTGGCCCAAATTGGCTTTTTATACAGTGAAGCATCTTAATTATAGACTACACATTTTAAAGTGTTAGACAACAAAAGTGATGCTACAAATTCATACAAAGAAGTCACATTGGGAAACATGCCAGTAATGCCATTTTTATGAAAAAAATAATAATACAATAAGCTAGTTTCATTTCTTTACACGTTGTAGCCAGAACCTGCATAAATTCAAGTCTGAAAAGTTTATACAGCATGCATCTGGCACATTGATGATTCAAAGCTGGTGCACATCATATCCCATGCTTATACAATCAGCGATTTTTGTTTTCACCATATGCTGAAGTCGTGTCTAATGCAAATGACACCACACTGTTTGAAGACGCTTGCATAGAGAGCACAAGACAAATTTTGAAGTGTTGCCGCAGCGCGGATGCAATGAGATTTTTTTTTTTCGCTTTTGTGCAACGGCAGCAGGTTTACGAAATGTGGAACAACAAAATGGGAATGATATAGTATGTTTCTTTGGCTGTCGCTATTTGGCTAATTCACTAAATGCTTTGGGGGACAAAAAGCACTTCCAGTTAGCTTTTTGGTTTTGGCTATTTGGTTAGCTCTAGATTAAACCCTAAATTTTAATAACTGAAGAACAAAACAATTTTATATAATTTAAAAAAGGAAATAAAAGTAAATAATTTCTTAATAAATAAACAACATCCGGATTACCATATCAAACAAAATAACGACAATTTGGCGGCAGTTAAGTACCCTGGCGCATATATGACATTGGAATCCGAAAAAAAAAAAAAAAAAAATCGCACCAACGTGGTGCATATATGATATCTGTGCCTCTATTCTTTACATAAGTGCAGATTAGAACTGGAAAGATATAACAGTTTTCATTAGTATAACTTGGATACTTCACTTTTATATTTATTTTCAAAATTACTGGCATTATGTATAATTTTGTTAAATAATTAACAATTTGATGGTTAACTTTACAATGATGCTTTCCTAACTCGTAACATTATGAATAATAATACACATTTAGTTAAATTTTATGGACCCACGTCTTTAATAAAAATATATAGGTGAAAGATTTATAATGAAATCAATTTTTTTTGCCCTAATAAATTAAATAAATTTTATTAAAATATGATGCAATAGAATTGATCATTTTTAATTAGATTTGTAATCCTCAGAAACAACTAAACTGCGCGTGAGAATCTACTATGCCATATACACTTTTTTCTAGCCGCATTCGAAGATAACAGAGCATGATAAACAAGCAAACAAATAAATAAACACTGATGTCAAACAATATTTAAATAACGAATGACACCCTAGAGAACAATAAAAAGAATTAAATTATCAAATTATCGAAAATGGATAAAATGTTATTAATCATAATTCATAAACAACAGAAAACATACATGATATTTATGAGATTCAACTTAACAGATTGGTGCAATAAAGCAAACACAAAATTTTAGAAATAAAAATAGACATTCTTACTAATTTTGATAGATCTTGCTTTTTTAGCTGAGGTTGTCCTTGAGGAAAGCTGTTTTCGGCCGGGGGCATTTTTACTAAAAATTTTATTTATTGTAAAACAATATAAATTATTTTCACTAATATTTAGATTATCGGATCTATGACACACATGCGGCAACGACTTAGGACTAAAGGCTGAAATTTCAGAATTTCTGGAATTTCTCGCATGCGCAAAAGCATTGTATGATGGATTATTGCGTCCAGTAGACACTGAAGTCAAAAAATGAAGGTTCCAAAATTAAATATATAAAAATCATTTATATATTTAATTTAATCTTTTATATTAAGTAGGATTAGTTTTTCTTACATTTTTATCCGCTTTAAGTATCTGCATCTTGAAACAGCCGAGAAATTTTTGCACACTAAAAGATCTTGACGTAGACAAAATGTAGTCAAACGTATTTGACTGATTGGTCAATTTGTCTGTTTATGACTGGATCATTGTTTTTGTTTGAAATCTCATTAACAACTCAACCCAGATATGAATTTGTTAACTGCTGTGAGGAGCGAGATGTCACTGTTATGATTGTTATGGTATTTGCCATAGAGTATTTGCAACTGAAAAAATTTCGTAATTTAAGTTAGAAACCTTGTTTGCCATCTTGTTCATATTTCAGGAATATTTATTTGTATACTCGTGATTCATCTAAACATTTTAGATCATTTTTTTTCATGCGTAGTAACAAACATGGTAATAATTTTATTTCAATTTCATACAGAATATTGTAATATATGTGTCATTTGCTGTTAATCTGCAGAGATACAAGAAATGTAAAGTCTCATTTAGAAAGTTCATTAGCACGAATATGTCTAATTTTCTTTAAAACATTTTGTGATTTATGAAATGTTATATATAGATAGATTAAATAATAATATACATTGGGGACAGCTTTAAAAAATTTCTAAAGGGGCCCATATTTCATGTTTTTTAATCAATGCATTGTATTGGTAATAGCTCTTCTCCTGTAAACTTTTCACAATTAGTTTATAGATGGCATATAGAATCGTTGAATTGTATTGTGCATCCTATTTCAATAACAAATTATAAGTCAGTGTAATATTAATCAAAGTACAAATGCATAAATATGAAATGAGAAATGCGACGAGAATGCAAATAAGCTATCTGCTAGTCAAAAGAAAAATTAAGGTTATTTAAATGTATGGAATAAAATCGGAAATAAGTTGAGCTTTCTTCAAAGTATGAATAAGAAATCGCATTACTTGACTGATAACAGGAATAAAGCTTTCAAAAAGCAAAGCACCATTTCTGATTCGTCTTATACGTAATTTTAACTAAGCCATCTTTCACTTACAGGGTCAACCACACAAATTTTGTAGTCTTTTTACCATTCCCTCCCCATATATCACAGGTTGTCACACTCGAGTGATACCCCCCTCCCCTGTTGTAAATTCACATTTTCTGTAAATATTAATTTAAAGCTAATTTTAAGAGAAGAAAAAAGTTGCATATGATCGGCCTTCTGATAGGTATAAATGTTATAAAACCATCAAGATCTTGCTTGCTTTTACTTCAATCTGCTGAAATTCAAAGAAATATATATATATATTACTACCTCAATAAAATTACATATTTGTTAATGAATTTTATGATGCTGCTTGGAAATAACATCTTAATTTTTTTCCTGTTAACCCACCCCTTCTTCTTCCCGCCACACTTTTTGAACCTCCTCCCCCTCCCTTCTTGAACTGAGCATGATGTATTAATGGATGACCTCTATGGTGGCTAGTGAGCCAAATAACAGAAGTGTACTGATATAATATATATATATATATACAGTAGAAGTGTGTTATATAGAATTTTGCATTATATGGATCACATCATTAAATTCACCTTGTAAACATGGCCAAATATGTCTGAAACACATCAAAATACATTAGAATATCTTTACACTGCACTCCTTGTTACCAAGAGTTATCCAAATTATAAATTTTTGCATAATATAGGTCAAACATTGTTAAATTTACTTTATAAACATGATCCAAATATAACTGACACAACCATCCCTTATATTAGACATTTTCAAAAATGTTTATTGTAATAATAGCATTTTTTCAGTGAAAAGGTCTTAAATTAGAAGATAAAGTTGAACTAATGTATCAAATTTAGTTCTCTAGAGAGTAGCAATATTTTACAATGTGAAAATGCAGGTGCTTTTTAACTGCAAAAATCATTGTTTACATCTGAGAAGTTGTGCGTTATATGGAGAATTGCGTTATAAAGATCTTCTACTGTATATATATTTTTAGTACTTTTCGGTTAGCCGGTCGCCAGTGTTTATATATATATATTTACAAATATGTATGTGTGTATATATATACAATATGTGTATATAATATATGTATATTTACATATATGTAGGGTAGATGCACCAGTTTGGGCCACTTTTAGAGAAAATTTTAAATAGAAATTTTACAGTTCTTGACCGATTGAAGCATATTAAATCATAATAACATCATTCTTTAGTAAATTTAATTGTCTTTCTGTTAGCTATAATGACTTTCTACAGAATATTTTAAATTGTGAGTAATAACTCATCAAGTAATTTATTCCAATTTGTACCAGTTTTGGCCACCCCTACACCCCAATAGCAGAAAATTCTCCAAGTGTCTGCGACAGATCTTTCAGGGACTGGAAATAATCTGCAGGTAAAATGTTACAAATGAACCTTTGATTAATTAATCATTTATTTTTAATGTTTTCAAGCATTTTACTCATTTTTATTAATAATAATCTTAAGTTTTAGCAATAAATAATAAAGAACTAAACATAATATAAAGTTGGAAAAAGATCCAATGGAAAAAAAAAAATCTGCAAAAGGGAAAAGAAAATCTGCGGCGCACGTCACCCGTCAGGAACTTTCTGCTACCGGGGCCTACACCAGTTTTGGCCATCTCTATGCACCAGTTTTGGCCACTCCAATATCATGTAGTTTAACAAACATTTTAATTGATAATAAGTAAAAATAAAGCATTTTTATGCAACATCTATTTTACCACACATATATTTGTTTGCTGTATTAATAGAATTTTGCAAATTTCTTTATGAATTGATAAAAACATCAAGTAAAATATACTTATGTTGATTTTAACAGAAAATTTCAATTAAAAAACAAAAAATATATTTAAATTTGATTCATAAAAAGGAACAACAGTGCCTATAGGACATAAAGATTAACTATTTAATCAGTTTTATAATTATTCATGGATTGTGGCTTGTTTAGAACACTTGAATCTTCATCAAAGAGTTATATTTCTTGAAAGCATTTTCTGATTTTGGTTTGATTTTCATCAAAAAGTTATACTTCTTGAAATCATCTTTTGATTTATATTAGCTTGTGCCTTATTTATGTACCCTGCTTCTTTGCAAGTTATTTTAGGGTGTGATTTCAGAAGCGAATCATACCATTTCATGCCTGGTCTTCCATCTTGAAAAAATGGAGTTTCTATCTTGCCGGCTACAATTTTCTGGGCAGAATCTTAAAAGTTGTTCCATTTTTATAGGAAATAGTATTCTGACAATATCTAAAATCCACTTTTCCAATTGATTTTTAACTTCAATTCCTAATTCCTAGATTTACTACTTGAGATTCAACATTATTAGAGAAAAGTGGTGTCTGTCCTACAAACTTCTGATGTAAGGCAAGAACGGGTTACTCCAAAACTTTGCTTGCTTGTAGTGCTGGCATTACATTTTGAATGGCCTTAATTTTACTACCTATCTTAGAGCAGTGTTCCCTCTAGGCCATTTTTTAAGAGCACAGAATCTCTCTTAAACTTGGTAAAATAAATCCTGTTCTTTTTAAATATTGTGAAGTACATTCTTACTTGTATTTAGTTGTCTCTAGTAAAGATTTTCACAATATTTAGTCTTTCTAAATCCGTGTGCCTGAAATATTGCAAAAATTATGGAACGTCTTCATTTCTTTAGGAAAAATACAAGCAATTAAATCATGCTATAATTTTATTGAATGTTTTAATTTATAAGTTGTAAAATCTTTAAACATTTATGTTTTAGTTTATTTATCATATCTAAACATTACATATCACCTCCCCTTTTGTTTTATAAAAAATAAACACAATATTATATTTTCTTTAGTGACTAGCACAATGTCCTTCTTTCTAAAGTGAATTATCTATTGGACAGAGAATAACAAAATCTCTTTTATAGAACTGCCATTAGTCTTGCTTTATTATTATTATTATTGAAGCCATTACTATATAAAACAAAACTAAATCGATTTTGATTTATCCAGATGTTCTTAAATTTATTAAATGGCTAAAACTTCCTCTATAATGATAATGAATCATGTGGCCAAAAGTGGAACATATGTTGTACCCTTTTTGGCCACCCCCATGGCCATAACTGGTACATATAGCAAATTTAATGCACCTGTTTTGGCCACCCCCCATTAAACTGTTAAAATAATTAATTTAAATGTAAAATTGCAGTAGAGAGAAAGCTTACCTCATAAAACCTAATAGAAATTTGTTTCAGAACAAATAGAACCCAACAAGTGCCTAATGTTGAAAGATTCTGAAAACTTGTCAGCTAAGCAAAAATCTTAATAAATGTAAGCACACGCTACAGTTTCATACATTTATTTTTTTTGCAAGTCACATTTTATCAAAAAATAAACAAATGATATTGTAAATGATAAAAGAGAGTTTGCTTAAAGTGTAAGAATGCATATTATTTGTTAGCATCAATTCACAGGCTAAATATTAGACAAATTGATGCAATGTGGCCAAAACTGGAGCATCTACCCTATGTATATAAATATGTATATATAACACTGATGACCGGCTAACCGAAAAGTACCTTTTTTGTAATTATGAATTACTTTTGAAATATTGAGTATTTTAATTGCATGAATTTTTGCATTGCTAACTTACTAGGCGTATAGCCAACAGCAGAGGTTGCTATTTTGTCTACTTTTTTGTAAAAACTCTGGGACACCGGAAGAAATTGGACAAAATGAAAATCTTTTGATTTTTCATATGCTTGACATATAAAATTATTACTATGATGTAATAGAAAATTATATTCCTACATTATTTATTAATAACAAAATATATTTTTTACAATTAATCATTTAATTAAAGTAGAATGACTGCATATTAATCATAATCTAATAAATTCACAAAGAAAATGTTAAATTACATGTTAGTACAATTAATTTTAGACAATTAGAGGTATTTGCACAACAAGAAATTTTACCCTCATTATGAGAGAGGTTATAGAATTTTCTAAATTTCAGAAGTCATCATGTAGCAAAAGGGTTTCAATTCTTATGGTGGTGTAATGGCTCAACTTCCTAAAGAAATTTTATCATCGCTCGCATTTTATCATTCTCGCATTTTAAGTCATCTCCATTTCCTGATACATATTTTTCTGATGCAATCATAAATAATCTATCATCAACAGAATGGTGAGAATCACTGAAAAGATACAATGACTTAGAAAATATTTCAAATTTTGCATGTCATTTTTTTCATTGCGTAGCCTCATCAGCAAGCATTGAATGTATTTTTTCCAATTTCAGCTTGATTAAAAACAAACTTAGAAATAGGCAGGGTTGTTCGATTTAAATCAAATGATTTTTTTTTTTTTTTAAATTGTTGATTTAAATCAGTTTTTTTTAATGTTGATATTTACAAGTTAAATAAGAATCAAATTCAACATTGATGTTATAAGAAAAATAATCCTTCATTTCAGATTAAAAATTACCTTGTAATAACATTAAATAAAACTTTTATAAGTTCAAAATACTATTATTTTATGAAAGTAAATGCAATTGTATTAAAAATATTGATAAATGCTCTCTCATTTTTAAATTGTTTTCTTTTTTAAATGATCAGTTCATTTTTGCAAGTTAAATGCTTAAGCTATAGTTAGTGCCTTATCCATGCGTCTGTCCAGGATTTGTGAAGTTTTTTTTAATTGAAAAATCTAATCATAATTTTGTGAATTTGAAAAAATCATTATATATAGATTCTTGTTTATGTTTTTAACAGGATCATTAATTTATATATATATAAAAAAAAGAGTATGTAATAGGTACTTTGTTGACTTCAACTGTTTTGCGACAGGTTTAATTTTATTTTTAAATAGTTAATTTGTGAAACTTTAAGTCTGGCGACAGAAAAGTTTAGGGAAAGGTCTATTTTGAAGACAAAGAATTTTGTGAAGGGATGAAAATTTGCGTGAAGTGTCCTGTCTAAATATTTAAAAAATTGTGAAAGGCCCAAATTTTTCCTAAACAAATCCCTGTTATTTCTAAGCTAAGCAGCGATTCCTACTGTCATTAAGCATGATTGTATTGTTGAAATTGTCAACGACTGAGGAGATAACTCTGACAATTGATAGTTTTAGGTTTTCAGTTTTGTGATTATTTGGTACTTTTCGGTTAGCCGGGCGCCAGTGTTATATATACAGTAAACTCCCGACTATCCGGCCCTCCGTACTACCCGGCCTTGTAAAAAAAATGAGGAATATTGCAAGCGGCTGAGACAGGAAGGTTCCTGTCCTTAGGAAAGTGCTAACTCACGATAGGAAGGAACAAGAAGGGATTGCAAGATGCAGTAACAGATACAGACAGGAAGGGAGGAGGTTAAGGCTTGACAACCTGTTTCGCCAGTTGTGAAACGGATGTTAACAAGTGCGGACATTATTTTCCGCTTATCATGGTTACTTTCGTATAGTCTTTTGGTGTGCTTCGTGTTTATTTATTGAAGATTAACGAAATGGGTGATAAACGAAAAAAGGTTGAAGTGACTATGGAGGAGAAACTACGAGTTAGCAGGACGAAGCAACGCCAGTTGATATTATCTGCCTGCGTAAATGAAGGGACATTGCGTCGCGGAAGAGGTCTAACTTGGAGAAGCAGTCATCTATCAAGGATTTTTTCAAAAACTAAAAACTAAGTTTTGACTCTTTTATCTTATGCATAACTTTTCATGTTTGTGCAATCATTTATTACGTTAATGTTTTGTTTATTTTGAAACTGTATGTAATGTATATATAAAGTTTATCTTAAGGGCCATTTTCACCATTCGCTTACATTTCAGAATTTTTTTTGTTTTTTTCAAACTTAATAATTTCTTTTAAAAATGGAAACAGGTGTTACGGTAAATGTTTAAGGTATATGAAAAAGTAATTGGCCGTGCACTTTGGCTTATAATTTCATATGCAAATGCTATTTTAAAAGCAAATTGTCAAGTCCGTTACCGTACAAAATTACTGAAAATACTCAGCTTTAAATTTTAATAAATTTTCTAAAATCAACTTACTTTGAAGTGACTTATGTCCCTAAATTTCAAAACATGATACTTATCAATAATACTTAAATAAAATTGAAGGGAGAGACTTTTATAGTCCTAATTTTTGACCACATAGAAAATTATACAAGAACTTTTTCTAATAATAACAATATATATTCGTGTAAATTATTGAATTTTAAGAAAATTACAGATCTATTTCGTAGTTGAATGAAAAATAACAATAGAATGGTGAAAAAGTTATTTTAATATTAAAATATCGTAAAAAAACTGTGCGGTAACAGACTTGACATTTGGTAAACAGATTTGACATTAATCCGTTACCATATGTCAAGTCTAATATAGCACAGCTTTTAATGGTCATATTTTCAACTTTATATATAAACTTTTTCATTTAAATAGTATTTTTCTTTCAGCTATGATATAGATAAATCATTTTATTATTTTATATTTAGATCAATTACTATATTTGATTTGCTTGATAAATTATTTGTTTGATATTCAATTCCACCTAAATATTAAAATAGAACTAGAAGTAACTGAGAATTAACATCTGTTTAAATGGTTTAATTCAACAAAAAGTTTATATATATATTGTATTTACTTATACTTGAATGATATATATTCAATTGCAGCATAACTCAAATTTCAGTTTTCATATAATATTAAGTGGAACTGGAAACTCATAAAATATTCAGTTTCTTCACATTGACAAATTTGGTTATGGAAGAATTGCTATAATTTGCTCAAAATTAACATTAATTTTAATTTTATCTTCTTCATCTGTTTTGTTTAGCATGTGTATTTTTGTTCTACTTCCTCCAATAAATTTTACCAAAACATGAACAATTTTATACAATTTATCAGCAGAATATCTCTTCCAGGAACATCCTCAGGCTTTTTATTTACTTCTCTTCTATATAAAATTCACTATCAGTTTAAATAAATATTTCCCTCTCGGAGGAATTCGAATAGATCTTACTGAAGTCATAGTACAAAAAGAGCAATTTCCTCATCAATATACAGGGGGGATTCAAAACTAGAGCAATAAACTTCTAGGAGGGGTGGGGTACATCTAGCCAACTCGGAATCACATAGCAATACAATGTCGGAAATGCAATCCTAACGAGATAGGGAGGTTGTTAGGGGCTGAATCATCGTGATCGAAAATTGACATTTAAGGACCATAAGCTTAAAGTAAGTTACGAATTTCATGATAATAAAGTTTCCCGACGTTTCATAACGTAGGCACCTCATTGAATCTCAGATGTTTGAAATATGCAGGACATCAGCCAGACTTCACAGTAGCAACGAAGATGCACCATTTCAAAATGTCCCTACTACCTCAAACATACAAAAATATAGATGATAAGAACCAGGCACGTAGGCAGGAAACTTCAGGGAACTTCATTATCAGGAAAGTCATGATTTATTTTAAGCTTTGGGTCTTTAAATGTCAATTGCTATCACAATGATTCAGAGACTGACAAATGTCCTGTCTCGTTAGGATTGCATTTCCAACCCTGCATTGCTATATGATTCCGATTCATCTCTGTGCAGGGTTGCAAAAAAGCCGGCTAAAATTTTAAAAAACCAGGCCGGTGGCTTTTATTGGTTTTAACCGGCTTTTTTTGGCCTTTTTTGGCCATAATTGGCTTTTATACAATGAAGCATTGTAATTATAAACCACACATTTTAAAGTGTTTTTAATTAGTTTTAATGACATTTAATTGATTTAGAGTTTAATAAGTAAACCAATTTCTCAATAATGAGGACATTAATACTGGAATAAAACTTAGATGGTTTTGCTAGTGATTTGTAGTCAGAATTGCAAATATGTCAGCTAAATTTTAAAAGGGCCATACCAACTGCCAATTTTTTCATTTTTACTGCTTTATAAAATTAAAGAGGACAATGGTTACTTAGTTACATGTTTTATTACTTAATTTTAAGAGCTATTAATATACAAGTCTTATTTTATTTCTAGTAAATATTTAAAACTATACATAGTCATATTAATAAAAACACCATTTCTCACTATTAAAAACATTGTGAACAACATATGCATAAATATGCTTAACATCAAGCTTTTCAAAATTTTATTTAGAGAATTTTTTCTTCTTGTTTAATTGCTCTATTTTTTATACTTCTGTACCACTCTCCTCAAATATTATATCCTTTCTAATTTCTCTTTTAACATTTATAATTTAATCTCTCCATATGGACACACAAGAATGTTTTCATTTTGATGTGCTATATTTTGTCATTAATTAAATATAATCTTTAAAATGTGTAGTGTATTGGAGATATGTAATATAGAATTTCAAAATACCAGTTTGGAGCCTAACTTATATTATTTTCAATGTTTATATATGTATAGGTATATATATATTTTTTTTTTTTTTTTTTTTTCCAGACATAATACCTTCACATTTGCCTTCTAGAAGTTACAGACTTATTTATTTGACAAAATTTAATAGAAATCTATAATTTTTTTAGTAGAAAATATTTATAAGTGTATTAAAAATTAATTGATCCAAAATTAAAACAAATTAACTGTAAACCAACTTTAAAAAATAAAAGCCGGCTTTTTTTGGCCTGGCTAAAAGCCGGCAACCCTGTCTCTGTGCCCTCTGCACCTCCTAGAAGTTTCTTCCTCTAGTTTTGAATCGCCCTGTATGTGTATAAGGCACCCATATGAAGAGTAGCCTGAGTTCTAGATGCACCACTGTGACTAGTTTGCATGTCTTCACTGAATCTGTATGCATAATTTTCTGGAAAATCAATATGCAAAAAAGTTTTATTCTGTTTTTGCACATTAAAGCTGGAATAGGCAGATATTTTAAAACTGTTTTTTAAAGCATATTAAAGCTGCTTCAAACTTTTCTATTAACTTAGAGTTATTGATATGAACGAGGACTGAAGTTTGCACAAGCAACATTACGCTTGCTTTTCACGCCAATACTTTTTTTTTTATACCTCTCATATTTTACCAATAAATCATTGCTATAATTTTCTTTGCAAAGAATCTTTTCTATAAAAAATAGAATACTGTTAATAATTTGCATACGAAGTAAATATGAATTTGCATTTTAATATGAAAATTAAGTTATTTTGTCCATTCGTTTGCCATAAGTGATTGCAAATATTTTTAATTTACCTTTCTTTGTTTGTTTTTAGCTTGTTTATATTTTTCTGTGTTTTATTTCAGTCTTTCCCTATGGTAACACCTTTGTATTTCTGCAGCTGTTAAAGCCAATCTTGATGCAAAAAAACCTTTATAAACCATAGTTTGCAAACAATGTCAAGTCTGTTACCGTGTGTCAATTCCGTTACCAGTCGCATGGTAACAGACTTGACAAGTAACGGATTTGACATTAAAATGAAACCATTAGCATAGATGCCAATATCTCCGGAAATGTAAGATAAAATACGGAAGTACGGTAATAAGGTAGAAAATACGGAAATTTGAGGCAAAAAAATCGCGAATGTCTTCGATCGATTGCGACAAAAAATCACGAATTTCGTCAATCAGTTGTTGAAGTATATCGCGAAAATTGTCTATTAGTCTATAAAACCACGAATATCTACAATCGCTCGCGGCAGAAAATCGCAAATTTCGCCAACCGATCGTTGAAAAAGTTTCAACTTTTGTCAATCAGTCGCTGCAAATAATCGTGAAAATTCATCAATAGGTCGTTGATAAAAATCGCAAATTTTTTCATTCTGCAAAAAACTCTTAATTTCGGCTGTCAGCCGCTGCAAAATATCGCGAATTTCGTTTATCAGTTTAGGAAAAAATATCCTGAAATCCGGTAATCGGCCAATGATAAAAATCGCGAATTTTGTCAATCACTCGCTGCACTGCAAAAAAATCACGAATTCCGTTAGTCATTCGCGGCAAAAAATGGCTGTTTTCGTCAATGAGTCGCGGCGAAAAATTGCTGTTTTGGTCAATCAGTCGCAGCAAAAAATTGCTGTTTTCGTCAGTCAGTCGCAGCAAAAAATCGCGATTTTCGTCCGTCAGTCGCGGCAAAACATCGCGATTTTCGTTTACAATTTGCGGCAAAACATCGCGATTTTCATCTACAATTCGCGGCAAAACATCGCAATTTTCGTCTGCAATTCGCGGCAAAACATCGCGATTTTCGTCCGTCAGTCGCGGCAAAACATCGCTATTTTTGTCTGCTAACCGCGGCAGAACATCTCGATTTTTGTCCCTCAGTCGCGGCAAAACATCACGGTTTTTGTCAGTCAGTCGCGACGAAAAATCGCGAATTTTGCTAATGGTTGTTGGTTGTGGAAAAAGTCACTTTATGTTTTTGTAGGGGAAAAATAGTCATGCAATTTCACACAGTTATATCAATCGCGGATTTTTTGCTCTGTAGGGATAAAAAAAAATATTCCATTTTTATAAATTTATTATAAAAAAATATTAATTCAGTAAAAGTAAATTAAGTAACCTTTATTTAAATTATGTTTGTGTTGGTAAATACAAAATCTGCAAGAAGACTGAGAATATTTTGTAAAAAATATAGCTCGTAAAAAACTATGTGCAACTCTTGAATGACTCCTGATACGTGGACATTTTACTCCTGAAAAGTGTCCAAAACTCCTGAAATTTAACTAGTTTACTCCTGATACAGTCTTTACAATGTTGGCGTCTATGCATTAGAAATAACCTAGGCTGTATAATTTCTAACTTAGATAACAATACGCATACCTTCTAAAATTATTTAGTGAACAATATTTAAATACAAAAGTGTAAAAAGTTTTATTTTAATATTAAAAATTATGGTAACGGACTTGACTATGAAAAAAAATACCAACTTTGAAGAAAGCCGATTCTTGCCACTCTATTGCAATGTTTTTCAATTGAAGAATAAAAAATGGCAAGGAGTAGATGCTTGAATAGTTTAACAATGCCACTGAATATGTACTGCCAACTTTTGGCAGAATTAGAAACTCATTTTGACTAAAATAATCATAAGGTAACGGACTTGACACAAAGTGGGGGACAAAATATTTCTGTTGATTTGTTAAAGAAAAAAAACTTTGGTAATTAATTTTTTTCACTAATATAGTACACTAATAGTTCATATTTTAAATAATTAAAGCTTTTTATTTAAAAAAAGCTAAATTAGATTTAAAAAATAAAAGTTAATTACTGTAATTTCGGGTAGATAAGCCGCCCTGGCGTATACGCCGCTACGTCCGAAAATGGTAAAAAAAACCTGAAATTCCATCGTATACGCCGCACCGGCGCATAAGCCGCACTTATTGAAAATGGTGTATGTACTACTATAGACGCCATATTGAAGATTTTCGCGCATTTTTTAAAACCATTTTAAAAACTAAAATTTTAAATTTAATTCAAATAATGAAAATAAATAAATAAATAACTTTTGGTTTGTGAATTTATCCAATTGCATCGCACATTTCAGCCTTGGATCGGCAAGTAGAAATATATTTTATGGAATTCTTAATATAAAACATAACGCTAGTATTACAAATAACACTATTTTTTATTCGAATCCATCAATTAAATAACACAACGTAAAATTCTGAAAATAAGTAATGATAAATAATCATTTTGACAACATGAACTATTGGCAAAAGTTAGGAGAGACGTATAAAGAGATTTTTTTTTTTAAATCTCTTCACTACTAACTGTAAACATTAATGTCTATTAACAGAAATTAATTGGTACTCGATTTGATATATTCTGTAAATATTTAAAATAAAATGTTCTAAGAAAGTTTTAAAATAAATAAAAATTAAATACATGCGTTCATTATTGAAAATAAAAAATACAACATTCGCAAATGCGCACACTTAAAGAAAACAAGGGAATCTACTTTCTTTTCTATTAAAACGCCGCGAAAAAGGATTCCTTAAATGTGTCAGAAGACTTCACTTTGCATAAGTGCAGTAAAAAGAAATTATTGAGCTGCAAGCAAACAGAAAAAATAATTTAAAAAAAAAAACGAATAGCAAAACCTGTTTTTTCTTAGCTATTAAAAAAAAAAAAAAATCTCCATTATTAATTGTCCGATTTTGTTCAAATTTTCAGCAAGTTGCAATAACAGTAAATTAGGCTGTGTAACAAAATTTTATTAAAATATAAAAAGTTACTAGAAAATTACAGCATTCCCCAAAACCCCTAGTTTATGAAAAAGAAAAGAGCCATCTGCAGTTGTTTATTCAACTCTGTGGTGGAGTGCGAAGTTGAACGCTATCAGAATGAGATCATTATCTTTGAGTAATACGTTTTGTTATGCAGAAAGAAACCATGCATAGATTTTTCTTCTTTTTTAATGAAATAAAAAAGAACTTCCCGATATTTTTTTTAATGATTGTTATTTCTAATCGGTGAAACATTTTTAATATTGTTTTTCAGATTTTCACTCTATAATATTACATGATTTGATTTTTTTTTTTTCTGGAAAAAATCGTTATTACTTCGTATACGCCGCACCGGCAGATAAGCCGCAAAAGGTAAAATTTAACTTTTAAACACGTATAAGCCGCGGCTTATCTACCCGAAATTACGGTACATAAAACTTGGAATGGGACAAGCATTTTTGCTTAGAATCGCAATTTTAAAAATTTATATCTCAGAAATTTGAATTGTTTTTTTTTATTTTTAATGCTAGAAATATTTAATATAGTCTTCTTTATATAATGCATAGCTCAATTTAAACTTTAAAAGTTAATTTATATTTGAATTTTCTTTTTTTTCTCTTGGACAGCATATGTAAGCGAATTTTGAAAATGGCCCTTAAAATGTCTAACAAGCGTGTTTAATATAATGGGGGGGGGGGGGCAGAAAGTGAGTAAATATTTATAGGACTCCGGCCTATCCGGCTTTTTTGTTATCCAGCCTACCCTTCTGCCACATTAAGCCGGATAGTCGGGAGTTTACTGTACATACCGTATTTTCAGGAATATATAAGTGCCGCAACAACCAAAATCTGTTTTAAAAAAAAAAGTATATCGACGTAAGCGCCGCACCTCAGGACTTATTTCTATGGATTCATTATTATTATAGCCCTTATACGTGAATCCATAGCAATAAGTCTAAGAAAAAACGAGGTATGCAATGACAATATTTCGTTTCAAATTTCTAATGTTTGGTTGAATATTTTAAAAGAAAGACATTCGTAGTGCTTATTTCGAGTTTTCCTAGTTTCTTATTGTAGTGTGTTAGCCTAACAACAGATGGCGCCATATCCAACGCAGTACTGATTTTGGTTGTGTTAATGATCAGTTACCGTAATGTTTTTAGTTGTGATGCCGTAAAAGTACAGTTGGAAACTTCGCTCCGAGGAGGTCAAGGACTCTCTCCCCTGAAGATGGCTCGTTAGAAAGAGCACGAAACGTTGGGAATAATTTGTAATGTATTTTTAATATAGTTTTTATTTACATGTACGTTGATGAGTATCGTAAGATTTTTAATTATTAAGTATTTTTGTTCAGAACTCTTAGTACAAAACAATTTTTAACAATATAAATGTAAAAATCAATGTTTTGGAGAAATTCAGTCAGGTTGGGCAGAGATTTTAACAGTTTTCCAGGCCAGGCCATTATTATTTTTTTTTTTTTTTTTCGTACGGGCCGGGCCGATTTTCATACGCCTGAAAATACGGTACATATATACAGGGTTGGTAAAAAACCCGGTTTTTTTGGTTTAAACTGTTTTTTTTTTTTTTTTTACATATTTTCCTATTACATATACATGCATATTTATTGATAAAAATAAACATTGTTGGATATATAAGTAATATAACTTCATTTAAAAATAATTTAAATTAAATAATTACAATCAGTTGCATAGAAAATTGAAATCATTTAAAATTTAAACATTTTTAGTAAAAGCTATGTCTTATGTTCCATGAATAAAATGCCTTACATAGTAAAATATTGATACCTTGAAAATCTTAATAAACAATTTTTTGATTTAGTACTATAAATAAATATATGGTGTAGTTTCATAAATATAATGTACTTTTCCTTGGCTATTCAAAATAATTTCTTTGAAATATTTGCAACCTGAGATATTTGATTTTTCTGTTAGATACATATTCTACATGCACAATTATCTTTTATTGAAAGTAAAGCTTTTTATAAAGAATTCCTAGAATGATTTGAATTTAACAATAGGGTCTTTACACATTTCAAGAAGTATTGTGTATTGTCATTTGACACTTCTCCTCAGAAACTATCATGTTTAAAAAAGAAAAAAAAAAGTGATGGTAAAATAAACAGAAATACCTATTTACCAGCTTTTTAGACTACTGAAAACATTGATCTTAAAATGGAAAGTAGATTTATAAAAGTTGCCATCCACTAACACATTTAAACAGTCATCAGACTTAATACACAGGATTTTTTCTAAGCTATTTTATTATACATATTACTTTATATGTCTAAACTAAAAATTAATCATGTATATTTCTAGGCATTTTTATGAGACTTTTTTCTGTTATGTCTCATGCGAACCCTATCTCGATTTTTACCCATCTTTTTGTAAGATCTAAATAGTGCATTCGATTATGCAATAGGCGATTTAAATATCTTATTGCATATTTCAGTTAAAAGTAAACAGGTGCTTCGCTAGCACCCAATTTTTCAATGTCCTCTTATTTGACTTCATATCTTTAGTTTCTTTTTTATTCTTAAGGCTGTTCTAAAATCCGAAAGGGCAACTTTATGACATAAGTTTTAATTTATTTTTGTTCAGAAATGCATGAAACTAGCAGATGCTGTTGTTCAGAAACTATGTAATGGATCTGTGTTTTCTGGAGTTTTTTTTTTGCAAACTCAATAGATCTTTCAGAAAATAATGTCAAAGTTGGCCTTTTAAACCGAATTTCCGTGCAAAAGAAAAATAACTATTCAAGAAAGGTTAAAAACTTAAACATCTTTGTCACATGATCAAAGTTGCTTATAACTCAATAGGTAATTTATTTATCAAAAATGGAAAACACAGTTCGATTCCAAGTCGCTTCCAGTCAGGCCTTCCAATTTTATCTTTCCGTTAAAAAATGAATTTGTAAATGTGTCAGCATTTTGCACTTGTTGAGTAGAGCAATTGAGAACAGCCTTAAAAGATAATCTCCCCAATCAAGAAAATTTTCTTTTGCAACTTGATTGAAATCTTAAAGGTCATTTTATGTTATTAATTGTAAATAATCTGTGTTTTCTCAAAGGAAAATATTTTATTCAAAATATTGAATATTTTTAATCTATTTTATCTTTGCTAGATTCACATGTTTTAAATTTTATCTTTAGTGCTTCAGATATGTTCATCAACACATGCAATTTGCATTCTACATGCATACAAATATAACCTAGACTCACTATGTCTCACGGTGACTGCTGGGATAAAACTGTTAAAAGTAGAAATTATTTATATCCAATAATTTGAAACACTTAAATTACAAAAATGAGAAAATATTAGATCTTTTCTAAAAAATCAGTTGGTTAACCAATTGATTTAAAGCGTGCCAATCATGCTGGTAACAGAATAAAATCATAATGCAAAACCCCAATCCCACTGTAGGAATGCAATAAAAACAAAAAGCTTACTAAGACCAATAGCCATGATATTGCAAAGAAAACTCACAGCCAATCATTCATTAGCATACAGAACAAAAAGTAACCAATGGAGAGAATTACTTATGATTATGTCATCATTGAGGCATATGTAATTCTTAGTAAATCTTAACTAATCAAGCAATCTAATTAGTAAAAGTATTTTTAGCTCAAATCTGCCACTTTGGCTATTTTTAAAAATAAAAGGCTTAAAAAAAAGAAAAATAACTAACTATACTTGTTTTTTTCTTCCCAGCTAATTTTAGAAAAATTAGTCTGCTATGTAGATTTAAAGCTTATAAGAAAAGTTGGATTGATTAAAAATGTTTGTCACCTTTATAAATTTATTAATTCATCATTTTTCTAAACCGTTGCTTGTAGCTTTTGCATAACTTGGATTTTGCATTTTTCAATAATGTGTAAAATAAAAGAAAACATTGGGGAAAAAGAGAAAAAAAAAACCACATGAAAAAAAACCAGCATGGTTTTTAAAAAAAAAAAACCATTTGGTTTAAACCAAACAACCCTGCATATATATACACATATATATACATATGTATGTATCTATATATGTGTGTGTATGTACATATATGTAAATGTATGTGTATATATATATGTATGTATATTAGGGTGGTCACAAGTAACATGGGGAAAATTTTTGTTAACATTTTCTTCCGGGGTACCCCTCTAAAAGTTGCCAATCAGTCAGAAAATGAGATTGGCAAAGTTTCAGCTCAATTGAATAATATTAACCCATGCCTCATCGAGGTTGAATTCTTGAAAATTTGCGATTTTTGGCGAAAAACCGTAGTTTTTCTTTCATTAATTGAAAACTGTTTGTCTTAGAAACCTGATTCTTATCTTATTTCATAGAAAATATTGTTGCCTTGTACTTTTACTCTCATCAAAACTTATATTTAATGACATTTAGTGTTTTTCAAGTCAGCTTATGAACCATACCCTCAAACTCTGCATTTTTGAAAAATGAGAAATGAATAATTTTTATTAAATTTGATATTATTTTTATTATTTGCATAATAAGGCAAAAGAAATTAAACAATTTTTGTAATTTTAACACTATTTCACGAATTATAGTTAATTATTAGTTATCAAGTTCCATGCATGGAAAGAATTCCCAATTTGTATTGCAGTTGAAGCGCATTTAAAATGAACCTCTGAATTTCTCTTTTTATTACAAGGCTCTTTTTATTACCTGCTATCGTTATTTATTTTTTAAATCGTCGAAACATTCCGACCCCCACCCCCTCTTTCGATATCATGGTAGCAATGCAAGATTTTTTTATTTGGCCACATGCTCATCAAATCACCGGCAGTAATTGTCAAGTTTTATGTATTTTGTTTCATAATATTCCCAAGTTAAACTGAACACCAGATAAACTGCTACACTTACAGTACACCCACCAGTTAATCACAAATTTTAATTTTAAGTAGAAGTGTAATAGGGCTTCGCAAACAACTATTTCGAAAATAAAGAACTGAGTTCATCAAAAACAGATTTCACAATTCCGATTTAAAGGAAGCTTTTGTTCGCTACGATGGAAAACTGTTTCCTCGTTTTTTGAATAAAGAAAATGTCTACAATTTATTTTTTCAAAAGAGATAGCAGTTGATTATGGATAGTAGTTTTAATTAATTGTGGAGATGAGGAACACTTAATAAGAGTTCCTCACCTTAAAAAAGGTATCGGTACTTGGGCAAAAACTGTATTTTCAGCAGTTGGAGAGTGGGTGGAAGTTGGTAAAAACCAGGCAATATATTTTGATACCACTGCAGTAAACACTGGTCGCCTCAGAGGAACTTGCATGTATCTATATCAATTATTAAAGTAAAATCTTCTGTATTTACCATGTCGCCACCATAATTTACAAATTAACATAAAAACTTTTTCAGCCAGTTATTTAAAATAAGATTCAGATTGGATGGCCCACGTTGGACCAGATTAAGTATGAAAATGCTATTGATGGTAAAATATTAGAAATAAAATACTTAATTCAGAAGAAATTTCAAGCTTTCTTATAGAACATTTAAAAAAGTAATAGCCCATGGGTGATTATAAAGAATTTATCTAGCTTTGTTTAATTTTTACAGGATGTCTTCCTCCAAAAGACATCCAATTTCAATTCATTGGCGATGGGTATCACAGGTCATTTATTCTCTCAAAATATATCTTTTTGGGGATCAGTTCTCATTAACAAATTTAGAAAAAGAAGGTGTTAGCGACATTTGATTATTTATAATCAATATTTATAGAAAAGCATGGTTCAACGCTTCCACTTGCCCGCAATCAAGACCTACAATTATTAAAATCACTTGTTGAGTACAGAAAAATTTATAAATAGTAACTTGCAGACAAAGCACTCGCTAAAATGGTAAACCACCTTTGGTATCTGAACTCTGTTCAAGTTGCATTTTCATTTTTTGATAACACTTTTGGGAAAAAAGTGAAAATAAGCATAGGTGTAAAATTAATATTATTTGAAAAAGAAAATGATGTTGATGATAGGAATGTAGGAGCAACAATAGGTTTCAACCAAGTGGATTATTTATTGAAAAAATAAGTCGATGTTTTTGTTTAATATCAAGCTGATTTTTTTTATTAGATTGTATATTAATATACAATTTCTAAATACTGATCCCGATGTATGGTGTGAAAATAAAGGTTATTTGAAATCAAGAAAAATACTGAATGATTTTAAGGTAACACAGCTGAAAGGGGAATAAAATTAATCCATGATTTCAATTCCTGTTTAACAGAAGACGAAGAACAAAAACGTTTCTGCTAAAAGTTGTATCTGAATGTTGAAAAACATTTCAAGACAGACCATATAACCATTACCACCTTAACATGACAACGGGGTATATGAAGTAAGGGATAGTAATTTCTTTTCTCTATAATACTTCCTTTCTTGTAACACCACTTTAAAAATAAAATGCATTTTAAAAATTTTGTTCCCATTTTTATACTTTCTTTGCCCGTTTTTTCTTTTAAATCTTTCAGTTTAAACTTCAATTTTTATCATAATTAAACACTTAATGAAAAAAAACAAACAAAGAAAGAAAAACAAAATGTTGAAAGCAGATGAAAGAGAATGTTACATTGTTTTTTCGCATTTTCATAAAAAGTCAATTTTTAGGATTCGGGTCAGGTCTGGTCCTGAAAAACGCACATATGTTTAAATCTATACATTATTACAAAAATGTAGCGAGTGGTTTTTCAAAGCAAAAATATTTTTTATGAAATGAGATCAGCATTATGTTTCTAGGTTTAATTGTATTTATTTCATCAAGAAAAAAACAGGATTTTTTGTGAAAAATCACGTTTTTTCCTAACTTTGACCTCAATGAGGCACGGGTTAATATTATCCAAATGAGCTGAAACTTTTCCAATCTCATTTTCTAGCCAATTGGCAACTTTCGGGGTGTCCCTCCGAAAAAATTCGAAAGTTGATTTCTTGTGACCACCCTAATGTATATATAACACTGGTGCCCGGCTAACCGAAAAGTACCGATTATTTTTCATCTGGTAACTATTTTGTCAATTATTAGATTAGTATAGTATAGTGTGAACCAAAAGTTGAAACAATGTCATTTACCAATACTAGGTATGGCTACACAGAGCTTTTGGATTTTTTTATACATAAAAAAATAGTTCACAGAAAAAAAGATCCAATGTGGCTTTATTTTACAGGAAAAAATACTATTTTTGGAAAAGGTGTAATAGTAATATGCAAATGGTTTAGTGATAAAATGATGGGGATTATGACAAGAATGTAAAACACAAATAAACTTGCAGTCTCTGTGATAACATTCATGAATCTGAATCTGCAATGGAATACACATATGGCTGAATCCATATCAACTCAGGCAGGGGGGTTACCTTCATAGTCTCAGAAGCTTTTGAATTGAACATATGTTAAAATTTAGGAAAAAGTAAGATACTTGTATATTTTCATTTTGCCCAAAAAAATTCCTGGCCCGAGATACAGGCCGCCAAAGATGACATCCCCGGCATCCTTTCTCATTCGCGATTTTCGATAAAAATTTTAAAGTGCTCTATCCCTAGAACGGTGCAAGATATTTTGTTGCGGTTTATTTTATTTTAAAGATAATATTCTTCTGTTTAAAATGATATACCCAATTTTGAAAAATGTATTCAACTTTTCTTGTGGCAACCTTTTGAAATAAAAAATTTTTTTAAAAAAAAAAATTTTTTTTTCGAAAATGCCAATTCTAAAAATTTTGATTTTTTTGCTGTTGATCAATACTATTGGGAACTATCTTCACTGTAAAGGAGAACTTCCACTTTTGAGTTTAACAAATTTTAGAAACATTTAAAAAATTCAGAGAATTTTACAGGAACTGTATGTATACAGTTCCAGTAAAAGTCACTGAATTTTTGCTTATTTTTATCATATTTGTAAGGATAAGCCTACTATATATCCTAAACAAGATAGAAATTGCAATATCAAATGTGGCAAATGAGGTGCGTGCATACTATAACTAGTTTTATAAATATTCAGATCTTGGTGCAATAAGTTACACTCTTGGGCAAAAAGGGCATGAATACAAAATTTATTATGATTCTACATATTAAATTCAGTAATACGGAAGTAATATGACTTCATTTTAAAAGGACTTAATCGCCATGGCAACCTAGAATCATTGCCTATCATGGTATATCATTGAATCAATTATGTATTATAGGATTTTTAAATAGAATGAAGAAAACTTTTATTAATGTCTTTTATGTTTTAATTTGATTTTCATAGCATTTGAAGTGATACATACTTTATTTTCAATACCGAACATAGTAAAACAATCTCAATAACATATATCAATTACACAGCAATACAAATTATATTAATACAAGTTAGAGTTCAGACAGATGGGCAGATAAATCGAATCCATAAAGACTTTCAACTATGTTGGAAATTGTTAAAAAAACCTAAATAGGTTGGAATTTGACTTTTAGAAATTTATGTCAATAGACGGAAGCATACTTGAATACTTTCATACAACCCTGTATTTTACCTACTATCTTTTTATACATGCCACTATTTAGCTAATATTTAATTAAGATTAAAACATCCTTAAAACCAGTGAAATCACACTTCCAGAGATTATCATCCATAGACGGCCATGTATCTAATTCTTTGCATGGACCTGTATATCATTTTATCTATATTCTCCAAACATATCTTAGTATACTAAATGTAGTTCAGTGTAAAAATGCATAACTCATTTAAAAATCACCTTTAATCTACTTTCATTCATACTCAGTAAACCCTTAAGATTTCTTTTGTGTAGCCCTGTATATGATCTACAGCATTTATGCACGCAACGTAATATGGAAAAATTTAGTTAGACTTAAAAACTCAAACGTAACTAACAATGCACTTCCAGCAATACCCTTATGATTTCTTTTGTGTAGCCCTGTATATGATCTACAGCCTTTATACACACAACGTAATATGGAAATATTTAATTAAACTTAAAAACTCATATCGCAACTAAAAGTGCACCTCTAGCAATCTTCGCTAATGTGCAGTATTTCCAATAAGGTAAAGTATCCGAAATCTTTTGTGTGTCCCTGTAAACACTATGCACTTTCTATGACACAGGAAGTAATTTTTTGTAAACCTTTGCAATAAAGTATGTATCACTTCAAATGCTATGAAAATCAAATTAAAACATAAAAGACATTAATAAAAGTTTTCTTCATTCTATTTAAAAATCCTATAATACATAATTGATTCAATGATATACCATGATAGGCAATGATTCTAGGTTGCCATGGCGATTAAGTCCTTTTAAGATGGATTCATATTACTTCTGTATTACTGAATTTAATATATTGTATTATAGTGAATTTTGTATTCATGCCTTTTTGCCCAAGAGTGTAACACTTATTGTACCAAGATCTGAATATTTATAAAACTAGTTAATACTATGCACGCACCTCATTTGCCACATTTGATATTGCAATTTCTAACTTGTTTAGGATACATAGTAGGCTTATCCTTACAAATATGATACAAATAAGCAAAAATTCAATGACTTTTACTGGAACTGTATATATACAGTTCCTGTAAAATTCTCTGAATTTTTTAAATGTTTCTAAAATTTGTTAAACTCAAAAGTGGAAGTTCTCCTTTACAGTGAAGATAGTTCCCAATGGTATTGATCAACAGCAAAAAAATCAAAATTTTTAGAATTGGCATTTTCAAAGAAAAATTTTTTTTTTTGAAAAAAAAATTTTTTTTTCAAAGGGTTGCCACAGGAAAAGTTGAATACATTTTTCAAAATTGGGTATATCATTTTAAACAGAAGAATATTATCTTTAAAATAAAAAAAAAACGCAACAAAATATCTTGCACCGTTCTAGAGGTAGAGCACTTTAAAATTTTTACCGAAAATGGCGAATTGGAAATGGTGCCCGGGATGCCATCTTTGGCGGCCTGTATCTTGGGCCAGGAATTTTTTTGGGCAAAACCAAAATATACAAGTATCTTATTTTTTATTGAATTTTAACATATGTTCAATTCAAAAACTTCTGAGACTATGAAGGTAAGATTTTTCTTTGGCTGCCTGAATTGACATGGATCATACCATATACATTTAAAATTCTTTGTTACATTTATTATATGTTTATGTATTATTGGAGTAACACATTAATGAAAAATAAATAACTTTAAATTAACTAGAAATTTACACACAGAACATGCATAGATTTATCTATAACTATTTAAATTTAATAGTAGAATAATAAAAGTTTGTTTTAAGTGAATCTTTTAAATTTGTTTGCAACAATTTTTATTTAAAATATCTTGAATTCTTATCTAGGAAATGTAATGAAATTAATAGAAATGTGTAAATCTATGCAGAAAAAATAAATACATGCACGTACAAGTACGTAAATAAGTACACAAATAGGCTGAATCCCAAAACAGCCGAGACACTTGGCATCGTTCAATTAACCAAATATAAAATTTAAACTGATTCTTCAATTTATCTTAACTCATTCTGATACCTGAAATCTATCTATCAAAAATGGTTATTGGTTGCTGTAACAATTCATAGAATAATACAAAATACTGATGTTAAAAGTATTGCTTGCACTTTTTACAATGTGCAGCTTATAATAAAATTGGGTTTATCATCCCAACGTGTACATTTATTCTTTACTCAGTATCTTTCATTCTATGGGTCCAATCCTCATATAACTTGGAGAATTTGTCTTGGTTTGCCCCCACCACCACCCTTTTAGTCAAGGGGGCTGGGGGGGCATTAGCCCCCCCCCCCCAAGGAATTTGATTTTTCAGAAAATTTATCCACCATCCATTGTCAGACTCAAGTAAAAATTTAAAAAATTGCTCAAATGCTAAAATAATTTATCAGATTTGATTGCAATAAAAACACATGCATTAAATGCTTTATGCATAGAAATTAACAATTATAAAAAATATTTCCTTTTCGAATTTTCTTAAGGCGAGATATTTATTGTACTTTGGCTAATTTAAAATATTCATGAGAGACATTTTCTTTTATCAATTGCTTCTCAGCTGTGTACAAATTGATCATAGGAAAACTAGTGCCCTCATCGCTAGAAATTCAGGAGTAGAGTTCTTTTCTTTCAGATAGTTTTTTTTTGTGTGTGTGTCTGGGAGGGGGGGGGGGGTTGAAGGGGTGAGTATAATTCCAGTTCTTAATTATCCGACTTTTTTGGTACACTCTCAAAATTCTTCAATGCCTAGGAATGGAGCCTGCGTGCACCTGACAAAACAATTTCTTCAATCCAAAAACCGACAGACTTCTGCCAAATACCAAAGTAAAAGAAAATTACTCCATATTTTAACTTTTATAATAAAGTAGTCTATTATTTTATCTCTTATGTACAAAAATGAACACATGGGTTATTATTATGGCCCACCATTAATAGTCAAATCTAGCTTTTCATTTGGAAAATATTCAGAACTTCCTTGTTAAAAACCAGGTCATCCCGCCTCTGATCGAAAAAGATAAAGCACAATCCGAAAAACTTAAAGTGCACCTCACTCACAACGAAGAATATATGTCAACCTATCCTGACGCAGGATTGTAATTTCATGTAAATACGAAAACTGCTAAAAAGATTTCCTGTGAAAGGCAACCAACCCGAAATGAATGAAAATTAATCCATATTTTAATACAATTATTGTAAAAGAAGTCTACAATTATGTCTTTAATATAAACTTTACCTTTTATGTAGGAAAATGAAGATATATATATATAGTATTCATTAATGTTCAAATATGTAGCTATTTCATCTGAAAAATATTCAGGATTTCTTTGAAAAATAGTATTAACACGAACCCACCTCAAAATACTGAAAACGCAATCTGAAACAATTAACGCTTTAGCTTACCTTTTATTTGCAGAAAATCACTAATAAAAATTTTCTTATCGCTGCAGATCACAAAAATTGCAATTTTCATGACCTATTCATGACGTTCGTGGGCTGATTATCTCATGACTTCATGATTCTTTTTGCATGATCATCTGACGAAATGTGCGATTTTTTTCCCGTGACCGTTTCACGAATTTCACAATTTTTTTCTGCGACCAACTAACAAAATTTCATATTTGTTTCTGCGATCTTTTGACAAAATTTGCGATTCTTTTTCGGGATCATTTGTTGAAATTCATGATTATTTTTTTCTACCACCGACTAATAACATTTTTAATTTTTTGCGAGATAATTACATGAAATTTTGTATCTTATTTACAGATCGTTTGACGAAATTCCCCTCAATTGTTTGACTAAAATTTTTGTGATTTTTTGTGCAATCTTTTGACGAAATTCGCGATTTTTTTTCCTCAATCCTTTTACAAAATTCGAGATTATAGTTTGTACAATCATTTGACAAGATCTGCATTTCTTTTCACGATCTCTGGTGAAATTAGCAATATTTTCTACGGTCGTTTGAAGAAATGAGCGTTTTTTTCCCACAATGATTTGAGGATTTTTTTTCAAAATTTGCAAAATTGACGATTTTTTTCTGTGATCCATTGACAAATTGATTTTGCAGAATTCGAAAGAAAAAAAAAATCGCAGATTTACATGAAAATGAAAAATCTCGCTGGCTAATCACATGTCCGTGAAAAAAGTTAAGGCGAAATTCACGCAGAGCTTTTTTTTATTGTGCGTGATTTTCCTATTTCCTGTGAGATTTTTGCAGTTCTGCACGTTCCCTGTTCCACAAAGAAAATTTTCCCTTGTCCATCAACAGGAAACTTGAAATGACTCCCCAGTAGTAAAACCTGAAAAAGAAGTCGAAAGAGACCAGAAAAAGAGTTCCATTTTAGACAGGTCTTTGTCTTAGCAAGTATAATTGAATGATTTTTTTTCATCAAAATTTGATTTTTTTACCCTTTGAGAAAGAATTCTGTTATAGACAGGCTTCGTTTTCACAAGTTTTACTGTAATACATCTCTTTTCAGAGCTATA